>OX244000.1:20600000-20943494 GCA_945859715.1 Apamea sordens | reverse complement strand
AACCTAACCTAACCTAACCTAACCTAACTAACCTAACCTACCTAACCTAACCTAACCTAACCTACCTACCTAACCTAACTAACCTAACTAACCTAACCTAACCTAACCTAACCTAACCTAACCTAACCTAACCTAACCTAACCTAACCTAACCTAACCTAACCTAACCTAACCTAACCTAACCTAACCTAACCTAACCTAACCTAACCTAACCTAACCTAACCTAACCTAACCTAACCTAACCTAACCTAACCTAACCTAACCTAACCTAACCTAACCTAACCTAACCTAACCTAACCTAACCTAACCTAACCTAACCTAACCTAACCTAACCTAACCTAACCTAACCTAACCTAACCTAACCTAACCTAACCTAACCTAACCTAACCTAACCTAACCTAACCTAACCTAACCTAACCTAACCTAACCTAACCTAACCTAACCTAACCTAACCTAACCTAACCTAACCTAACCTAACCTAACCTAACCTAACCTAACCTAACCTAACCTAACCTAACCTAACCTAACCTAACCTAACCTAACCTAACCTAACCTAACCTAACCTAACCTAACCTAACCTAACCTAACCTAACCTAACCTAACCTAACCTAACCTAACCTAACCTAACCTAACCTAACCTAACCTAACCTAACCTAACCTAACCTAACCTAACCTAACCTAACCTAACCTAACCTAACCTAACCTAACCTAACCTAACCTAACCTAACCTAACCTAACCTAACCTAACCTAACCTAACCTAACCTAACCTAACCTAACCTAACCTAACCTAACCTAACCTAACCTAACCTAACCTAACCTAACCTAACCTAACCTAACCTAACCTAACCTAACCTAACCTAACCTAACCTAACCTAACCTAACCTAACCTAACCTAACCTAACCTAACCTAACCTAACCTAACCTAACCTAACCTAACCTAACCTAACCTAACCTAACCTAACCTAACCTAACCTAACCTAACCTAACCTAACCTAACCTAACCTAACCTAACCTAACCTAACCTAACCTAACCTAACCTAACCTAACCTAACCTAACCTAACCTAACCTAACCTAACCTAACCTAACCTAACCTAACCTAACCTAACCTAACCTAACCTAACCTAACCTAACCTAACCTAACCTAACCTAACCTAACCTAACCTAACCTAACCTAACCTAACCTAACCTAACCTAACCTAACCTAACCTAACCTAACCTAACCTAACCTAACCTAACCTAACCTAACCTAACCTAACCTAACCTAACCTAACCTAACCTAACCTAACCTAACCTAACCTAACCTAACCTAACCTAACCTAACCTAACCTAACCTAACCTAACCTAACCTAACCTAACCTAACCTAACCTAACCTAACCTAACCTAACCTAACCTAACCTAACCTAACCTAACCTAACCTAACCTAACCTAACCTAACCTAACCTAACCTAACCTAACCTAACCTAACCTAACCTAACCTAACCTAACCTAACCTAACCTAACCTAACCTAACCTAACCTAACCTAACCTAACCTAACCAGTCTGGCTCCAACCGCCGCCCCGAACGCCACGAAAAAACCGCGCTCCGCAGTCAAAAAATCACAAAGGTGGTAAAAAGTTCTCAAAGACACAAGTGTCGTACATCAAAACACGCGGAATCACGAGGCCGTCACGGTGGTGAAAGAATTTTTGTGATCGGTGAAAGTGTGTGAAAGTTATCATCAGAAAAGTGACAGTTCGGGAACGCGTCCCACAAAAAGTGTTATAACTTTAAATCCAAAGCGGCGACACAGGGTTTTTAATTAATCATCGGTACACCCTCCCTGAGCCCCACGATCCAGAGAAAATTCCAGAATTTTTCCAAATACAAGGAAAACTAGTGGTCAGCAAGACGACGTCCCTTCTTAGGGGGTATAAAGCTACCCCCAACCAACATCCAGGACATCTGACAACTTCCCGAGAAGGTGCACGAGCAGGCGAGCCTGGAGGTACCACGGAACCCAAATTCCACCTTGGGGAAGCCAGTTTATTGACGTTACAACATTCAGTGCGGTCGTGGAAAAGTTAGTACAATTTTCCAAACAAGAAAAAACAGGATTTTCAGTGACGACCTAGTGCGAATCTTCTGTGGAGGACAGCCTGGATATCCCTCAACCGCAACCGGTAATAAGAAAAATTTTTGGACAATTATTTTAGAATTTAATAGCTATTATTGAACATTAAAATTTTTACTCGACCGCAAAATAAATTGTTTCCAGTCGTATTTCGTTAAAGAATCTGGGTGAAACAGTGGTGATATCGACGGGCTACTGATTGGGAAAGTAGCCTGTAGCCAACGGCTAGTGGCCAAAACAATTTCCAGGGAAATCCGATCAGTGGCTCTGGAGATATAGTCTGTTTCCAGATTGTGACTTTTTCCCCGATTTTGCCTGTTTGCAGGCCGTGTGGAAACAGGCTATATCTAGGGGACGGGAAGTCGTAGAGGGAAAATTGCAGCTGGACATATAGTTTTCCATAGCTGGGACTCCTACGCACTTTGTCCCATTCCCCTACGACGTCCCTGGAAAAAGCTCGGGGTAAATCGTCATCGGAAGTGTAGTTTTCCCTACATTTGCTTGTTTCTCCCCACTGTTTTACCCATAAAACTGGTTGTTCGCATTTTTATTTAATAAGAATTTCGACCTTATTGCTGGGGCAATAAGGGTCAAAGTTGCTTGGGGAAGTTTGGCGGTGTCGAGTGGCGTGACCTGCTGGCGATAATACGTCATCGAGGCCCAGCCAAGTCCGATCCCCCCTCCCCCCCGGTGCCGCCCGTGCGCACTTTCCGCAGCTAGCCACAGTCTCATACATTTACTTACCTACATTTATTTATTTCCCGTACATTTAATTACATCCCAATTTATTTATTTCCATTAATATCATTACACAAGTACCACTCTATTACATATGTATCATTACACTTAGTTAATTACACAACCCAGACCGGATCCCCTTAAATTCCCTAAAACCCCCCATATCTCGAAAACGGCTGGGAATATCGCAATTTTGACAAAATTTTCCCCCCCCCTATAACCCCCCTCTCAATCCGTACTCAGATTGGGATAAGACCCCCCCCCCCCCCTTTTTGACCCCCTCCGCTATTGAACCCAATCACACAATATCTTCCATATACTACATACAATCACCCTTTTATCTATTTATATATACATATATACACTCCAACTGTCCCCCCCTCCCCCATATAACGCTTCAGGTTGCCTCACCCCCCCGGGACCTAACTTCGTAACCAGAGGTCACAGACCTATCGAGTTTGGGGTCTCCGGAAGCGGGAGAAAAAGACCTTTCGTTTGGCCGCGACAGAATTGCGGAAAAACGCTCCCCCTTTGAGGTAACTTATAATATATATATATTTATTCTTCCGAGCTGTGGTGAATGCTGCGCGAGGGGCACAGGCTGTCCCCTGTTGGTTGCACAACACAGTAGTTCTAATTTAATTTTAAAATTTTTTAATCTTAATTTTAATCTTGTATTTTATATCTATATTTCACATTTTTATTTTTATTATTATAGTATAGACACCCCCATATACAGGGGCAGAATTGACAACCTTTTGGTAAGACGTAGTATTAACTTATTAATACTATTCCTGTTATTTTAAATTACTGACAACTTTCCCCGTCGCTGTGCCCTATACACACAGCCACACAACACATTAGGTACACTGAACAGACGGGACCCAAGGAGTCAAGATGGTTTTCGGTATTCGCACCCCAGTGCAGGGTAAGGGACCGGTGGCCGGTGCCAGCGGATCGCGGGGGTCTCCGTCGCCTGCCCACTCGGGTAGCGGGGGTCCCTCTGGGGCGCGTGAACCGCCGAAGGGGTTATCCCTGACATTCGGCGGGAAGGGCGCTGCTCGGGGGGCCCTCGCGGAGACGGCCGAGACGCCGCTGTCGTCGTCGGCGGGGACTTCTGGTGCAGTCGCACGCACCACTACTCCCAGCCCTGCGGGCCCGCCTGGACAGACGCTGGACGCTGCCAGGACCTTTATCCGCAGACCGGAACGAAAGAGGAGATCCATAGACCTCATGGAGGCTTATAACCGGCAGACACAGAACAGCTATGCCGAGCTATCGAACGACAGACTTCTCCAGGAGGTCATGAAGACCTTCGAGGATATCCCATCGAGGGTCAAGGAGTACCCTCAGATGAGAAGGGATATCAAAGGCTTCCTGGAGAGTCAGTCGGACAAGAGCCTAAGGATCCTCTTCGAACTGAGTAGGCGGGTAAAGGTCCTGGAGACAGCGCCCAAAATAGCTCCGCCCTCCGAGACTGCCACGCCCAAACCATCCGAGTCATCCGAGGACCTTTTAGAAAGGCTCGAGAAGATGGAGGCCGACATGAACATGCGGTTCAATGAGCTCGAGACAGTCATTGAAGTAAACACGAGGCACGTGGTCGAGCGCTACGAGGATACTGGTGCCGAGTTTGCCGACAAGATTATTGAGAAGGTCTGCGAGGTCCAAGCGGACGTCGGCAACACGAGAGAAGGAGTGAGGGTCTGTGCCCGCGCCGCGGCAGACATCAGTGACCAGATCCATGGCGTTCTCGAGGACGTCGGCACCAGAACAGACCGTATCAAAGAGGTGGTCAGGGAGGTGGCAAGCGCGCAGAGGACCGACTCACTGACCTACGCCGATGTCACGGCGGCCAGGCCCGGGCGTCGGCCGGCGCTTCACTCGATGGCGGTCACCTCCGAAAACAGCCAGCAGACTGCTGAAGAGGTGCTTGCTGGGGTGAAGGAGGCGGTCGATGCCAGGGGATCTGGCCTAAAAATTAGTAAGGTCAGGAAGGCCAAAAACCAGACTGTCATACTGGGGTGTGACACTGAGGCTGACTTCAAAAGGGTAAAGGAGAGAATTGAAAGCCGGGGTAAAGGGTTGGTTGTAGCGCCTATGAAAAATAAAAACCCACTCGTCGTCCTCAGGGACGTCTTTTTGGACGGTGACGATGACGAGATGATAAAGGCGCTACACTCCCAGAACGAGAACATGTTTAGGGACTTAGAGCCGGAAGAAAAAGAAATGGCAATTAAATTTAAAAAAAGGACTAGGAACCCTAAGACAGCGCACGTAGTCGTCCAGGTCAGGCCCAGGGTTTGGCAGAGGATGACGGAGGCTGGAGCCCTTTACCTTGACCTGCAAAGGGTCAGGGTGGAGGACCAGTCTCCGCTCATCCAATGCACAAAGTGCCTGGCCTTCGGGCACGGTCGAAAATTCTGTACCGAGGGTGCGGACAGGTGCAGTCACTGCGGAGGCCCGCATCTGCGCGAGAAGTGCCTCGAGCACATCGCCACTAGCGAACCGCAGTGCTGCAACTGCTCGCGCGCTGGGATCGGGAAGATCGACCACAACGCCTTCAGCGTGGAGTGCCCGGTCCGCAAAAAATGGGACTACCTGGCCAGGACGACAACGGCATACACCTGAACGGCTCTTTGGGTTATACGCAACACACATAACACACACACAGATATATAAAATATATCGTTAGTATATAAAAATATATCAAAGACACACGCAAACACTAAACACGTACACTGCACAAACCCAAAATAATGACGGAAACTAAAACTGGAACAAGAATCAGACAATAAATATGTATAATATATGTATATATATATATTATTGCCACGAATGACCTGTCTGTAAAATATGGCAGAACACATGCACACACACACAACATGCACCCAAAACTGGAACAGGAACAGGAAAACGATACCTGCATTGCCAGAAAAGTTAATTAGTAAATTATCTATAAACTTAACTCCGGACAATAACAAACAGACCAATAACGTTAGACAATAGTCTAAAGGTTTAGTAACTATAATATCTGAATAAGAAACTATATATAATAATGCTAGATAATAGGCTAAATGTTCAGTTAGTATAACAAAATAGAATAAGAAACTATATTATGTAATAATGTTATAAAATAGGTCAAATGTTTAGTATTATAATAAAATAGAATAAGAAAATATATGCATAAGTATTATAAATAAGAAAGTCGAACAACCAGATTATTATAAGTTTGCTGTTAAATATATCATGTCTATTGTTAAGTATACATTAAAATTAGTACTCTAAACATGTTTGCCGTTAAATACATCATGTCTATTGTTAAGTACGCATTAAAACTAGCTTTAGAAACATAGTAAATAGTTATATAAGTTCAATATGTAAATATGCACATGTCAATAAAAAAGGAAACCGCGTATTATTACCCTTAAATAAAGAAAATTAAAAGTTAGATAGAATAGCGGGAGTCCCCACCCGGCAAAGAATGTAAGGAAGTGCGAAAGAAAGAAACAGTATGAAGCTTGAAAGTGCGAGAGGAATAACTGTGAGAACTGGAATGAATGAGCAAATTAGAATACTAAGATCCCGTTGTTCCCATGAACGGGGAAAAGCACAAAAAAAAAAAAAAAAAAAAAAAAAAAAAAAAAAAAAAAAAAAAAAAAAAAAAAAAACCTAACCTAACCTAACCTAACCTAACCTAACCTAACCTAACCTAACCTAACCTAACCTAACCTAACCTAACCTAACCTAACCTAACCTAACCTAACCTAACCTAACCTAACCTAACCTAACCTAACCTAACCTAACCTAACCTAACCTAACCTAACCTAACCTAACCTAACCTAACCTAACCTAACCTAACCTAACCTAACCTAACCTAACCTAACCTAACCTAACCTAACCTAACCTAACCTAACCTAACCTAACCTAACCTAACCTAACCTAACCTAACCTAACCTAACCTAACCTAACCTAACCTAACCTAACCTAACCTAACCTAACCTAACCTAACCTAACCTAACCTAACCTAACCTAACCTAACCTAACCTAACCTAACCTAACCTAACCTAACCTAACCTAACCTAACCTAACCTAACCTAACCTAACCTAACCTAACCTAACCTAACCTAACCTAACCTAACCTAACCTAACCTAACCTAACCTAACCTAACCTAACCTAACCTAACCTAACCTAACCTAACCTAACCTAACCTAACCTAACCTAACCTAACCTAACCTAACCTAACCTAACCTAACCTAACCTAACCTAACCTAACCTAACCTAACCTAACCTAACCTAACCTAACCTAACCTAACCTAACCTAACCTAACCTAACCTAACCTAACCTAACCTAACCTAACCTAACCTAACCTAACCTAACCTAACCTAACCTAACCTAACCTAACCTAACCTAACCTAACCTAACCTAACCTAACCTAACCTAACCTAACCTAACCTAACCTAACCTAACCTAACCTAACCTAACCTAACCTAACCTAACCTAACCTAACCTAACCTAACCTAACCTAACCTAACCTAACCTAACCTAACCTAACCTAACCTAACCTAACCTAACCTAACCTAACCTAACCTAACCTAACCTAACCTAACCTAACCTAACCTAACCTAACCTAACCTAACCTAACCTAACCTAACCTAACCTAACCTAACCTAACCTAACCTAACCTAACCTAACCTAACCTAACCTAACCTAACCTAACCTAACCTAACCTAACCTAACCTAACCTAACCTAACCTAACCTAACCTAACCTAACCTAACCTAACCTAACCTAACCTAACCTAACCTAACCTAACCTAACCTAACCTAACCTAACCTAACCTAACCTAACCTAACCTAACCTAACCTAACCTAACCTAACCTAACCTAACCTAACCTAACCTAACCTAACCTAACCTAACCTAACCTAACCTAACCTAACCTAACCTAACCTAACCTAACCTAACCTAACCTAACCTAACCTAACCTAACCTAACCTAACCTAACCTAACCTAACCTAACCTAACCTAACCTAACCTAACCTAACCTAACCTAACCTAACCTAACCTAACCTAACCTAACCTAACCTAACCTAACCTAACCTAACCTAACCTAACCTAACCTAACCTAACCTAACCTAACCTAACCTAACCTAACCTAACCTAACCTAACCTAACCTAACCTAACCTAACCTAACCTAACCTAACCTAACCTAACCTAACCTAACCTAACCTAACCTAACCTAACCTAACCTAACCTAACCTAACCTAACCTAACCTAACCTAACCTAACCTAACCTAACCTAACCTAACCTAACCTAACCTAACCTAACCTAACCTAACCTAACCTAACCTAACCTAACCTAACCTAACCTAACCTAACCTAACCTAACCTAACCTAACCTAACCTAACCTAACCTAACCTAACCTAACCTAACCTAACCTAACCTAACCTAACCTAACCTAACCTAACCTAACCTAACCTAACCTAACCTAACCTAACCTAACCTAACCTAACCTAACCTAACCTAACCTAACCTAACCTAACCTAACCTAACCTAACCTAACCTAACCTAACCTAACCTAACCTAACCTAACCTAACCTAACCTAACCTAACCTAACCTAACCTAACCTAACCTAACCTAACCTAACCTAACCTAACCTAACCTAACCTAACCTAACCTAACCTAACCTAACCTAACCTAACCTAACCTAACCTAACCTAACCTAACCTAACCTAACCTAACCTAACCTAACCTAACCTAACCTAACCTAACCTAACCTAACCTAACCTAACCTAACCTAACCTAACCTAACCTAACCTAACCTAACCTAACCTAACCTAACCTAACCTAACCTAACCTAACCTAACCTAACCTAACCTAACCTAACCTAACCTAACCTAACCTAACCTAACCTAACCTAACCTAACCTAACCTAACCTAACCTAACCTAACCTAACCTAACCTAACCTAACCTAACCTAACCTAACCTAACCTAACCTAACCTAACCTAACCTAACCTAACCTAACCTAACCTAACCTAACCTAACCTAACCTAACCTAACCTAACCTAACCTAACCTAACCTAACCTAACCTAACCTAACCTAACCTAACCTAACCTAACCTAACCTAACCTAACCTAACCTAACCTAACCTAACCTAACCTAACCTAACCTAACCTAACCTAACCTAACCTAACCTAACCTAACCCATCTATATAACTTTGCTTCCCGGTGACGCATTTACAAGCTGTTTTCAGCATATTTAATATTTTTTGAGGTCCCTGAAACGTTCCCACTAGGGATAATTGACAATTTTCGCGAAAAACACTTTTCGTCATTGACTTGTGAAAAATTTCAATAAAACTCCTTTGAAAAACACTATTTTTTAAATTTTCTTCAAAATTTTCATCTAAATTCCCGTTCCTGTAATTTTAATTGATACTTACCTGCCTTACCTGTGCTCCCGTGCGCGTTCCGCGTGCCAGAGTCCCGTTTTGGTAGTGTTAGTCCAGGTTTTTACATACATTTTGGTCGTAAATTCAGTTTTTCCAGGAAAATTCCCGATTTTTCTTCTGGACTTCATCCAGAAACGCCATAGTCAGCTAGCCCGCGCGGAGACGCGTCTTTTGACACCTCGCCCGTGCGCCTAGCCCACATACAACATCTAAAATTCCAGAATTTTTTTTGCATTTCATACATAGTATAAATTGACGAAATCCACCTTAGGGAGTCCTGATTTTGATCAAATCTATATAACTTTGCTTCCCGGTGACGCATTTACAAGCTGTTTTCAGCATATTTAATATTTTTTGAGGTCCCTGAAACGTTCCCACTAGGGATAATTGACAATTTTCGCGAAAAACACTTTTCGTCATTGACTTGTGAAAAATTTCAATAAAACTCCTTTGAAAAACACTATTTTTTAAATTTTCTTCAAAATTTTCATCTAAATTCCCGTTCCTGTAATTTTAATTGATACTTACCTGCCTTACCTGTGCTCCCGTGCGCGTTCCGCGTGCCAGAGTCCCGTTTTGGTAGTGTTAGTCCAGGTTTTTACATACATTTTGGTCGTAAATTCAGTTTTTCCAGGAAAATTCCCGATTTTTCTTCTGGACTTCATCCAGAAACGCCATAGTCAGCTAGCCCGCGCGGAGACGCGTCTTTTGACACCTCGCCCGTGCGCCTAGCCCACATACAACATCTAAAATTCCAGAATTTTTTTGCATTTCATACATAGTATAAATTGACGAAATCCACCTTAGGGAGTCCTGATTTTGATCAAATCTATATAACTTTGCTTCCCGGTGACGCATTTACAAGCTGTTTTCAGCATATTTAATATTTTTTGAGGTCCCTGAAACGTTCCCACTAGGGATAATTGACAATTTTCGCGAAAAACACTTTTCGTCATTGACTTGTGAAAAATTTCAATAAAACTCCTTTGAAAAACACTATTTTTTAAATTTTCTTCAAAATTTTCATCTAAATTCCCGTTCCTGTAATTTTAATTGATACTTACCTGCCTTACCTGTGCTCCCGTGCGCGTTCCGCGTGCCAGAGTCCCGTTTTGGTAGTGTTAGTCCAGGTTTTTACATACATTTTGGTCGTAAATTCAGTTTTTCCAGGAAAATTCCCGATTTTTCTTCTGGACTTCATCCAGAAACGCCATAGTCAGCTAGCCCGCGCGGAGACGCGTCTTTTGACACCTCACACGTGCGCCTAGCTCACATAAAATTTTGCCCACCCACCCGCCCTCTGGTCTATAGGAAGGTAGACGTGGGGTTTTCGGCAAAATAATAAATTTCAAAATTTAGCTCTTCTAGCGACGTATTTACAGAAACCTATTTATATATTGTAATTATATTTGTTTTCATAATAGTTTGCACATTTTAAGGAGTCTTAGTGAAAATTTTTAGTGATAATTTTAATTTTAATTTAATTGACCGACTCCTGCTTACAGGGGTCGTCTTATTTATAAGTTTTACTTGTTGCTGATCCCCTCTTTACAGGGATACAGCAATAACTTATGCAATTTTAACTGA
The DNA here is from genome assembly GCA_945859715.1 of Apamea sordens. Classification (NCBI taxonomy): domain Eukaryota; kingdom Metazoa; phylum Arthropoda; class Insecta; order Lepidoptera; family Noctuidae; genus Apamea; species Apamea sordens. Next base: position 20,932,596 of record OX244000.1, on the reverse strand, counting down.
TCGTAATTTATTATATTATTTATTGTAATTTCAATTCACTGTAACCTATTTTTAATTCAACGTAATTTATTATTTTAAATTGATTTTATTTAAATTGTATTTTATTTTCTGTGCTCCCCTCTTTACAGGGACACAGAAAAACCCAGTGTTCAGTCATAAGTCTCTCCTCCGAGTAAAATTTTGTTCTGACTCCCTCTTTACAGGAGTCGGTTCTGAAAATATTTGCTCAAACTCTTAATATGTTCCGCACCCCATCCAGCGTTGTGTGGGCCCAAGGCTCTAGTGGCTCGCCGCGATCGGCGGAGAAGGCGGGGCCTTTACCTGATGCGAAGAGGAGAATCTCCTTCGGAGACGAGACTCCTCCTTCTGCGTCACAGGGGGGCCCTGCCACTCCGGGGACGCGCCGAGCTGCTATCGATGCCTCAAGACCGCCCATAAACCCTGAGGCGCGGCACCGCAGTCGCACTGAGGAGGCGAGAGCTTGCCTGAATAAGGCCAAGCTTAATCTGGGCAACTCTCGCAACCTCAAGGCCGAGATAAAGACTGCGGTGCTGGCAGCCATAAACAGGCTTTATGAGCTGGTCAAGGAATCAGAAAGAGACAAGGCCCCTGCCGCACCCATCGCTGTGCCGGAACCCGCGCCCACTGCTAACCTTTGTCCCCGGTCCATTCCCGAGAGTCTGGTTAGCCAGACTGAGCTCGTGGCGACAATGAAGGAGCACATCTCCTTAATAAAGGAGAACTCCGAAGAATTGGTCAAGCTGCGAGACAGTCTGGCTAGCAGAGAATGTGTTGGGGGGAAAACTTACGCGGGTGTAGCGTCTGGGAGTAGTAGCCACACTAGGGCACAAGCCCCGGAGCGAACGACGCTGCACTCCGTAGTGGTCTCCTCGACGCAGGAGATGGATACCGGGGCAGAAATACTCGAAAGAGTAAGGAAGGCAGTGGACGCGAAGGAGGGCTGGGTGCGAGTGGAGAGGGTTCGAAAGGCCAAAGACCAAAAGGTCATCATGGGGTGCGCAACAAAGGAGGAGAGAGAAAAGCTGAAGAAGCGACTCGAATCGGCCGGAGAGAACCTCGTCGTCGAGGCGGTGAAGAATCGGGACCCGCTCCTGGTTCTTAGGGACGTGCTGTCAGTACACAGCGACGAGGAGGTCCTGAGAGCCCTTAAGAACCAGAACCGGGAGATCTTCCACGGCCTCGGGGACGAGGAACTCAAAATGAGTGTTAAATTTAGGAAGAAGAGTCGGAACCCGCATACGAACAGCATTGTGCTGAGTGTTACCCCAGCAATCTGGAAGAGGGCACTCGAAGGGGGCAAGCTTCGGATTGACCTCCAGAGAGTGCGCGTCGAAGATCAGACGCCTCTGGTGCAGTGTACCCGCTGCTTGGCATACGGGCACGGAAAACGTCTGTGCACGGAGCCAGCCGATCTGTGTAGCCACTGCGGCGGTCCACACCTCAAGGCGGACTGCCCGCAAAAACAGATCGGCGAAGCAGCGGTGTGCGTAAACTGCACCAGAGCTAAGCTGGGAGAACACTCGCACAATGCGTTCAGTGATTTGTGCCCGATACGAAGGAAGTGGGACGCATTCGCAAGAGCATCGATAGCTTATTGCTAAAGTTGTCGATGCCCCCACTTCCGGGTATCATAGAGACCAGTCCAGTTTGACACTGCCAGATTGCAGACGCATTGAGCGAACCACTAGGGTTGGCTCAATGGAGAATGGTAATTGGAGTCACTTTCGTGAGAAAGTGGCTGTAATTATACTGTACCGTGAGTCAACTCTAGTGGAATCGACAAGCGGTGTCAAGCTGGTTGAAAATCTGTCTAACAGACATTTGGTTTACGGTGATATACAAGTATATAATGATATATAGCTATGATATCATAGAAATAAACTCAAGTCTAACTAAGGTAAAGAAAACAAGTGACAGAAATAGATATAGGGCAAAAATAATATTATGGACAAAATAGCAATAATAATAAAATCTTAAAAATAAAATATAAAAGCATCAACTACTCAAAACAACAGAAACGAATATATAAATCAAGTAAGAGCATATTAGAAAACAAAATTAGTAAGTAACGAACATAATTGAAATTATCACACAAGCTATTTAGTATCAAAACAAAATTATTGTCAAAATTCATCGTATAATAGAGCGTGGTCTCTTCGGCCTATACCAAAAAAGTCGCCAAATAAGGAACAAAAAATTGTGACTAAGGGCTCTGATTCCCACGTCAGAGGGACACTGGAGGGGCAGGAGTGGGTTTTAGCCGGTAAGAGTCCGGCACTGCCCAGACTGTGTCATCAGTGAGGCAGTCTGGGCGTCCATGAGGATTTCCCACTCCTGCCAAAACAAAAAAAAAAAAAAAAAAAAAAAACCTAACCTAACCTAACCTAACCTAACCTAACCTAACCTAACCTAACCTAACCTAACCTAACCTAACCTAACCTAACCTAACCTAACCTAACCTAACCTAACCTAACCTAACCTAACCTAACCTAACCTAACCTAACCTAACCTAACCTAACCTAACCTAACCTAACCTAACCTAACCTAACCTAACCTAACCTAACCTAACCTAACCTAACCTAACCTAACCTAACCTAACCTAACCTAACCTAACCTAACCTAACCTAACCTAACCTAACCTAACCTAACCTAACCTAACCTAACCTAACCCAGTCTGGCCTCACCCGCCGCCCGAGACGCCACGAAAAAACCACGCTCCGTCAATTAAAAATCGGAAAATTAGCAAAAGTTTCGCGAAATACTCGTGTTATACGTCAAAAGACGCGGCTTTCCACGCCCGTCACAACCGTGAAAACCGCGCAGATTTATAGTGGAAATTGTGCAATTTATAGAAGAAAAACAGTGTTTTCAGTGACTTTTTCGAAAATTTTTAGAGAAAAGTGAAGTTATCTCGGAAATCAAAGCGGTGACCTAGACACTTTTTGGTGTCACTTTGACCGCCTCCTCGAGACCTTCAGACCTGTGAAAAGTCCAAAATTTTTCCGCGCAGGAGCGCGGAAATACCGAGGAAAAATAGCTGCAGCGGAAAAACGAGGTCCCACTTTGGGGGCTGAAAATTTCTTTTTGACCACTTCCCTAGAAGGGGAACAACACCAGGAGCACAAAGGTACTTTTAAAATTAAAATAAAGTGTGTTTAACGTGAGCCAGTGAAGAAACAAACTTCCAAAACATTTCGTGCGGCTGGTTAAAAAACCACTGTCTTTTTGCAACGAAAACTCTCGAAATCTTCAGTGACGACCTAGCCCAATATTTCTGTGGGGGATAGCTGGGTCGTCAAACTACCTGACAGTGAAGACAGAAAAATTTTAAGACGCAAAACCAGGAAGACAGCGGCCCTCCAGCAGAAGCGGAAACTCAACTCGACCGCAGCATAACATTGTTTCCGCAAAATTGTATATATTTAAATTGTAAGTAAATAGTAATAGTTAGGATTAATATTTTAATTGTAATATAAGTGTACTGTTGGAAGGAAGCCCCTTAAAAATTTTGGAAGTATTCCACCAAGTGGTTTCCAAGATATAGCCACTCCCAGATTACGACATTTCCCGTTTTTATCATTGGCCGCAGGCCGCACGGGAGAGGCTATATCTCGGGAACAGAAAGTCGCAGAGGGAAATAAACACCGGAAAACATAGTTTCCTCCAGACGGGCCACACGTTAGAACTTGCCCCATCCCTCTACGACGTTCCAGGAAAAAGCTCGGGGTAAATCGCGTAAATTTACCTCGTGGCCATATATTTACCCCACATTCCTCAAAATTTTCCCACAAATTAACAAAACTGGGAAGGTGGGAATACCGAACCAGAACAATTGGGAGCTATCAATACCCGATTACAAGGCCAGACAACCTTATATTTTTGTTTTTTATTTTTTAAAATTTGTATTTTTACCAACCGGGAATCGAACCCGAGACCCGGCGGAACCTAAAAACGGTCATATCTCGAAAACGGGACGAGATAGCCCGTTTTTAACGCCACCCTGCATACGCTATACTACGTATAGCGTCTGCTGTGACGTCGCACAGGCCAACCCCTTTAAGACCCCCCCCCCTCCTTTTGTTTTATTTTATTTTTGTAGCTGATACCCCCCCCCCCCTCAGTCCCTTCAGGCCGTCTGTAGCAGAACCATTACGCCAGCACACAATACCGTAGCAGGCTAGGAAAATTTTATTTTTATTTTATTTATATATTTTATTTTATTATTTATTTTATGAATTGGGATAATTTTATTTCTTGCTTTTATTTTATTTTATTTCTTATTGCAGATCTGTAATACATCATAGTTAACTTACCGTATACCGCCCCCCCCGATCTGCTTCCCCCCCGCTCATTCTATATCGGGAATCTCCCCTCCCCCGACCACTTCCCCTCTGCATACCGTAGTTGGAAATTCCCCCCCCCCGCTCTTCCTATAGTATACCCTTTTGGTTACCCCTCCTCCCCTCTTGCCCCTTATCCATCAGATAACTGGCTGTTAGCATACTTAGAAAAATCCAGATATCTCGAAAACGGCTGGGAATTTCAAAATTCTGACGAAATTTCCCCCCCCCCTATAACCCCCCTCACAAATAGTACATAGATTGGGATAAGACCCCCCCCCCCCTCTTTTGACCCCCCCGCTATTGACCCCAATCACACAATATCTTCTATACACCACCTATAATTATACTTTTATCTATTTATATATACATATATACACTCCAAGTGTCCCCCCCCCTCCCCCATATAACCCTTCGGCTGCCCCACCCCCTCAAGGCCCTAACTCCGTAACCAGAGGTCGCAGACCCATCGAGTTTGGGGTCGTTGAATTCGTGAGGAGTAGCCCTATCGTTTGGCCCCAACGGATCCTCAAAATTACTCCCCCCCCCAAACAGATCCACTTTAATTTATTAAATTATTTAGTTTATCTATTAATATATTTATTACTGGTCTTATTGGGTGTTTGCGGTTACTGCGGCGTGGATAGCGTACGCGGGGACGCGACCTTATCTTAGTTACCGTAGTTTTACCTGACTTATTTAGATTTAGGACATTGCAACTTGCTGCAAATTGACGGCATATAACTTAGTGGGTAAGGCTGTTGTACATTAGGTAGAGCAAGACTCTACCTAAATTTATAAAACTTAAACTTATATATAGTTTTAATTACACCTGACGCATCCCCCCTATACAGGGATTTACATTTTACACCTTGACTCAGACCCCCGCTATACAGGGGCTGACAGGCTTGACAATTTTCCCCGTTCACTCGCACTACACATTACATTACGTCACACTCTCTCACACATAAACACATCATGTTCCACACACCGAAAACATCTGCGGCTACGAAACCCACTACCCCCAGCCCCAGCCCCGCTGATTCACCCTCGACAGTGCCGGACGCTGCCAAGACTTTTATTAAAAGGCCGGGTGCGAAGAGGAGATCGCTGGAAAATATGGATCTATATAAAAAACAGCAGCGGAAATACGCCGATATACCCAGTGACCAGTTGCTCCAGGAGGTGATGCAGACCTTTGAGGAGATACCTATAAAGGTCAACCAGTACCCTCAGATGAGGAAGGACATTAAGACCTTCCTGGAGCAACATTCAGACAGGAACATTCGCATACTTTTTGAGCTGAGTAAGCGGATGAGGGGTCTGGAGGAGGCGTTGCTGATCCCGTCTTCTTCATCTGCCTACTCAGCTACTACACATACGGCGGTACCTTCTGGAAAAGAGGAAGGCCTGCTGGAGAGACTGAGAGGGGTGGAGGACGTAATTACTACGCGGCTTTGTGAAATGGAAGCAAATTTCACAAAAGAATTTGAGATACTTCGCGGGGACAATGACAACCGAGGGACCGACATTGTCGACAGGGTTACCGGTAGTGTAGTCGAGGTCAGCGGCAAAATTGACAAGGTTAAGCAAACCTTAGACCACACAAAAGATGGGGTGAGGATCGTTGCCAATGCTGCCGCTGCCCTCGAGGAAATGATCGGTGACGCTGTCAATAAGGTCGTGACCAGAACAGACCAAATAAGAGAGGCTATAAGAGAAGAGGTAAGCGACCCAAAAATCGGCCCGCAGTCATATGCCCAAGCCGCCGCAGCCAAACCCGGACGTCGGCCGGCTCTTCACTCGATGGCGGTCACCTTCGAAGGCGGCCTGGAAACTGCCGACGAGGTGCTCGGGAGAGTGAAGAAGGCGGTCGACGCCAGGGGTACTGGCCTTAAAATAAGTAAAGTGCGGAAAGCGAAAAACCAGACGGTTATCCTTGGCTGTGACACGGAAGAGGAGCTAGGAAAGGTGAGAGAGAGGCTAAAAAGCCGTGGTGAAGGGCTGATTGTAGCGCCCATAAAAAATAAAGACCCACTCGTCGTCCTTAAAGATGTCTTCATGGACGGCGACGACGCTGACATGGCTATGGCCCTCTACGCGCAGAATGCTGACATTTTTAGGGGCCTATCACAGGAGGAGATGGAAATGACGGTTAAATACAAAAAGAGAACCAGAAACCCGAAGACCTCCCACGTTGTGATCCAGGTGGGGCCGAGGGTATGGCAAAGGATGACGGAGGCCGGAGCCCTCTACCTGGACCTGCAAAGGGTCAGAGTGGAGGACCAGTCTCCGCTCATCCAGTGCACGAAGTGCCTTGCCTTCGGCCACGGCCGTAAATTCTGCACCGAGAGTGTGGACAGATGCAGTCACTGCGGGGGCCCGCATCTGCGCGAAAATTGCGCCGACTACACCGCAGGAGTTGAACCGCAGTGCTGCAATTGTCAGCACTCTAGGTTGCAGAAAACAGATCACAACGCGTTTAGCGTCGAGTGCCCAACCCGCCAGAAGTGGGACTACCTAGCAAGAGCTAACACGGCATACATATGACTCACCAACACACGAACACGCAACACACACAACACAGAAACACATACATATGATTTACAAGTATATAGTGAATATATATGGACACATCAAAACATGCACACAAACACTGGACACGTACACAGACAAAATATATAGTAAATATATATACACGTCAAGACACGCACACAGACATTGGACATGCACACAAACAAACACTGCACAAATACATATATACATAATGACATGCTCACAAACACCGGACATGTACACATGCAAACACTCACAAGTATATAGTAAATATACATAGTTACATCAAAACATGCACATAAACACAGGACACGTACACAAGCAACAAAATGAATGACAGCTTAAGAAAAAACCCTGATAAGAATTGCAATAAATATATATATTGAAAATATATATAGGTTGTTGACAAGAAATAACAGGAATAAAAATATATACAGAAGACACACCAAGTTGTATGCCGCTATCCTACAACAATAAAGATATGTTAGATTAAATAAACACTGGAATAGACAGAAATTGTAAACCCAGAATATATTGTTAATTAAGACTAAGAACAAAAACTGTAATTTAAAAATAAGAATTGCATTGGTAGCAAAGAAACGAGATAGTAAGAACTAGGTAGAATAAGGATAAATTGTAATAGTATAAAAATAGATAAGCTTAGTTGTAATAACACAAATGTTGTAACATTATTGTATATCATAATGTAAGAATGTACAAAATAAGTAGTAACATAATGAACAATAAAAAATATCACGTGTAGAAAATTATTACCCTAGTACATAAAAACAGTAGTTAGTCAGCGGGAGTCCCACCCGATCAGGAAGATAGGTGATGGATGTAAGAAAGAACAGTATGCGGAATAGAAGTGCGAGAGGAATACAAGCGAGAACTGGAATGGATGAGATAAACAGAATAAAAAGGTCCCGTTGTTCTCATGAACGGGGAAAAGCAGTAAAAAAAAAAAAAAAAAAAAAAAAAAAAAAAAAAAAAAAAAAAAAAAAAAAAAAAAAACCTAACCTAACCTAACCTAACCTAACCTAACCTAACCTAACCTAACCTAACCTAACCTAACCTAACCTAACCTAACCTAACCTAACCTAACCTAACCCAGATACTCAACGTCGGCAACACTCCGACCTTCGACACCGTCAGAGGTAACACCGTGTACAGCAGCTTCGTTGATGTCACAGCCTGCTCAGCGGAGCTGCTGGACTTGGTGGAGGACTGGCGGGTCGAGGAAGGCCTCACGAGCTCGGACCACAACGGTATAGTATTTAAAATCAATCTTCAAAAGGCAAAAGGAATCAACGTAAATAGGACCACAAGACTCTACAACACTAGAAAAGCTAATTGGAGCCAATTTCGTTCGAAATTGGCCCAATTAAAAGCGGAAACAAATTTAAATTCAACTGAAATTGGCAAAATTGCAAACAAAACAGAACTTGAACAACACATAAACAAATACATTTTCCAAATTACAGAGTCTTGTGAAGTTACTCTAGATAAAATCAAAAACAACACACAAATTACTATACCGTGGTGGTCCAAAGAGCTCGCTGAGCTGAAGTCGGAGGTCAACACCCGGAGGCGTCGCATTCGATGCGCTGCACCGGTCCGGAGACAAAAAGTCGTCGATGAGTACCTGCAAGCAAAATCAAACTATGAGTCCATTGCAAAAAAGGCGCAGACAGAAGGATGGAAGGGCTTCTGCCAAAAACAGGACAGGGAAGGAATGTGGGAGGGGATATATAGGATCATAGGACGGACCGCCAAAAGACAGGAGGACTTGCCGTTGGTAAAGGATGGAGTGCCACTGAGTGCACAGGAATCGGCTCAGCTGCTGGCCGAGACCTTCTACCCGGAAGACCTAGAAGAGGGAGAATCCGCTGACCACCGTCGGACACGTGAAGCGGCCTGTCGTGTAAACGACTGGGCGCATGATGAACAACATGACCCACCGTTTACACTTCAGGAGCTGAAAACCGCGGTGGAAAGCTTCAACCCGAAGAAGGCACCCGGGGCAGACGGTCTCACAGCCGACATCTGTGCCCAGGCTATATCCCAGGACCCAGAGACGTTCCTTGCACTGGCAAATAAATGCCTCGAGCACGGACACTTCCCTGGGGCCTGGAAGGTAGCCACAGTGGTAGTCCTCCGAAAACCCGGCAAAGAATCTTACACCACCCCCAAATCATACAGGCCGATCGGCCTCCTACCAGTCCTAGGTAAAACACTAGAGAAGCTGCTAGTAGCAAGGCTGAAGTGGCACCTTGTCCCGCGGCTTAGTACTCGCCAGTTTGGTTTCATGCCACAGAGGAGCACCGAGGACTCCCTCTACACCATGATACAACATATTAAAAGGAAGCTCAGCGAAAAGAAGCTAATCACTGTTGTATCACTGGACATAGAGGGAGCCTTCGATAGCGCATGGTGGCCGGCCATTAGGACCAGACTGGCTGAGGAAAACTGCCCGGTGAACCTGAGGAGGCTGCTAGACAGCTACTTGACTGGTAGGAGTGTCAGATTGAGATACGCTGGTGCTGAGTGTCGAAAGGACACGAACAAGGGGTGTGTGCAAGGGTCCATTGGCGGTCCGATCCTATGGAACCTAATCCTCGACCCTCTGCTAAAGGGGCTGGATGAGCGAGGCGTCCACTGCCAGGCGTTCGCCGATGATGTGGTGATGATCTTCGACGGTGAGACAGCGTTGGAAGTCCAAAGACATGCCAATGCCGCCCTCGAGTATGTTCGGGTGTGGGGCATCGGAAACAAGCTGAAGTTTGCACCGCAAAAAACTTGTGCAATGGTGATTACCAAGAAGCTGAAGTACGATGTTCCACTCCTGAGCATGGGCGGGGTAGACATTGGCATGTCTAAGGAAATTAAGGTGCTGGGGCTCACCGTCGACCACCAGCTCACTTTCAACTCCCATGTCGCTAACGTTTGCAGAAAAGCTGTGAACATCTACAAGCAGCTGGCACGTGCGGCAAAAGTGAGCTGGGGCCTTCACCCGGAGATCATCCACACAATTTACACGGCAGCAGTGGAGCCTGTGATCCTGTACGCGGCAAGCGCCTGGGCACCGGCCGCGAAGAAAATCGGAGTGCAGAAAAGCCTCAACACGGTCCAACGAGGGTTCGCGCAGAAGCTCTGCAAATCCTACCGCACCGTTTCGCTGAACGCGTCCCTGGTGCTGGCTGGGATACTCCCACTCGACCTCCGAATACAGGAAGCAGCCGCTCTGTACGAGGCGAAGAGAGGGATACCACAGCCGGCACTCGCGGGCAGGGAGGTAGAGCGGGTGGTGGCATTTGCAGAGACTCCGCACCCGGCGAAACATATGGCCATGGAGTTCGTGAGCCTGGAAGACCGGACGCTCGTGGACACCCACAATACCCAAGCAGTCAGGGTGTTCACAGACGGCAGCAAGATGGCGGGCAAGGTCGGAGCAGCGCTGTCACTTTGGGATGGCGATGCCGAGATCAAGTCCGTCAAACTTAGCTTGCCGTCCTACTGCACGGTCTACCAGGCTGAACTTCTGGCCATATGCGTAGCCACGCGCGAAATCCTCAAGAGCAAAGAGGGAACCTTCGGTATCTACAGTGACTCAAAGGCCGCACTGCAGACAGTCACAAACCAAGGTTCCCTCCACGCCCTGGCCGTGGAGGCGAGAGCGAACGTTGCCGCAGCTTTATCCCAGAGCAAAGATGTGTCCTTGTTCTGGGTAAAGGCTCACGCAGGGCTGGAAGGCAACGAACGCGCGGACCATCTCGCGAAAGAGGCTGCACTCCGGTCCAAAAAGAGGCCGGACTATGACCGCTGCCCGGTTTCTTTCGTCAAGCGGCAGATCCGGTTGGGGTCGCTTGACGAATGGAACAGGAGGTACAGGAACGGCGAGACAGCCTCAGGCACAAAAATTTTCCTCCCGGATGCGATCGACGCCCACCGAATTGTGTTGAAACTAAAACCAGTCGGAATAGTTACACAAATCCTGACGGGTCACGGTGGATTCTCCGAATACCTGCACCGCTTCAGGTGTAAGGAGAACCCATGGTGTATCTGTGAGCCGGATAAAGTGGAGTCGATCGCACACATTCTAACGGAATGCCCAGTTTTTGAAGCAGAGAGGTACAATACTGAACAAAAACTTGATGCCAAAATTGACAGAGACAGCATACCAAGCCTGATGTCACTAACCAAAACTAGAAAAATACTAGTAGAATACTGCGTAACAGTTGCGACCAGGGTAATCGAGAGAAACAAAACTGTTTAAACCTCTGCTTTTCTGGATATAGAAGTTCTCAACGAATAGATACTCAGACTAAGCACAAAAACAATAAAAATAACAAATTATATATAATAACATTAATAACACAAAAAACATAATAACATAAATAAGCCCGAAAAAGGTCCCTGACAACGTCAGGGGGACATAAGCAAGGGCAGGAGTGGGTTTTAGCCGGTAAGAGTCCGGCACTGCCCAGACTGGTTCACCAGTGAGGCAGTCTGGGCGTCCATGAGGATTTCCCACTCCTGCCAAAACAAAAAAAAAAAAAAAAAAAAAAAAAAAAAACCTAACCTAACCTAACCTAACCATAACTTTGCTTCCCGGTGACGCATTTACAAGCTGTTTTCAGCAAATTTAATATTTTTTGAGGTCCCTGAAACGTTCCCACTAGGGATAATTGACAATTTTCGCGAAAAACCCATTTTCGTTTTTTGACTTGTAAAAATTTCACTAAAACTCCTTTAAAAACACTATTTTTTAAATTTTCTTCAAAATTTTCATCTAAATTCCCGTTCCTGTAATTTTAATTGATACTTACCTGCCTTACCTGTGCTCCCGTGCGCGTTCCGCGTGCCAGAGTCCCGTTTTGGTAGTGTTAGTCCAGGTTTTTACATACATTTTGGTCGTAAATTCAGTTTTTCCAGGAAAATTCCCGATTTTTCTTCTGGACTTCATCCAGAAACGCCATAGTCAGCTAGCCCGCGCGGAGACGCGTCTTTTGACACCTCGCCCGTGCGCCTAGCCCACATACAACATCTGAAATTCCAGAAATTTTTGCATTTCATACATACTCCAAACTGACGAAATCCACCTTAGGGAGTCCTGATTTTGATCAAATCTATATAACTTTGCTTCCCGGTGACGCATTTACAAGCTGTTTTCAGCAAATTTAATATTTTTTGAGGTCCCTGAAACGTTCCCACTAGGGATAATTGACAATTTTCGCGAAAAACCCATTTTCGTTTTTTGACTTGTAAAAATTTCACTAAAACTCCTTTAAAAACACTATTTTTTAAATTTTCTTCAAAATTTTCATCTAAATTCCCGTTCCTGTAATTTTAATTGATACTTACCTGCCTTACCTGTGCTCCCGTGCGCGTTCCGCGTGCCAGAGTCCCGTTTTGGTAGTGTTAGTCCAGGTTTTTACATACATTTTGGTCGTAAATTCAGTTTTTCCAGGAAAATTCCCGATTTTTCTTCTGGACTTCATCCAGAAACGCCATAGTCAGCTAGCCCGCGCGGAGACGCGTCTTTTGACACCTCGCCCGTGCGCCTAGCCCACATACAACATCTGAAATTCCAGAAATTTTTGCATTTCATACATACTCCAAACTGACGAAATCCACCTTAGGGAGTCCTGATTTTGATCAAATCTATATAACTTTGCTTCCCGGTGACGCATTTACAAGCTGTTTTCAGCAAATTTAATATTTTTTGAGGTCCCTGAAACGTTCCCACTAGGGATAATTGACAATTTTCGCGAAAAACCCATTTTCGTTTTTTGACTTGTAAAAATTTCACTAAAACTCCTTTAAAAACACTATTTTTTAAATTTTCTTCAAAATTTTCATCTAAATTCCCGTTCCTGTAATTTTAATTGATACTTACCTGCCTTACCTGTGCTCCCGTGCGCGTTCCGCGTGCCAGAGTCCCGTTTTGGTAGTGTTAGTCCAGGTTTTTACATACATTTTGGTCGTAAATTCAGTTTTTCCAGGAAAATTCCCGATTTTTCTTCTGGACTTCATCCAGAAACGCCATAGTCAGCTAGCCCGCGCGGAGACGCGTCTTTTGACACCTCGCCCGTGCGCCTAGCCCACATACAACATCTGAAATTCCAGAAATTTTTGCATTTCATACATACTCCAAACTGACGAAATCCACCTTAGGGAGTCCTGATTTTGATCAAATCTATATAACTTTGCTTCCCGGTGACGCATTTACAAGCTGTTTTCAGCAAATTTAATATTTTTTGAGGTCCCTGAAACGTTCCCACTAGGGATAATTGACAATTTTCGCGAAAAACCCATTTTCGTTTTTTGACTTGTAAAAATTTCACTAAAACTCCTTTAAAAACACTATTTTTTAAATTTTCTTCAAAATTTTCATCTAAATTCCCGTTCCTGTAATTTTAATTGATACTTACCTGCCTTACCTGTGCTCCCGTGCGCGTTCCGCGTGCCAGAGTCCCGTTTTGGTAGTGTTAGTCCAGGTTTTTACATACATTTTGGTCGTAAATTCAGTTTTTCCAGGAAAATTCCCGATTTTTCTTCTGGACTTCATCCAGAAACGCCATAGTCAGCTAGCCCGCGCGGAGACGCGTCTTTTGACACCTCGCCCGTGCGCCTAGCCCACATACAACATCTGAAATTCCAGAAATTTTTGCATTTCATACATACTCCAAACTGACGAAATCCACCTTAGGGAGTCCTGATTTTGATCAAATCTATATAACTTTGCTTCCCGGTGACGCATTTACAAGCTGTTTTCAGCAAATTTAATATTTTTTGAGGTCCCTGAAACGTTCCCACTAGGGATAATTGACAATTTTCGCGAAAAACCCATTTTCGTTTTTTGACTTGTAAAAATTTCACTAAAACTCCTTTAAAAACACTATTTTTTAAATTTTCTTCAAAATTTTCATCTAAATTCCCGTTCCTGTAATTTTAATTGATACTTACCTGCCTTACCTGTGCTCCCGTGCGCGTTCCGCGTGCCAGAGTCCCGTTTTGGTAGTGTTAGTCCAGGTTTTTACATACATTTTGGTCGTAAATTCAGTTTTTCCAGGAAAATTCCCGATTTTTCTTCTGGACTTCATCCAGAAACGCCATAGTCAGCTAGCCCGCGCGGAGACGCGTCTTTTGACACCTCGCCCGTGCGCCTAGCCCACATACAACATCTGAAATTCCAGAAATTTTTGCATTTCATACATACTCCAAACTGACGAAATCCACCTTAGGGAGTCCTGATTTTGATCAAATCTATATAACTTTGCTTCCCGGTGACGCATTTACAAGCTGTTTTCAGCAAATTTAATATTTTTTGAGGTCCCTGAAACGTTCCCACTAGGGATAATTGACAATTTTCGCGAAAAACCCATTTTCGTTTTTTGACTTGTAAAAATTTCACTAAAACTCCTTTAAAAACACTATTTTTTAAATTTTCTTCAAAATTTTCATCTAAATTCCCGTTCCTGTAATTTTAATTGATACTTACCTGCCTTACCTGTGCTCCCGTGCGCGTTCCGCGTGCCAGAGTCCCGTTTTGGTAGTGTTAGTCCAGGTTTTTACATACATTTTGGTCGTAAATTCAGTTTTTCCAGGAAAATTCCCGATTTTTCTTCTGGACTTCATCCAGAAACGCCATAGTCAGCTAGCCCGCGCGGAGACGCGTCTTTTGACACCTCGCCCGTGCGCCTAGCCCACATACAACATCTGAAATTCCAGAAATTTTTGCATTTCATACATACTCCAAACTGACGAAATCCACCTTAGGGAGTCCTGATTTTGATCAAATCTATATAACTTTGCTTCCCGGTGACGCATTTACAAGCTGTTTTCAGCAAATTTAATATTTTTTGAGGTCCCTGAAACGTTCCCACTAGGGATAATTGACAATTTTCGCGAAAAACCCATTTTCGTTTTTTGACTTGTAAAAATTTCACTAAAACTCCTTTAAAAACACTATTTTTTAAATTTTCTTCAAAATTTTCATCTAAATTCCCGTTCCTGTAATTTTAATTGATACTTACCTGCCTTACCTGTGCTCCCGTGCGCGTTCCGCGTGCCAGAGTCCCGTTTTGGTAGTGTTAGTCCAGGTTTTTACATACATTTTGGTCGTAAATTCAGTTTTTCCAGGAAAATTCCCGATTTTTCTTCTGGACTTCATCCAGAAACGCCATAGTCAGCTAGCCCGCGCGGAGACGCGTCTTTTGACACCTCACACGTGCGCCTAGCTCACATAAAATTTTGCCCACCCACCCGCCCTCTGTTCTATAGGAAGGTAGACGTGGGGTTTTCGGCGAAAAATCAATATTCTATATTAAGCTCTTCCAGCGACGTATATTCCAAAATCTCTCTGTAAATTGCTAAAATAAATTTTTCATAGTGATAGTTGGCACATTTAGAGGAGTTTTACTAACAGATTTTTAACTACCTGACCGAGTTCTGTTTTGCAGGGCTCGTTTTATAAATATTTCTTTGTTTTTTTTTCTGATCCCCCCTTTACAGGGATACAGACACATCGCCCACAAAGACCCATATCGACGGAAATATTTATCCTATTTTATTATTTAATTTATTTTAATTGTATAAAATTTTTAATTTGTATTTTATTTTCTGTGTTCCCCCTTTACAGGGACACAGAAACTTTTAATATTATATTTTTATTGAAATTTATTCATTTAATTTATTTGATTCATTTTTAAATTGCATTTTGATTTTAAATTCGCATTTTATTGTCTGTGTTCCCCCCTTTACAGGGACACAGCAATATCGCCAGTGCCCTCTGAACGGAACCCATACATGAACCTTACCTTCAGTAAGGCCACCGCCATGTTCCGCACACCAGCCAAGAAAGATGCGAGCTCACAGGGCACCAGAGACTCACCATGCTCCACAGAGAAAGCTGGACCCTCGCTTCCCAGCGTGAGGCGCAGCATTGGCGAGTGGGAAGCTGGAAGGTCCGAGCCTCAGGTCAAGTCTCTGGCTGTCCCAAGGCGCACCGCCACATCACCGGCGCCGAACAACCCGGAGACCGGAGCAACCAGACCGGAGTCGAGGTACCCCAGTCTCACAGCAGAGGCGAGAGCTTGCCTAAATAAAGCTAAGCTTTATTTGGGCAACTCTCGAAACCTTAAAACAGAAATAAAGACTGGGGTCCTCGAAGCTATTAACCGGCTCTATGAGCTCGTAAAGGAGGCGGAGCGGAGCAGGGTTCACGCCGTGCCGGTACCGGTGCCCGCTGCTGTGCCCGCACCGGTCGTGGTCGCACCGGCGGCGGCACCACTGAGTCCGACCAAAGACGAGCCGACAGAGCTCATGAAGCAGCTGATGGCAAACCTCCAGCAGCACAACCAAGCGCTGGAGGAATGCAAACAGCACACACGGGCTCTGTCGGAGCGTCTACAACAGGCCCCTCGCTATGTCGCAGGCCAGGGCCCAACCTTCGCGGAAATGACCGCCGGCCCAAAGCAGGTCATCCAAGAACCTCTTCACTCGGTGGTTGTATCATCCGTCAATGAACAGGACACCGGTGAAGAGGTTATTGAGAAGCTCAGGACGGCGGTCGATGCCAGGAGCGAGGGCACGAGAGTGGAGCGGCTGCGCAAAGCGAGGGACCAAAAGGTGGTCATGGGTTTCAAAACCAGGGAGGAGCTAACCAGGGTGGCGGAGAGGATAAGGAGAGCGGGGAACCTAGTGGTAGAGGAGGTGAAGAATAAGGACCCGCTCATCATTGTCAAGGATGTCCTCTCCTGCCACACTGATGTGGAGGTAATCCAGGCCCTGCAACGGCAGAACACCCACCTGATCGGGGACATACCTGCAGATGATGTGAGGTTGGGGGTGAAGTACCGCCGAAGGACGAGGAACCCCCACATGTGCCACATCATTCTGCAGGTGTCTCCCACGATATGGCAGAGGCTGACGATGGCGGGTCGCGTGCACATTGACCTGCAGCGAGTGCGAGTGCTGGACCAATCACCACTGGTACAGTGCACTCGCTGTCTGTGCTTCGGTCACAGCCGGAAACTGTGCACGCAGCCCGCCGACCTCTGCATCCACTGTGGTGAGCCCCACATGCAAGCAGATTGTCCGTCGCGGTTAGCAGAGGAGGCCCCAAGGTGCCACAACTGCCTGTCAGCCAAACTAGACAAAGCTGACCACAGCGCGTTCGATAGCGGGTGCCCGATCCGCGTGAAATGGGACGCACTGGCACGGCTTTCCGTGGCGTATTGCTAAAGTGCAATTAGCAACACACGGAAGTACGTGCCAGTGCCGTAAGGCCCTAAACGACCCACGATTCACGAGCTCAGACCACCTCTTCAAAATTATTCCTAATAAAGTAAAAACGACACTAGCCAAAACAAGCAGAAGAATTCATAAGATCATAGAAGCAAATTGGAGCCAATTTCGTAAGAAATTGGCTCAATTAAAAGCAGATACCTATACAAATTCTTTTGCAGTCGAAATCAATTTAGCAAGTACAAAAAACAAAAACATTATTATTACAGACAAGCACACAACGGTTAGCGATAAGCATCTGACATCGAGGTGGTCCAATGAGCTCGCTGATCTAAAGAGGGCGGAAAGCGGTACAGAACGCCGAATTCGAAGCGCTGCACCAGTAGAACAGCACCTGAAACAAAAAGAAGCACAGGTTGAGAACTGGAAATACTTCGGTGAGAGGCTGGTCCTTATGTTTTTAAGAGTAAAAATAGTATTACGAAAATCAGTAGCTCTGAGCCTGTCCAGATTTATAAAGAGAACAGGACTAAAATATTTAATTATAATTGTAACAAAGACCTATAGGAAAAGAAAAATTGGTATAAGAAAATATGTCTATTTAATATATTGGAAATATATTAGTATAGCCATAGCATTAGTATAGTATAGTTTAAATTAAGTTAAAGATAAAATCAAAATATTAATATAATTAGAATAGGTAGAATAAGAACACATAAAAATAGAATAATTCAAAAATAATATAAATACATATATCTTCTTTAAAACTTATTAGGATGTAAGCTTCTCACTGTGAGAATACAGGAATAGTACATAGTAAACTAAACGCGAACAGGAAAAAGCAGGACCGGGTCTAAAAAGGTCTCTGATCATGTCAGAGGGACACTGAGCAATAAAAAAAAAAAAAAAAAAAAAAAAAAAAAAAAAAAAAAAAAACCTAACCTAACCCAGTCTGGCTCCAACCGCCGCCCCGAACGCCACGAAAAAACCGCGCTCCGCAGTCAAAAAATCACAAAGGTGGTAAAAAGTTCTCAAAGACACAAGTGTCGTACATCAAAACACGCGGAATCACGAGGCCGTCACGGTGGTGAAAGAATTTTTGTGATCGGTGAAAGTGTGTGAAAGTTATCATCAGAAAAGTGACAGTTCGGGAACGCGTCCCACAAAAAGTGTTATAACTTTAAATCCAAAGCGGCGACACAGGGTTTTTAATTAATCATCGGTACACCCTCCTTGAGCCCCACGATCCAGAGAAAATTCCAGAATTTTTCCGCGCAGACGCGCGGAAATACAAGGAAAACTAGTGGTCAGCAAGACGACGTCCCTTCTTAGGGGGTATAAAGCTACCCCCAACCAACATCCAGGACATCTGACAACTTCCCGAGAAGGTGCACGAGCAGGCGAGCCTGGAGGTACCACGGAACCCAAATTCCACCTTGGGGAAGCCAGTTTATTGACATTACAACATTCAGTGCGGTCGTGGAAAAGTTAGTGCAATTTTCCAAACAAGAAAAAACAGGATTTTCAGTGACGACCTAGTGCGAATTTTCTGTGGAGGACAGCCTGGATATCCCTCAACCGCAACCGGTAATAAGAAAAATTTTTGGACAATTATTTTAGAATTTAATAGCTATTATTGAACATTAAAATTTTTACTCGACCGCAAAGTAAATTGTTTCCAGTCGTATTTCGTTTAAAGAATCTGGGTGAAACAGTGGTGATATCGACGGGCTACTGATTGGGAAAGTAGCCTGTAGCCAACGGCTAGTGGCTAAAACAATTTCCAGGGAAATCCGATCAGTGGCTCTGGAGATATAGTCTGTTTCCAGATTGTGACTTTTT
Source organism: Apamea sordens (assembly GCA_945859715.1). NCBI lineage: Eukaryota > Metazoa > Arthropoda > Insecta > Lepidoptera > Noctuidae > Apamea > Apamea sordens. The sequence continues at coordinate 20,913,586 of OX244000.1, read as the reverse complement.
CCCCGATTTTGCCTGTTTGCAGGCCGTGTGGAAACAGGCTATATCTAGGGGACGGGAAGTCGTAGAGGAAAAATTGCAGCTGGACATATAGTTTTCCATAGCTGGGACTCCTACGCACTTTGTCCCACTCCCCTACGACGTCCCTGGAAAAAGCTCGGGGTAAATCGTCATCGGAAGTGTAGTTTTCCCTACATTTGCTTGTTTCTCCCCACTGTTTTACCCATAAAACTGGTTGTTCGCATTTTTATCTAATAAGAATTTCGACCTTATTGCTGGGGCAATAAGGGTCAAAGTTGCTTGGGGAAGTTTGGCGGTGTCGAGTGGCGTGACCTGCTGGCGATAATACGTCATCGAGGCCCAGCCAAGTCCGATCCCCCTCCCCCCCGGTGCCGCCCGTGCGCACTTTCCGCAGCTAGCCACAGTCTCATACATTTACTTACATTTATTTATTTTCCCGTACATTTAATTACATCCCAATTTATTTATTTCCATTAATATCATTACACAAGTACCACTCTATTACATTTGTATCATTACACTTAGTTAATTACACAACCCAGACCGGATCCCCTAAAATTCCCTAAAAACCCCCATATCTCGAAAACGGCTGGGAATTTCGCAATTTTGACAAAATTTTCCCCCCCCCTATAACCCCCCTCTCAATCCGTACTCAGACTGGGATAAGACCCCCCCCCCCTTTTTTGACCCCCTCCGCTATTGAACCCAATCACACAATATCTTCCATATACTACATACAATCACCCCTTTTATCTATTTATATATACATATATACACTCCAACTGTCCCCCCCTCCCCCATATAACGCTTTAGGTTGCCTCACCCCCCCGGAACCTAACTTCGTAACCAGAGGTCACAGACCTATCGAGTTTGGGGTCTCCGGAAGCGGGAGAAAAAGACCTTTCGTTTGGCCGCGACAGAATTGCGGAAAAACGCTCCCCCTTTGAGGTAACTTATAATATATATATATATTTATTCTTCCGAGCTGTGGTGAATGCTGCGCGAGGGGCACAGGCTGTCCCCTGTTGGTTGCACAACACAGTAGTTCTAATTTAATTTTAAAATTTTTTAATCTTAATTTTAATCTTGTATTTTATATCTATATTTCACATTTTTATTTTTATTATTATAGTATAGACACCCCCATATACAGGGGCAGAATTGACAACCTTTTGGTAAGACGTAGTATTAACTTATTAATACTATTCCTGTTATTTTAAATTACTGACAATTTTCCCCGTCGCTGTGCCCTATACACACAGCCACACAACACATTAGGTACACTGAACAGACGGGACCCAAGGAGTCAAGATGGTTTTCGGTATTCGCACCCCAGTGCAGGGTAAGGGACCGGTGGCCGGTGCCAGCGGATCGCGGGGGTCTCCGTCGCCTGCCCACTCGGGTAGCGGGGGTCCCTCTGGGGCGCGTGAACCGCCGAAGGGGTTATCCCTGACATTCGGCGGGAAGGGCGCTGCTCGGGGGGCCCTCGTGGAGACGGCCGAGACGCCGCTGTCGTCGTCGGCGGGGACTTCTGGTGCAGTCGCACGCACCACTACTCCCAGCCCTGCGGGCCCGCCTGGACAGACGCTGGACGCTGCCAGGACCTTTATCCGCAGACCGGAACGAAAGAGGAGATCCATAGACCTCATGGAGGCTTATAACCGGCAGACACAGAACAGCTATGCCGAGCTATCGAACGACAGACTTCTCCAGGAGGTCATGAAGACCTTCGAGGATATCCCATCGAGGGTCAAGGAGTACCCTCAGATGAGAAGGGATATCAAAGGCTTCCTGGAGAGTCAGTCGGACAAGAGCCTAAGGATCCTCTTCGAACTGAGTAGGCGGGTAAAGGTCCTGGAGACAGCGCCCAAAATAGCTCCGCCCTCCGAGACTGCCACGCCCAAACCATCCGAGTCATCCGAGGACCTTTTAGAAAGGCTCGAGAAGATGGAGGCCGACATGAACATGCGGTTCAATGAGCTCGAGACAGTCATTGAGGTAAACACGAGGCACGTGGTCGAGCGCTACGAGGATACTGGTGCCGAGTTTGCCGACAAGATTATTGAGAAGGTCTGCGAGGTCCAAGCGGACGTCGGCAACACGAGAGAAGGAGTGAGGGTCTGTGCCCGCGCCGCGGCAGACATCAGTGACCAGATCCATGGCGTTCTCGAGGACGTCGGCACCAGAACAGACCGTATCAAAGAGGTGGTCAGGGAGGTGGCAAGCGCGCAGAGGACCGACTCACTGACCTACGCCGATGTCACGGCGGCCAGGCCCGGGCGTCGGCCGGCGCTTCACTCGATGGCGGTCACCTCCGAAAACAGCCAGCAGACTGCTGAAGAGGTGCTTGCTGGGGTGAAGGAGGCGGTCGATGCCAGGGGATCTGGCCTAAAAATTAGTAAGGTCAGGAAGGCCAAAAACCAGACTGTCATACTGGGGTGTGACACTGAGGCTGACTTCAAAAGGGTAAAGGAGAGAATTGAAAGCCGGGGTAAAGGGTTGGTTGTAGCGCCTATGAAAAATAAAAACCCACTCGTCGTCCTCAGGGACGTCTTTTTGGACGGTGACGATGACGAGATGATAAAGGCGCTACACTCCCAGAACGAGAACATGTTTAGGGACTTAGAGCCGGAAGAAAAAGAAATGGCAATTAAATTTAAAAAAAGGACTAGGAACCCTAAGACAGCGCACGTGGTCGTCCAGGTCAGGCCCAGGGTTTGGCAGAGGATGACGGAGGCTGGAGCCCTTTACCTTGACCTGCAAAGGGTCAGGGTGGAGGACCAGTCTCCGCTCATCCAATGCACAAAGTGCCTGGCCTTCGGGCACGGTCGAAAATTCTGTACCGAGGGTGCGGACAGGTGCAGTCACTGCGGAGGCCCGCATCTGCGCGAGAAGTGCCTCGAGCACATCGCCGCTAGCGAACCGCAGTGCTGCAACTGCTCGCGCGCTGGGATCGGGAAGATCGACCACAACGCCTTCAGCGTAGAGTGCCCGGTCCGCAAAAAATGGGACTACCTGGCCAGGACGACAACGGCATACACCTGAACGGCTCTTTGGGTTATACGCAACACACACATAACACACACACAGATATATAAAATATATCGTTAGTATATAAAAATATATCAAAGACACACGCAAACACTAAACACGTACACTGCACAAACCCAAAATAATGACGGAAACTAAAACTGGAACAAGAATCAGACAATAAATATGTATAATATATGTATATATATATATTATTGCCACGAATGACCTGTCTGTAAAATATGGCAGAACACATGCACATACACACAACATGCACCCAAAACCGGAACAGGAACAGGAAAACGATGCCTGCATTTTGCCAGAAAAGTTAATTAGTAAATCATCTATAAACTTAACTCCGGACAATAACAAACAGACAAATAACGTTAGACAATAGTCTAAAGATTTAGTAACTATATTATCTGAATAAGAAACTATATGTCATAATGCTAGAAAATAGGCTAAAAATGTTCAGTTAGTATAACAAAATAGAATAAGAAACTATATTATGTAATAATGTTAGAAAATAGGTTAAATGTTTAGTATTATAATAAAATAGAATAAGAAAATATATGCATAAGTATAATAAATAAGAAAGTCGAACAACCAGATTATTATAAGTTTGCTGTTAAATATATCATGTCTATTGTTAAGTAAACATTAAAATTAGTACTCTAAACATGTTTGCCGTTAAATACATCATGTCTATTGTTAAGTATGCATTAAAACTAGCTTTAGAAACATAGTAAATAGTTATATAAGTTCAATATGTAAATATGCACATGTCAATAAAGAAAGGAAACTGTGTATTATTACCCTTAAATAAAGAAAATTAAAAGTTAGATAGAATAGCGGGAGTACCCACCCGGCAAAGAATGGAAGGAAGTGCGAAAGAAAGAAACAGTATGAAGCTTGAAAGTGCGAGAGGAATAAATGCGAGAACTGGAATGAATGAGCAAATTAGAATACTAAGATCCCGTTGTTCCCATGAACGGGGAAAAGCACAAAAAAAAAAAAAAAAAGAAAAAAAAAAAAAAAAAAAAAACCTAACCTAACCTAACCTAACCTAACCTAACCTAACCTAACCTAACCTAACCTAACCTAACCTAACCTAACCTAACCTAACCTAACCTAACCTAACCTAACCTAACCTAACCTAACCTAACCTAACCTAACCTAACCTAACCTAACCTAACCTAACCTAACCTAACCTAACCTAACCTAACCTAACCTAACCTAACCTAACCTAACCTAACCTAACCTAACCTAACCTAACCTAACCTAACCTAACCTAACCTAACCTAACCTAACCTAACCCATATAACTTTGCTTCCCGGTGACGCATTTACAAGCTGTTTTCAGCAAATTTAATATTTTTTGAGGTCCCTGAAACGTTCCCACTAGGGATAATTGACTATTTTCGCGAAAAACCCATTTTCATTTTTTGACTTGTAAAAATTTCACTAAAACTCCTTTAAAAAACACTATTTTTTTAAATTTTCTTCAAAATTTTCATCTAAATTCCCGTTCCTGTAATTTTAATTGATACTTACCTGCCTTACCTGTGCTCCCGTGCGCGTTCCGCGTGCCAGAGTCCCGTTTTGGTAGTGTTAGTCCAGGTTTTTACATACATTTTGGTCGTAAATTCAGTTTTTCCAGGAAAATTCCCGATTTTTCTTCGGGACTTCATCCAGAAACGCCATAGTCAGCTAGCCCGCGCGGAGACGCGTCTTTTGACACCTCGCCCGTGCGCCTAGCCCACATACAACATCTAAAATTCCAGAAATTTTTGCATTTCATACATAATACAAATTGACGAAATCCACCTTAGGGAGTCCTGATTTTGATCAAGTCTATATAACTTTGCTTCCCGGTGACGCATTTACAAGCTGTTTTCAGCAAATTTAATATTTTTTGAGGTCCCTGAAACGTTCCCACTAGGGATAATTGACTATTTTCGCGAAAAACCCATTTTCATTTTTTGACTTGTAAAAATTTCACTAAAACTCCTTTAAAAAACACTATTTTTTTAAATTTTCTTCAAAATTTTCATCTAAATTCCCGTTCCTGTAATTTTAATTGATACTTACCTGCCTTACCTGTGCTCCCGTGCGCGTTCCGCGTGCCAGAGTCCCGTTTTGGTAGTGTTAGTCCAGGTTTTTACATACATTTTGGTCGTAAATTCAGTTTTTCCAGGAAAATTCCCGATTTTTCTTCGGGACTTCATCCAGAAACGCCATAGTCAGCTAGCCCGCGCGGAGACGCGTCTTTTGACACCTCACACGTGCGGCTAGCTCACAAAAAATTTGACCACCCACCCGCCCTCTGGTCTATAGGAAGGTAGACGGTGGGTTTTGGGCAAAAAATCAAATTCTCAAATTGGCTCTTCCAGCGACGTATCCACCAGAAGCTCTTCGTTGATGCTTAAAATAATCGTTTTCTAGTGACTATTGGCCCCTTTAAAGGAGTTTTAGTGGCGTATTTTAACTCACCCGACCGAGTCCTGTTTACAGGTCTCGTTTTTACACCAAATTTTACTTTTTGATCCCCACTTTACAGGGATCAGTACAGACGCAAGTGTCCCCCTTAACCTCCGTGATCTCTTACCTGAAATCTAGCCAGGATGTTTGGCATAAGGACACCAGTGAGCAAGCCAAAGGCTTCGGAACAAAGTGCAGACGCGGGGAGGCCTCAACTGGCACAGGCTGGCCCTTCGGTTAGGCGTAGCATTGGGGAGTGGGAGGCTGATGGACTGAGGTCCGGACAGCCCCTTAAAACCCCAACTCCACCGAAGAGGGCCCAAACAACTACTCCCCCGAAAGTTCCTAAGCCCAAGGCAACGCTCTCCCAGCAGACTAGGCTTGATGGACCAAGGCAGCCAGAGTTGACCGAACAGAGCTCACCACGAGATACGCCACCCGTGAGGTACATAAATAGGACCACGGAGGCAAAGGCGTGTCTCTCAAAAGCCAAAATCCAGCTTCTTAGTTCTCGGAACCTGAAAAAGGAGATAAAGGACGAAATTACAAAAGCGGTTGAGAGATTATACCAGCTGGTAAAGGAAGCAGAGATCGAGAGGGGATCGGGGAAGGCAGCTGAGGTGGTCGCCGAACCTGAAAAGGCCCGAAATGACCCAAGGCCAACCACGGACGAACCGACAGAGCTCATGAAGCAGCTCATGGCGAACCTCCAACAGCACAAACAAGCGTTGGAGGAATGCCAACAGCACACACGGGCTCTGTCGGAGCGTCTGCAACAGGCCCCTCGCTTTGTCGCAGGCCAGGGCCCTAGTTTCGCGGAGATGGCCGCCGTCCCCAAGCAACACATCCAAGGGCCTCTGCACTCGGTAGTCGTGTCATCCGTTAATGAACAAGACACCGGTGCAGAGGTCATTGAGAAGCTCAGAACGGCGGTCGATGCCAGGAGCGAGGGCACGAGAGTGGAGCGGCTGCGCAAAGCGAGGGACCAAAAGGTGGTCATGGGTTTTAAGACCAGGGAGGAGCTGGACAGAGTGGCAGAGAGGATAAGGAGAGCGGGGAACCTGGTGGTAGAGGAGGTAAAGAATAAGGACCCGCTCCTTATCATTAGGGACGTCCTGTCCTGCCACTCTGACGTGGAGGTCACTGACGCAATAAAACGTCAGAACGCCCACCTGCTCGGGGACATACCGGTGGAGGACTTGAGGATGGGGGTGAAGTACCGTCGCAGGACGAGGAACCCCCATACCTGCCACGTCATCCTGCAGGTGTCCCCTACGGTGTGGCAGAGGCTGACTATGGCGGGTTGCGTTCACGTCGACCTCCAGAGGGTGCGCGTTGAAGACCAAACGCCACTGGTGCAGTGCACCCGCTGCTTGGGGTACGGCCACGGCAAGCGCTTTTGCAAGGAGCCGGCCGACCTCTGTAGCCACTGTGGCGGTCCGCACCTCAGGGCGGACTGCCCAGACGCAAGGATTGGCGAGGCAGCGGCGTGCGTCAACTGCACCAGAGCCAAGATCCCCAACCGCGAACACAACGCATTCAGCAGCGAATGCCCGATGCGAAGGAAGTGGGACGCATTGGCCCGAGCCTCAGTAGCATATTGCTAAAGTTGTGCCTACGACCACCACCGAGTACAAAATTATCCAGGCCAACCTGCAACGGAGCCAGCTCGCAACAAACGAGCTCCTGCTCGAAGCTGAAAAGCGTAAAGTCGCCGTAGCAATGCTCCAGGAGCCTTACGTGGGTGGAGTAAGGAGGATGAAGGGTTACCGGGGCGTAAGGGTCTTCCAGAGCTCTGAGGGAGGAGAAGGGACTGTAAAGGCGGCAATAGCCGTCCTTGACAAAGATCTGGACGTCCTACAGTACCCGCAACTCACCACAAACAACATCGTTGTGGTGGGAATCCGAACCAGAGCCTGGACGATCACGCTGGTATCCTTCTACTTCGAGCCGGACAAACCCATGGAGCCATACCTGGAGCATTTGAAGCGGATAGAGCAGGAGATGGGCACCAACAGGTTGGTTATTGGAGGAGACGCAAACGCGAAAAGTACTTGGTGGGGTAGCAGCAACGAAGACCTGAGAGGGGAGCAAATGTGTGGGGCACTGGGGGAATCGGGGCTGCAGATCCTCAACACGGGAGACATCCCAACTTTTGACACCGTAAGAGGAGGGGTGAGGTACAGCAGCCACGTGGACGTGACGGCCTGTTCGGCGGACATGCTTAACCTGGTGGATGGCTGGCGGATCGAGGAGGGTCTCACGAGTTCCGACCACAACGGCATAGCCTTCAGCTTACACTTACACAAGTCAAAGGGTATGGCAATTCAACGGACCACTAGGGTATACAACACCAGGAAAGCAAACTGGAGGCAGTTTCATGTGAAACTGTGCCAAGTTATGCTGGACAAAAAGTTAACCCTAGTGGACTTGTCAAACACACACACTATTGACCAAATAGACACAACAATTGACACATACACACAAGCCATATCCGACACATGCAGAGACACAATACCACACAAACACAACACAGAGACACTCACCATGCCGTGGTGGTCTGAGGAACTCGCGGAGATGAAGAGGCTGGTCGCCACCAGGAAAGCCAGAGTCAGGAACGCAGCGCCGGTCCGAAGAGCGATGGTTGTTGGCCTCTACCTAGAAGCAAAAAAGGAGTATGAGGAAGCGGTGATGAAGGCCCAAACGGAAAGTTGGAAGGAGTTTTGCGGGAGGCAGGACAGAGAAGGGGTTTGGGAAGGGATTTATAGGGTAATGGGAAGGATAGCCAAGAGAGAGGAAGACCTGCCGCTGCAGATGGATGGGGAGACTCTGGACGCAAAGGGCTCTGTGAGGCTGTTGGCCGAGACGTTCTATCCCGAGGACCGAGAGGAAGACGACAACATGGATCATCGCCAAACCCGACAACTGGCAGAGACGGCAAACGCGTGGAGCCATGATGAACGACATGACCCACCGTTTACCCATAGCGAACTTAGTCGGTCCATGATGTCGTTCAACCCTAAAAAGGCCCCGGGAGCCGACGGCTTCACGGCCGACATCTGCTCTCAGGCCATAAAATGTGACCCCGACTACTTCCTGGCACTGCTAAACAAATGCCTGGCGCACCACCACTTCCCGAAGACCTGGAAGGAAGCTACGGTGGTTGTGCTCAGAAAGCCGGGCAAAGACTCGTACACCGTACCAAAGTCATACAGGCCGATTGGGCTTTTGCCTGTCCTTGGGAAAGTGTACGAGAAGATGCTGGTTGCTCGTCTCAAATTCTACCTACTACCTAGGATTAGTACTCGCCAATACGGCTTTATGCCCCAAAAGAGCACCGAAGACTCCCTCGTTACCCTCGTGCAGTACATACGGGGAAAGCTGGCGCAAAAGAAAATCGTCACGCTCGTGTCACTGGATATCGAGGGAGCCTTCGATAGCGCATGGTGGCCTGCTATCAAAGTGCGATTGGCTGAGGAAAAGTGTCCTGTGAATCTGAGACGGGTAGTCAGTAGCTACCTCAGTGACAGGGTGGTCACCGTGAGGTATGCTGGGGAGGAGAGCAGAAGGCGAACCACCAAAGGTTGCGTCCAGGGTTCCATAGGGGGGCCCATTCTCTGGAACTTGCTGCTTGACCCGCTCCTGAAACAGCTGGAGAGTAGGGGTGACTACTGTCAGGCCTTTGCCGACGATGTGGTGTTGGTCTTTGACGGGGATACAGCACAAAAAATCGAGGGACAAGCCAATGCCGCTCTCGAACATGTCCGTGCGTGGGGTGTCAGAAATCGGCTGAAATTCGCGCCGCACAAAACCTGTGCGATGGTGCTAACGCGGAGGCTAAAGTACGACACGCCACGCCTGAGCATGGGGGGGATCGACATTGGAATGTCCCAAGATGTTAAAATATTAGGGCTGGTCATAGACGCCAAACTGACCTTCAACAAACATATAGCTGTCGTCTGTAAAAAGGCGATAGCTATATATAAGCAACTGGCTAGAGCAGCTCGGGTCAGTTGGGGTCTGCACCCGGAAGTGATAAGGGCCATATACACCGCAGCAGTGGAACCGACTGTGCTGTACGCTGCAAGTGCATGGGCACCAGCTGCTAAAAAGTTGGGGATTAGGAAGCAGCTCAACATCGTCCAGAGAGGATTTGCTCAGAAGCTGTGCAGAGCCTACCGCACGGTATCCCTAAACTCGGCACTAGTTCTGGCTGGGATACTCCCGCTCGACCTCCGTATCCGGGAAGCGGCCGCGCTCTACGGAGCCAAGAGGGGAGAACCCCAGCCCGCACTAGGAGACCGGGAGGTGGAACGGATGGCCCCAGCGCTGGAAGCCCCGCACCCCGCGGAACAAATGAGTCTGGAGTTTGGAAGCCTGGTAGACGAGGAACAATATCACAACCACAGCAATTTTGCTGTGCGAATCTTCACCGACGGCAGCAAGATTGAGGGCAAAGTCGGAGCGGCGCTATCCTTGTGGAATAACACCACCGAAACAAAGGCCCTCAAGCTTGCTTTGCCGTCCTACTGCACCGTCTATCAGGCTGAACTCCTGGCCTTGCAAAGAGCGGCAGGGGAAGCGCTCAAGCGCAGTGAAACAACGTTCGGCATCTTCAGCGACTCTATGGCGGCTCTTCAGTCGGTGATCAATGTAAGTTCCCCCCACCCCTTGGCCGTGGAAACAAGAGACACCCTACGACGCTGTAAGCTCCAGAACAAGAGTGTCTCCTTGTTCTGGATCAAGGCCCACGTAGGGTTGGAGGGAAACGAGAGAGCCGACCAGCTCGCGAAGGAAGCCGCCCTGGGGTCGAAGAAGAAGCCGGACTACGATCTGTGTCCCGTATCATTCGTCAAGCGAAAAATCCGGTCGGAAACGCTTGACGAATGGAACGGGAGGTATGGGTCGAGTGACACGGCGTCGGGCACCAAAATTTTCTTCCCTGACGTGGTGGAAGCGTACAGTGTGGTGCGCAAGATGGCTCCCACAAGCATGACCACGCAAATTCTGACGGGGCACGGTGGATTCTCTGCATACCTGAAACGTTTCAAGTGTAAAGAGAACCCACCGTGCGCCTGTGAGCCCGGCGTGGACGAGACCGTCTTGCACATATTGCTGGAGTGTCCGATCACCGCAAGAATGCGGCACGAATTAGAGCAGAAACTTGCCGTCCCATTGGACCCCCGAAACCTACCTGGTCTAATAAAAGGAAAACAAAGGGAAGCGTTTTTAGAATATTGTCTTAGAATAGCAAAAATAGTAATAAAAAGAAATAAGATAGTATAAGAAATATATGATATTAAATATATAATAAGTATATAGTTAAGTATCATAATAATTAAAATAGTTATAAAAGTTACAATAGTTTGGATAGAGTAAGTAAGTACAATTTCGATAAGTAAGTAATAGATATAAGGTCCACTTAGAGATAATATGTTATTCGATTGTTATTAGCTTAAAAGTATGTATGGTATAAGGATATATTAAATAAGTAAGAGATATAACTTAGTAGTAAAAAATAAAAATTTGCAGAATAAGGGCTCTGATCATGTCAGAGGGACACTAAGCAAAGGCAGGAGTGGGTTTTAGCCGGTAAGAGTCCGGCACTGCCCAGACTGGCTCACAAGTGAGGTAGTCTGGGCGTCCATGAGGATTTCCCACTCCTGCCAAAACAAAAAAAAAAAAAAAAAAAAAAAAAAAACCTAACCTAACCTAACCTAACCTAACCTAACCTAACCTAACCTAACCTAACCTAACCTAACCTAACCTAACCTAACCTAACCTAACCTAACCTAACCTAACCTAACCTAACCTAACCTAACCTAACCTAACCTAACCTAACCTAACCTAACCTAACCTAACCTAACCTAACCTAACCTAACCTAACCTAACCTAACCTAACCTAACCTAACCTAACCTAACCTAACCTAACCTAACCTAACCTAACCTAACCTAACCTAACCTAACCTAACCTAACCTAACCTAACCTAACCTAACCTAACCTAACCCAACGTAAGCTTGTGTCGACCTAACTTGAGCTGTGTCGACCTAACTTGAGCTGTGTCGACCTAACCGGGTCACAGAGTATGCTCTAGAGGTCCAATTTTTTTTTTTTTTTTTCCAATCCAATTAAATTGGTAGAAAGTAGGATTAGATTGGTAGAAATTTGGAATAGATTGGTAGAAATTTGGTACATTTTGGTAGAAATTTGGAAAAAATTGGTAGAAATTAGGAAAGGGTTGGTAGAAATTTGGAATAGATTGGTAGAAATTTGGAATAGATTGGTAGAAATTTGGAATAGATTGGTAGAAATTTGGAATAGATTGGTAGAAATTTGGAATAGATTGGTAGAAATTTGGTACATTTTGGTAGAAATTTGGAATAGATTGGTAGAAATTTGGTACATTTTGGTAGAAATTTGGAATAGATTGGTAGAAATTTGGAATATATTGGTAGAAATTTGGAATAGATTGGTAGAAATTAGGAAAGGGTTGGTAGAAATTTGGAATAGATTGGTAGAAATTTGGAATAGATTGGTAGAAATTAGGAAAGGGTTGGTAGAAATTTGGAATAGATTGGTAGAAATTTGGAATAGATTGGTAGAAATTTGGAATAGATTGGTAGAAATTAGGAAAGGGTTGGTAGAAATTTGGAATAGATTGGTAGAAATTTGGAATAGATTGGTAGAAATTAGGAAAGGGTTGGTAGAAATTTGGAATAGATTGGTAGAAATTTGGAATAGATTGGTAGAAATTTGGAATAGATTGGTAGAAATTTGGAATAGATTGGTAGAAATTAGGAAAGGGTTGGTAGAAATTTGGAATAGATTGGTAGAAATTTGGAATAGTTTGGTAGAAATTAGGGAACGGTTGGTAGAAATTTGGAATAGATTGGTAGAAATTTGGAATAGATTGGTAGAAATTTGGAATAGATTGGTAGAAATTAGGAAAGGGTTGGTAGAAATTTGGAATAGATTGGTAGAAATTTGGAATAGATTGGTAGAAATTTGGAATAGATTGGTAGAAATTTGGTACATTTTGGTAGAAATTTGGAATAGATTGGTAGAAATTTGGTACATTTTGGTAGAAATTTGGAATAGATTGGTAGAAATTTGGTAGGAATTTGGAATAGGCTGGTAGAAATTTGGAATAGATTGGTAGAAATTTGGTACATTTTGGTAGAAATTTGGAATAGATTGGTAGAAATTTGGTACATTTTGGTAGAAATTTGGAATAGATTGGTAGAAATTTGGAATATATTGGTAGAAATTTGGAATAGATTGGTAGAAATTAGGAAAGGGTTGGTAGAAATTTGGAATAGATTGGTAGAAATTTGGAATAGATTGGTAGAAATTAGGAAAGGGTTGGTAGAAATTTGGAATAGATTGGTAGAAATTTGGAATAGACTGGTAGAAATTTGGAATAGATTGGTAGAAATTTGGTACATTTTGGGAGAAATTTGGTACATTTTGGTAGAAATGTGGAATAGATAGGTAGAAATTTGGTAGGAATTTGGAATAGGCTGGTAGAAATTTGGAATAGATTGGTAGAAATTTGGTACATTTTGGTAGAAATTTGGAATAGATTGGTAGAAATTTGGTACATTTTGGTAGAAATTTGGAATAGATTGGTAGAAATTAGGGAACGGTTGGTAGAAATTTGGAATAGATTGGTAGAAATTTGGTAGAAATTTGGAATAGGCTGGAAGGTTGGTAGAAAGTAGGATTAGATTGGTAGAAATTAGGAAAGGGTTGGTAGAACATTGGGTAGGATTGGTAGAAATTTGGATAGGATTGGTAGAAATTAGGAAAGGGTTGGTAGAAATTTGGAATAGATTGGTAGAAATTAGGAAAGGGTTGGTAGAAATTTGGAATAGATTGGTAGAAATTTGGAATAGATTGGTAGAAATTTGGAATAGATTGGTAGAAATTTGGAATAGATTGGTAGAAATTTGGTAGAAATTTGGAATATATTGGTAGAAATTTGGAATAGATTGGTAGAAATTTGGTATATTTTGGTAGAAATTTGGAATAGATTGGTAGAAATTTGGAATTGATTGGTAGAAATTTGGTAGAAATTTGGAATAGGTTGGTAGGTTGGTAGAAAGTAGGATTAGATTGGTAGAAATTAGGAAAGGGTTGGTAGAACATTGGGTAGGATTGTTAGAAATTTGGATAGGATTGGTAGAAATTAGGAAAGGGTTGGTAGAAATTTGGAATAGATTGGTAGAAATTAGGAAAGGGTTGGTAGAAATTTGGAATAGATTGGTAGAAATTTGGAATAGATTGGTAGAAATTTGGAATAGATTGGTAGAAATTTGGAATAGATTGGTAGAAATTTGGAATAGATTGGTAGAAATTTGGTAGAAATTTGGAATATATTGGTAGAAATTTGGAATAGATTGGTAGAAATTTGGTATATTTTGGTAGAAATTTGGAATAGATTGGTAGAAATTTGGAATAGATTGGTAGGTTGGTAGAAATTTGGAATAGGTTGGTAGGTTGGTACAAAGTAGGATTAGATTGGTAGAAATTAGGAAAGGGTTGGTAGAACATTGGGTAGGATTGGTAGAAATTTGGATAGGATTGGTAGAAATTAGGAAAGGGTTGGTAGAAATTTGGAATAGATTGGTAGAAATTTGGAATAGATTGGTAGAAATTTGGAATAGATTGGTAGAAATTTGGAATAGATTGGTAGAAATTAGGAAAGGGTTGGTAGAAATTTGGAATAGATTGGTAGAAATTTGGAATAGATTGGTAGAAATTAGGAAAGGGTTGGTAGAAATTTGGAATAGATTGGTAGAAATTTGGAATAGATTGGTAGAAATTTGGAATAGATTGGTAGAAATTAGGAAAGGGTTGGTAGAAATTTGGAATAGATTGGTAGAAATTTGGAATAGATTGGTAGAAATTAGGAAAGGGTTGGTAGAAATTTGGAATAGATTGGTAGAAATTTGGAATAGATTGGTAGAAATTTGGAATAGATTGGTAGAAATTTGGAATAGATTGGTAGAAATTAGGAAAGGGTTGGTAGAAATTTGGAATAGATTGGTAGAAATTTGGAATAGTTTGGTAGAAATTTGGAATAGATTGGTAGAAATTTGGAATAGATTGGTAGAAATTTGGAATAGATTGGTAGAAATTTGGTACATTTTGGTAGAAATTTGGAATAGATTGGTAGAAATTTGGTACATTTTGGTAGAAATTTGGAATAGATTGGTAGAAATTTGGTAGGAATTTGGAATAGGCTGGTAGAAATTTGGAATAGATTGGTAGAAATTTGGTACATTTTGGTAGAAATTTGGAATAGATTGGTAGAAATTTGGTACATTTTGGTAGAAATTTGGAATAGATTGGTAGAAATTTGGAATAGATTGGTAGAAATTAGGAAAGGGTTGGTAGAAATTTGGAATAGATTGGTAGAAATTTGGAATAGATTGGTAGAAATTTGGAATAGATTGGTAGAAATTTGGAATAGATTGGTAGAAATTAGGAAAGGGTTGGTAGAAATTTGGAATAGATTGGTAGAAATTTGGAATAGATTGGTAGAAATTTGGAATAGATTGGTAGAAATTTGGAATAGATTGGTAGAAATTTGGAATAGATTGGTAGAAATTTGGAATATATTGGTAGAAATTTGGAATAGATTGGTAGAAATTTGGTATATTTTGGTAGAAATTTGGAATAGATTGGTAGAAATTTGGAATAGATTGGTAGAAATTTGGTAGAAATTTGGAATAGGTTGGTAGGTTGGTAGAAAGTAGGATTAGATTGGTAGAAATTAGGAAAGGGTTGGTAGAACATTGGGTAGGATTGGTAGAAATTTGGATAGGATTGGTAGAAATTAGGAACGGGTTGGTAGAAATTTGGAATAGATTGGTAGAAATTAGGAAAGGGTTGGTAGAAATTTGGAATAGATTGGTAGAAATTTGGTAGAAATTTGGAATATATTGGTAGAAATTTGGAATAGATTGGTAGAAATTTGGTATATTTTGGTAGAAATTTGGAATAGATTGGTAGAAATTTGGAATAGATTGGTAGAAATTTGGTAGAAATTTGGAATAGGTTGGTAGGTTGGTACAAAGTAGGATTAGATTGGTAGAAATTAGGAAAGGGTTGGTAGAACATTGGGTAGGATTGGTAGAAATTTGGATAGGATTGGTAGAAATTAGGAAAGGGTTGGTAGAAATTTGGAATAGATTGGTAGAAATTTGGAATAGATTGGTAGAAATTTGGAATAGATTGGTAGAAATTTGGAATAGATTGGTAGAAATTAGGAAAGGGTTGGTAGAAATTTGGAATAGATTGGTAGAAATTTGGAATAGATTGGTAGAAATTTGGAATAAATTGGTAGAAATTTGGTACATTTTGGGAGAAATTTGGTACATTTTGGTAGAAATTTGGAATAGATAGGTAGAAATTTGGTAGGAATTTGGAATAGGCTGGTAGAAATTTGGAATAGATTGGTAGAAATTTGGTACATTTTGGTAGAAATTTGGAATAGATTGGTAGAAATTTGGTACATTTTGGTAGAAATTTGGAATAGATTGGTAGAAATTTGGAATATATTGGTAGAAATTTGGAATAGATTGGTAGAAATTTGGATAGGATTGGTAGAAATTAGGAAAGGGTTGGTAGAAATTTGGAATAGATTGGTAGAAATTAGGAAAGGGTTGGTAGAAATTTGGAATAGATTGGTAGAAATTTGGAATAGATTGGTAGAAATTAGGAAAGGGTTGGTAGAAATTTGGAAAAGATTGGTAGAAATTTGGAATAGATTGGTAGAAATTTGGAATAGATTGGTAGAAATTTGGTACATTTTGGGAGAAATTTGGTACATTTTGGTAGAAATTTGGAATAGATAGGTAGAAATTTGGTAGGAATTTGGAATAGGCTGGTAGAAATTTGGAATAGATTGGTAGAAATTAGGAAAGGGTTGGTAGAAATTTGGAATAGATTGGTAGAAATTTGGAATAGATTGGTAGAAATTTGGAATAGATTGGTAGAAATTTGGTAGAAATTTGGAATATATTGGTAGAAATTTGGAATAGATTGGTAGAAATTTGGTATATTTTGGTAGAAATTTGGAATAGATTGGTAGAAATTTGGAATAGATTGGTAGAAATTTGGTAGAAATTTGGAATAGGTTGGTAGAAATTTGGAATAGATTGGTAGAAATTTGGTATATTTTGGTAGAAATTTGGAATAGATTGGTAGAAATTTGGAATAGATTGGTAGAAATTTGGTAGAAATTTGGAATAGGTTGGTAGGTTGGTAGAAAGTAGGATTAGATTGGTAGAAATTAGGAAAGGGTTGGTAGAACATTGGGTAGGATTGGTAGAAATTTGGATAGGATTGGTAGAAATTAGGAAAGGGTTGGTAGAAATTTGGAATAGATTGGTAGAAATTAGGAAAGGGTTGGTAGAAATTTGGAATAGATTGGTAGAAATTTGGAATAGATTGGTAGAAATTAGGTAGAAATTTGGAATAGATTGGTAGAAATTTGGTACATTTTGGTAGAAATTTGGAATAGATAGGTAGAAATTTGGTAGGAATTTGGAATAGGCTGGTAGAAATTTGGAATAGATTGGTAGAAATTTGGTACATTTTGGTAGAAATTTGGAATAGATTGGTAGAAATTTGGTACATTTTGGTAGAAATTTGGAATAGATTGGTAGAAATTTGGAATATATTGGTAGAAATTTGGAATAGATTGGTAGAAATTAGGAAAGGGTTGGTAGAAATTTGGAATAGATTGGTAGAAATTTGGAATAGATTGGTAGAAATTAGGAAAGGGTTGGTAGAAATTTGGAATAGATTGGTAGAAATTTGGAATAGATTGGTAGAAATTTGGTACATTTTGGGAGAAATTTGGTACATTTTGGTAGAAATTTGGAATAGATAGGTAGAAATTTGGTAGGAATTTGGAATAGGCTGGTAGAAATTTGGAATAGATTGGTAGAAATTTGGTACATTTTGGTAGAAATTTGGAATAGATTGGTAGAAATTTGGTACATTTTGGTAGAAATTTGGAATAGATTGGTAGAAATTTGGAATATATTGGTAGAAATTTGGAATAGGTTGGTAGGTTGGTAGAAAGTAGGATTAGATTGGTAGAAATTAGGAAAGGGTTGGTAGAACATTGGGTAGGATTGGTAGAAATTTGGATAGGATTGGTAGAAATTAGGAACGGGTTGGTAGAAATTTGGAATAGATTGGTAGAAATTAGGAAAGGGTTGGTAGAAATTTGGAATAGATTGGTAGAAATTTGGTAGAAATTTGGAATATATTGGTAGAAATTTGGAATAGATTGGTAGAAATTTGGTATATTTTGGTAGAAATTTGGAATAGATTGGTAGAAATTTGGAATAGATTGGTAGAAATTTGGTAGAAATTTGGAATAGGTTGGTAGGTTGGTACAAAGTAGGATTAGATTGGTAGAAATTAGGAAAGGGTTGGTAGAACATTGGGTAGGATTGGTAGAAATTTGGATAGGATTGGTAGAAATTAGGAAAGGGTTGGTAGAAATTTGGAATAGATTGGTAGAAATTTGGAATAGATTGGTAGAAATTTGGAATAGATTGGTAGAAATTTGGAATAGATTGGTAGAAATTAGGAAAGGGTTGGTAGAAATTTGGAATAGATTGGTAGAAATTTGGAATAGATTGGTAGAAATTTGGAATAAATTGGTAGAAATTTGGTACATTTTGGGAGAAATTTGGTACATTTTGGTAGAAATTTGGAATAGATAGGTAGAAATTTGGTAGGAATTTGGAATAGGCTGGTAGAAATTTGGAATAGATTGGTAGAAATTTGGTACATTTTGGTAGAAATTTGGAATAGATTGGTAGAAATTTGGTACATTTTGGTAGAAATTTGGAATAGATTGGTAGAAATTTGGAATATATTGGTAGAAATTTGGAATAGATTGGTAGAAATTTGGATAGGATTGGTAGAAATTAGGAAAGGGTTGGTAGAAATTTGGAATAGATTGGTAGAAATTAGGAAAGGGTTGGTAGAAATTTGGAATAGATTGGTAGAAATTTGGAATAGATTGGTAGAAATTAGGAAAGGGTTGGTAGAAATTTGGAAAAGATTGGTAGAAATTTGGAATAGATTGGTAGAAATTTGGAATAGATTGGTAGAAATTTGGTACATTTTGGGAGAAATTTGGTACATTTTGGTAGAAATTTGGAATAGATAGGTAGAAATTTGGTAGGAATTTGGAATAGGCTGGTAGAAATTTGGAATAGATTGGTAGAAATTAGGAAAGGGTTGGTAGAAATTTGGAATAGATTGGTAGAAATTTGGAATAGATTGGTAGAAATTTGGAATAGATTGGTAGAAATTTGGTAGAAATTTGGAATATATTGGTAGAAATTTGGAATAGATTGGTAGAAATTTGGTATATTTTGGTAGAAATTTGGAATAGATTGGTAGAAATTTGGAATAGATTGGTAGAAATTTGGTAGAAATTTGGAATAGGTTGGTAGAAATTTGGAATAGATTGGTAGAAATTTGGTATATTTTGGTAGAAATTTGGAATAGATTGGTAGAAATTTGGAATAGATTGGTAGAAATTTGGTAGAAATTTGGAATAGGTTGGTAGGTTGGTAGAAAGTAGGATTAGATTGGTAGAAATTAGGAAAGGGTTGGTAGAACATTGGGTAGGATTGGTAGAAATTTGGATAGGATTGGTAGAAATTAGGAAAGGGTTGGTAGAAATTTGGAATAGATTGGTAGAAATTAGGAAAGGGTTGGTAGAAATTTGGAATAGATTGGTAGAAATTTGGAATAGATTGGTAGAAATTAGGTAGAAATTTGGAATAGATTGGTAGAAATTTGGTACATTTTGGTAGAAATTTGGAATAGATAGGTAGAAATTTGGTAGGAATTTGGAATAGGCTGGTAGAAATTTGGAATAGATTGGTAGAAATTTGGTACATTTTGGTAGAAATTTGGAATAGATTGGTAGAAATTTGGTACATTTTGGTAGAAATTTGGAATAGATTGGTAGAAATTTGGAATATATTGGTAGAAATTTGGAATAGATTGGTAGAAATTAGGAAAGGGTTGGTAGAAATTTGGAATAGATTGGTAGAAATTTGGAATAGATTGGTAGAAATTAGGAAAGGGTTGGTAGAAATTTGGAATAGATTGGTAGAAATTTGGAATAGATTGGTAGAAATTTGGTACATTTTGGGAGAAATTTGGTACATTTTGGTAGAAATTTGGAATAGATAGGTAGAAATTTGGTAGGAATTTGGAATAGGCTGGTAGAAATTTGGAATAGATTGGTAGAAATTTGGTACATTTTGGTAGAAATTTGGAATAGATTGGTAGAAATTTGGTACATTTTGGTAGAAATTTGGAATAGATTGGTAGAAATTTGGAATATATTGGTAGAAATTTGGAATAGGTTGGTAGGTTGGTAGAAAGTAGGATTAGATTGGTAGAAATTAGGAAAGGGTTGGTAGAACATTGGGTAGGATTGGTAGAAATTTGGATAGGATTGGTAGAAATTAGGAACGGGTTGGTAGAAATTTGGAATAGATTGGTAGAAATTAGGAAAGGGTTGGTAGAAATTTGGAATAGATTGGTAGAAATTTGGTAGAAATTTGGAATATATTGGTAGAAATTTGGAATAGATTGGTAGAAATTTGGTATATTTTGGTAGAAATTTGGAATAGATTGGTAGAAATTTGGAATAGATTGGTAGAAATTTGGTAGAAATTTGGAATAGGTTGGTAGGTTGGTACAAAGTAGGATTAGATTGGTAGAAATTAGGAAAGGGTTGGTAGAACATTGGGTAGGATTGGTAGAAATTTGGATAGGATTGGTAGAAATTAGGAAAGGGTTGGTAGAAATTTGGAATAGATTGGTAGAAATTTGGAATAGATTGGTAGAAATTTGGAATAGATTGGTAGAAATTTGGAATAGATTGGTAGAAATTAGGAAAGGGTTGGTAGAAATTTGGAATAGATTGGTAGAAATTTGGAATAGATTGGTAGAAATTTGGAATAAATTGGTAGAAATTTGGTACATTTTGGGAGAAATTTGGTACATTTTGGTAGAAATTTGGAATAGATAGGTAGAAATTTGGTAGGAATTTGGAATAGGCTGGTAGAAATTTGGAATAGATTGGTAGAAATTTGGTACATTTTGGTAGAAATTTGGAATAGATTGGTAGAAATTTGGTACATTTTGGTAGAAATTTGGAATAGATTGGTAGAAATTTGGAATATATTGGTAGAAATTTGGAATAGATTGGTAGAAATTTGGATAGGATTGGTAGAAATTAGGAAAGGGTTGGTAGAAATTTGGAATAGATTGGTAGAAATTAGGAAAGGGTTGGTAGAAATTTGGAATAGATTGGTAGAAATTTGGAATAGATTGGTAGAAATTAGGAAAGGGTTGGTAGAAATTTGGAAAAGATTGGTAGAAATTTGGAATAGATTGGTAGAAATTTGGAATAGATTGGTAGAAATTTGGTACATTTTGGGAGAAATTTGGTACATTTTGGTAGAAATTTGGAATAGATAGGTAGAAATTTGGTAGGAATTTGGAATAGGCTGGTAGAAATTTGGAATAGATTGGTAGAAATTAGGAAAGGGTTGGTAGAAATTTGGAATAGATTGGTAGAAATTTGGAATAGATTGGTAGAAATTTGGAATAGATTGGTAGAAATTTGGTAGAAATTTGGAATATATTGGTAGAAATTTGGAATAGATTGGTAGAAATTTGGTATATTTTGGTAGAAATTTGGAATAGATTGGTAGAAATTTGGAATAGATTGGTAGAAATTTGGTAGAAATTTGGAATAGGTTGGTAGAAATTTGGAATAGATTGGTAGAAATTTGGTATATTTTGGTAGAAATTTGGAATAGATTGGTAGAAATTTGGAATAGATTGGTAGAAATTTGGTAGAAATTTGGAATAGGTTGGTAGGTTGGTAGAAAGTAGGATTAGATTGGTAGAAATTAGGAAAGGGTTGGTAGAACATTGGGTAGGATTGGTAGAAATTTGGATAGGATTGGTAGAAATTAGGAAAGGGTTGGTAGAAATTTGGAATAGATTGGTAGAAATTAGGAAAGGGTTGGTAGAAATTTGGAATAGATTGGTAGAAATTTGGAATAGATTGGTAGAAATTAGGTAGAAATTTGGAATAGATTGGTAGAAATTTGGTACATTTTGGTAGAAATTTGGAATAGATAGGTAGAAATTTGGTAGGAATTTGGAATAGGCTGGTAGAAATTTGGAATAGATTGGTAGAAATTTGGTACATTTTGGTAGAAATTTGGAATAGATTGGTAGAAATTTGGTACATTTTGGTAGAAATTTGGAATAGATTGGTAGAAATTTGGAATATATTGGTAGAAATTTGGAATAGATTGGTAGAAATTAGGAAAGGGTTGGTAGAAATTTGGAATAGATTGGTAGAAATTTGGAATAGATTGGTAGAAATTAGGAAAGGGTTGGTAGAAATTTGGAATAGATTGGTAGAAATTTGGAATAGATTGGTAGAAATTTGGTACATTTTGGGAGAAATTTGGTACATTTTGGTAGAAATTTGGAATAGATAGGTAGAAATTTGGTAGGAATTTGGAATAGGCTGGTAGAAATTTGGAATAGATTGGTAGAAATTTGGTACATTTTGGTAGAAATTTGGAATAGATTGGTAGAAATTTGGTACATTTTGGTAGAAATTTGGAATAGATTGGTAGAAATTTGGAATATATTGGTAGAAATTTGGAATAGATTGGTAGAAATTAGGGAACGGTTGGTAGAAATTTGGAATAGATTGGTAGAAATTTGGTATATTTTGGTAGAAATTTGGAATAGATTGGTAGAAATTTGGAATAGATTGGTAGAAATTTGGTAGAAATTTGGAATAGGCTGGTAGGTTGGTAGAAAGTAGGATTAGATTGGTAGAAATTAGGAAAGGGTTGGTAGAACATTGGGTAGGATTGGTAGAAATTTGGATAGGATTGGTAGAAATTAGGAAAGGGTTGGTAGAAATTTGGAATAGATTGGTAGAAATTAGGAAAGGGTTGGTAGAAATTTGGAATAGATTGGTAGAAATTTGGAATAGATTGGTAGAAATTTGGAATAGATTGGTAGAAATTTGGTAGAAATTTGGAATATATTGGTAGAAATTTGGAATAGATTGGTAGAAATTTGGTATATTTTGGTAGAAATTTGGAATAGATTGGTAGAAATTTGGAATAGATTGGTAGAAATTTGGTAGAAATTTGGAATAGGTTGGTAGGTTGGTAGAAAGTAGGATTAAATTGGTAGAAAGTAGGATTAGACTGGTGGAAATTTGGAATAGATTGGTAGAAATTTGGTATATGTTTGTACAAATTTGGAATAGATTGGTAGAAATTTGGAATAGATTGGTAGAAAGTAGGTATAGATTGGTAGAAATTCGGATAGGATTGGTAGAAATTTGGTAAAAAATTGGATAGGATTGGTATAAATTTGGTAGAAATTTGGATAGGAGTGGTAGAAATTAGGAAAGGGTTGGTAGAACTTTGGGTAGGATTAGGATATTTATTGCGGAAGTTATAGGAACGTTTCCAAACGTATCGTGACCGACGCCTCATAGTGAAATTTATAGGGCTCTAACACCAGGGACATCGCGTCAGAGTTATAACTTAATCTTTTGAAATCAAGCCGAGTTTTTATTTCGCTACAGTACGTATTAGTTTAAGAACTTAGTTATTAATTAAGGTTAAATAAAAAAGGTTTATTATTTTTTGCTTTATTTTTTTTAAATACCTATATGACCACGCAAAACTTTTTACAGAGTGGTCCGATTTTGATCATTCTTTTTTTATTGAAAAGGGTATACCCCAAAGTTGGTCCCACATAAATTTGGAAAAAAAAAAATATTTATTTATTATTTATTTATTTATCACAAACAACAATAACCCACACACTATATTATAACCCTAAGGGTGGAAAAATAGGGGTGATTTATTGTTGACCCACAGATTTGAATGCTGAGTTGTGTAATTATTACTCTAGTCAGTACCACATAGCCTCCCCTTTGGCAAACAATTAGTAGATTATAGCTACAAAAAATCTATATATATCTATACTTATAATAAATCTGTAGAAGTGAAAATTCTGTACATTGAAAATATCAAAAAAATAAATGGCAGGGGGTGTTACTAGACCGACACCGAACCCAAAAACGTGATTAAAAAAAATTATGTCTGTCTGTCTGTCTGTTTGTTCAGGCATCACGCAAAAACTACCGGTTCAATTACGATGAAACTTGGTATAATTATTCTTTAATATCCTTGGCACCACACTGGGTACTTTTTATGCCGGAAAAGTATCTTCTAAATCCAAACTAATATTATAAATGCGAAAGTAACTCTGTCTGTCTGTCTTTCTGTCTGTCTGTCTTTGCTTCACGCCTAAACTACTGAACCGATTTGTGTGAAATTTGGTACAGACATAGTTTGGAACTTGAGAATGGACATAGGATAGTTTTTATTACAAAAAATAAAATAAAAAATAAAATTTATTCCGGACATACAGCGCCATCTATTGGTCAAGAGTCGGCATCAATTCAGTACTGAAAATTCATCGGAAAAATGTAAATAAATAGTAAAAAGGTATGAAAATATAATATAATACAACTTTTAGTACAAAGAAAATGCTCTAACGGAGTATAGATAATTCTATTAGTACTATATGTCGAGTTGGTGATCGCGCAATGGTGTCGATCGTTACACGAGTTCAGTTCATGTTATTGTTTTGTTCGGTTGTTGTTATTCATCGGAAAAAAGTAAATAAATAATAAAAAGGTATGAAAAAAATAATATCAATATAATAAAACTTTTAGTACAAAGAAAATGCCCGAACGGAGTATAGATAAATAATCCGAGTTGTCACTATGCTCGATAGATGGCGTTGGGATCGAATTAGATCGCGCTATGGTTTCGTTACACGCATTTGGTTGGGTATCGGCCGAGCGCTTCGGTACTGTCGTGGAATTGTGGATTGATCGTTTCGTAAATTTAAAATTGGCTCCGTTGTATTAGTAGATTAAAAGGTTTATTTGTTTGTTGGGTTGTCTGGTTGTTGTATAATGTAAGTTTAGTTTGATCTCGATAGTAGATACTAAAATTGTATGTCTAAATTCGTTTTAATTTTTAAATTAATTAGATCGTTCCTTTTAAATTATTTAGTTTTAAGGGGAGGATTTGAACTTGAAACTGTATGTTACATTTTCACACCTAAACCACTGAACTTCTGATTTGACAAAGAGATATATGGCATCCTGGGGAAGGACATAGTTTTTATCCTGGTAGCATGTTCCCGTGGGATAATTTCCGACATCCACGCGGGCGAAGCCGCGGGCAGAAGCTAGTACATATATAAAACTCAAAGGTGACTGACTGACATAGTGATCTATCAACGCACAGCCCAAACCACTGGAGGGATCGGGCTGAAATTTGGCATACAGGTAGATGTTATGACGTAGTTATCCGCTAAGAAAGGATTTTGATAAATTCTACCTCCAAGGGGATAAAATAGGGGATGAAAGTTTGTATGAAAAATCTTATTCCTTGAGTTAATAAACTTGAAATTTAGCACGAATACTTATCTAAATAAATTATGAAGATGGTCCGTTTTTTTTTTCTTCTAAACTACCCCCTAATAAGGGATTGGGGGGTTTCAAAGTTTGTATGGAAGAATTTTAGCGCGCAGTCCGGTTGACTCGAAACTCAGTATTTATACCTAATATTGAAAGTAAAGAATAATGTCTATCAGGGTTTTTTGAAAATCTACCCCTGTCGGGCTGAAATGGGGTAGTCAATCACAACAATCACAATCAGCCTTTATTGTTTCCACTGCTGTGACAGGCAGTGGCTGTGGGAGGGCACTCCCGCCCATCGAGAAGAAGCCTGTGTCACAGCAGTGGGCCGCACTGGGTCCGCGTGGTGGATTACATTTCGGCCCACTAGCCGCAACGTAATCCACCACGCGGGCCCAGTGCGGGTTGGTAGATATCACATGTCTTCGATTTTTAGCTCTAGGACACGCCGGTTTCCTCACAATGTTTTCCTTAACTGTTTTGAGAGCAGTGGTGATGAAACAATTTACACAAAGTAAAGTGCCTCTCTGGGTTTGAACATTGAACCTACGATCTACAAGCTGTAAGTCGCAGCTGTTACAACGGAGCCGCCAGTGCTCAGCGATAAATAGTAGGAATAGAGGGTGTTTTGAATGGTCTAAAATCAAACATCACATAGTATATAAATAACAAAGCATTTTTATTACTGTAAGCGCCAGACGAGTTAGAAGTAGGTAGGTAATATTTCATCTAAAGAAGATGCAGGTCGCTCCACCGATAAAAACTTAAATACCGCACGCTCCACATTACATGTGCACTACAGCCAACAGTACCAACGTCTGCCCACCAAACAGTTATCCAGCAAGAGCAGCTTGCTGTTAGAAATTGATGTTATCGATCGATATAAACGTATTCTAACTAATATTATTATTATTGTTCTTTTTGGTGTGCTGGAATCCACTGCAAAATAATTTCTTTCCCGCAGTCATCAGGCACAGTATGCGTTTGTTGTGAAAATCGACATAGAACAATCGGCACATCTGCAGCAGTCTCGGGCAATGTCTTCGCACATTGCGTTGAAATCTTACTGAACAATAAAATTAACACAACATCCTTCTGGAGTAAATGCTCTAATGCTGTAATGCATCTTCCAATAACGCAATCCTTCAATTACATACAGGAAAACAGAAATATCAATTTCATGCAATTCGAAAGAAACGGAAAAATAAAATGAATTTTATATATTGTCACTTGACACGTCTTGTCTTTCTGACAGTGTCAGATAGTGAAGCGGCTCGATTTTATTTACCTCGTTACTCGAGTAAATAAAAGACAATTTTCTCTCGAGGTGCCACTCGATGTAGTCGCGATTACTAGTTAACTGTCATTCTTCGATAATAAACGTAGGAATAGATATATTTCGTGTAATAAACCGTCAAAATACTGTGATGTACAGTCACAGAGTTTTAATAAGAGAAAATACATGTTCTATGGGTTAGTGCTGACAGTTGATAAAGTGTAATATTTTGTCATTAAAATCGTCATTGATTATCAGATCAACCTGATAATCAGTGGAATCTGAGTAGGACATAACGCTTTTTACAAAGTCGAACAAAGACAATCTTAGCCGAATGTGACACCGATGTACCAATACAGAACGGTTACTGTATTTTGGATATTACGATACGATTCTTTTCTTGAAGTTATTTTTGTGTACGTTTCAAACGTACGAAGCAACAACCAACTTGAATTGAGTTTTCGAATTACATAATCGAGACATCGAGTCCATTTATGACTGAGTAACATCACTAGAGCCAATAAAAGAAAGCGACAAGCGACGATGACAAGCTTGAAATGTTGCCCTTGTCAAAAAAATTACCTAACTTTAACGAAAAGAGTTCCTGGAAGGATTTGAGGGAGGCCTTTTAGGCTAACAAAAAAAAATATATATTATGAATATGGATAGTATTGCTATTATTTATTTTATTACATAATAAAAACAGTTTTGGTTACCACCTCAGACTGTGACTTATATATAATATGTTTTCATATTTGAAAACACGTTGCGTTTAAGGAATAATCCTACCGAAAAAATAAGTTTGATCTTGGTTATTTTTGAAAGTGTGATGACAACAAGCTTCAAGTGTTGTTCCTGTCAAAAAAATTACCCACGAACATTTTGGGGAAATAAGACCTCTTATCACTTGTCACCCTTTTAACTTTAACTTTTTACATTTTACATAATTGGTGCAACAACGGATAGTTAGATTTTATGGTCATGCTTAATGTTAAAATTAAAATTCACTTTGATGTAACTATAACGGAGCTTTTGATGCAACTCACCCTAAGTATAATAAAGTTTATCATTATAAGTTTTTCAAAGCTATCCCAAGCCGATGGCGGTACATTGGAGGGCAAGCTCAATTTTCGATACGTAGTTTGGTAGAATATGATTAACTGTGCTTGCTCGCGGGGAGACCGTTAGACCTTCCAAGTATAAAGTGCGTCACTCACCTGCTCCTGCCTCCTGTGGCTCTTTGAGGGAAGTGTCCTGATGTGGCACGTGGCTGGCGTTGCACGACGACCGGCCGGTCCACTCACAAATTGGTGCATCAAAGTCTGTACTGCACTTGTATAAGCCTTTAGGAGACACAGATAGTTCAGATAGAAGCCGTTTCGCGACGATTAACCCTCAGCCAAGGATTTTTAACTGGGAGCGCGCACTTAGGCAACTGCAATTGCTGCTATCTTGGATTCGACTCGTATCTCATTCGTTCGCAAGCACAGTGCGCGCATAGATAAAATATGTATGGTTACGGAACATTATGCCCACCAAAATACATAGTATTTTCACTAAGTGGAGAGAGCGAAACCCGAAAACAACGGATAAAAACGAATGAAGAACTGATGTGGTCGATTGACATTAACACTAACTAAAAGTTACTACTACTAAAAGAGGATGCGAGTTCAGCATAGATTCGATTTGTACAAACAAAGTTGTCATCTCTTCGAACGTTAATGTCTGATCACCGATAATACGATAAAGATGAGATTTAACTGCCTTAATCTGTATTTCCCATACACCACCAAAATGACTACTAGCCGGAGCATTGAATTTAAATGTTATGTTTTCGATATTAGATGCGTCTTTCATATACTCATTTAGTTGGTTGCAAGCGCCTACAAAGTTGGTTCCACAATCTGAATGGATAACGCTTACACGACCCCGCCTGCCAACAAACCGGCGAAGCGCTGCTATGAAAGCGTCCGAAGTCAAGTCCGAAGCGACTTCCAAATGGACTGCTTTCGTTGTAAAGCACACAAACAAGCAAAGGTAAGCTTTACTTATTTTAGCTCCTCGATGTCGTCCTAACTTAATGCGAAAAGGTCCGCCATAGTCAACACCGACGACTGAAAACGGCTTGACTTGGTTGATGCGAGTCGCTGGTAGATCCAAACTAATATTATAAATGCGAAAGTAACTCTGTCTGTCTGTCTGTCTGTCTTTGCTTCACGCCTAAACTACTGAACCGATTTGTGTGAAATTTGGTACAGACATAGTTTGGAACTTGAGAATGGACATAGGATAGTTTTTATTACAAAAAATAAAATAAAAAATAAAATTTATTCCGGACATACAGCGCCATCTATTGGTCAAGAGTCGGCATCAATTCAGTACTGAAAATTCATCGGAAAAATGTAAATAAAATCTGCCGGAAGTCACTATTCCACGCGAACGAAGTCGCGGGCAAAAGCTAGTCGCTCATAAAAGGCTCAAGCGGTGTGGGGCGCGTACGGAAACATTGTAAGCACTTTGACAAACAATGACGGATTGCGCGTTTTGGTGATAATATCCAAAATTGCTGTGTCAAAAGATACTGCATTGTATTTATTCCGGGATGACAGTTTTCACGATGAAGTGCTTCGATGATCATGAACGTTAGTTTAGAATCCTTAGGTAGCAGCGCAGGATGCTTATGCTCATACTCGAGCCCAGAACGAGATAGGCGACCGCCCACCCTAAGAATTCCCGATTTATCTAAGAAAGGGTTTAGTTTTTGCATAGGTTTTGAAAGAGATTTTGAGTCTTTCAAACGAGTTATTTCCTCATCAAAATTCAATGATCTTCAATGATTCTCTGCGTACGAAAATCAATAAAGCGTTATGAAGCTCTGTTCGATTTAAATGATGGTCAGAACTTCGTGAAGATCTTTTACGAACGCAATCTACAAAACGAATGCAATGCGCGAGTACTCGTTGTGCTTTCCGAATTGATGAGAAACTTTCGAGTAAAGAATCACTGACGTTGGTGTCGCTATGAACAAACAGAGAGACCGCGCGCTCTTCAGACAATACATCAGCTTGGTTGACATTGTCACTGTTGTTTGGCCAAGTGTTAGAAGGTTGAACGAACCAACAAGGCCCTGCCCACCATAACGGATTGTTGACCAACTCAGCAGGATAAAGCCCTCGAGAGGCAATGTCAGCTGGATTGTCCGAACTGGAGACATGGTTCCAGCGAGCCTCCGGAATAGTATCCTGGATGTGACTCACTCGATTGGCGACAAAGGTCTTCCAACGTGATGAGTAAGATCGTATCCACGATAATGCCACCATTGAATCTGACCACGCACAAGTATCAGTTATGGGGAACAACGATGAACAGGTTTCTCTGACGAACTTCAGAAGATCTGCCAGGAGGACTGCCGCGCACAATTCGAGACGAGGTAATGATATTCTTTTTACAGGTGCTACACGAGATTTTGAAGACAGAAAGAATACAGATACACGACCATCGACGCAAGTGACACGTAAGTAGATTACAGCTCCATAACCTGACTCGGAACTATCAGCAAAGCCATGGAGTTCACACGAATTCATATCCTTTACAGAAATGCATCGAGGGATCTCCAAGGACTCGATGACAGGTAACTGCTCAGTATAACAACGCCATTGTTTGACGATTTCACACGGCGGAGAATCGTCCCAATTAATACCTAACATCCACAACTTCTGCACTAAGCACTTAGCTAAGAAAGTTATAGGAGTTAGGAAACCCAAGGGGTCATAAATACGTGCGAGTTCACTTAGAATCGTACGCTTTGTGCATTGGCGATCGATAGGTTTGACCTCAAACAAGAATTTGTCTCTCCTGGGACACCACTTCAGGCCCAAAATCTTCATGGTGCTCGACTTTTCGATGTCCATAGACACAAAGTCAGTGAGACAGTGTTCTGGAGATATATCAGCAAGCACCTCTGGTTTATTGCTAGCCCACTTACGCAGCTCAAACTGACCTCTCTTTAAGAGTTGGATGACCTGAGTTTTGACTTGGATGGCAGTCTGGATAACAGAACTGCCACTCGCGATATCGTCAACGAATGTATCAGAAGTCATCACTTCGCGAGCGAGAGGTAAGTCAGTTTCATGTTCAACAAGTTGTTTAAGAGAGCGGCAACCAAGAAAAGGAGACGATGATACCCCATAAGTTATAGTATTTAATCGATACACTTGAATCGGGTCCGTTGATTTGAATCGCCAAAGAATTCTTTGGAAATCTCGATCGTCAATTGACATAGTAATATTTCTAAACATTTGACGAATATCGGCTGTAAATACAACAAAATGTGTTCGGAAGCGAAGAAGGATCTCGGCAATGTTACCTTGCAGTTTAGGACCTACGAGTAAAGCTTCATTCAACGACACACCACGAGCGTCTTTCGCGGAAGCGTCGAAGACTACTCTTAGCTTTGTCGTTGCGCTCTCAGGTCGCAAAACGCAGTGATGAGGTATATAATAACAACCCTGGTTGATTTCCTTGGTAGGAACTAGACTCATGTGACCACTTTGTAAATAGTCAGACATGAAGTCGCAGTATTGTTCGCATAAAGCCTCATTTGCCGCTAACTTGCGTTCTAATGATATAAAACGACGTAAAGCAGATTCTCGCGATCCAGGAAAAGTTAGATTCTTGTCTTTATCTTTGAATGGCAAGGTAACGGTATACCTCCCTGAAGCATCGCGGGAATGTTCGGTAACGAATTTTTGTTCGCAGAGTTCTTCGTCCGGTGTTAACTTTGAAGACTGAGGAATGTTGTCTATTTCCCAGAACTTCTTAAGCTGCTCATTGAGAAAATTATCGTTTGAAACGAAGAACGACTTTGGCAGTTCGTGATTATCACTGCAATTGACGTTTCCTAGTAGGATCCAGCTGAACACAGTGTTGATTGCAGATGGTTGCTGCAATCCTCCACTAACACTACCTGGTAACAGGAGTGAAGGGAAGACCTCAGCACCGAGAAGGACATCGATTTGACCAGGTAAGTGACAATCAGGATCCGCTAGGTTAAGATTTCGAATATGATGCCACGCAGATTTGTTCAGCTTAACGACTGGCATATTGCCGCAGATCTTAGGTAATGTTAACGCTACAATACTAAACAAATCGTTGTCGTGAGCACCTACGCTTAAGCAGATTGTACCACTCGCGGATGTTGAAGCATGACCTAGGCCGTGAATCCTACGCGTTGACTGCGTTTGTTGGAGACCTAAACGCTCAGCAGCACGTTCGGTTATGAAGTGGGCCTGACTTCCGGAATCTATCAGCGCCCGAAAAGTCTGCTAGCGACCCGATGAATCACGAATTTCGATATTAGCTGTGGACAGCAGAACCATGGAACGATCACCGATATTGGTAAGTACACTGACCTGCGAGGTAGTGGCCTTTTCGTTATTATCGGTTTTCGAAACATCTGGATCTTGATGTAGCAAAGTGTGATGTCGTTGACGACACACTTGACACGTAAACATTGATTTACAGTTTTTGAGGCCATGTGATGGCTTCAAACAGTTGAAGCACCAGTGATTGGTCTTCACATAGTCAAGTCGTTCCTGAACAGATTTTTCAGTAAACGATTTGCACTGATTAATGGAATGTTCCTCCCCACAGAACGGACACTTGTACTTTCGAGGTTCAGTTGGTGGCACAAGAGCAGTTTGTGCAGAAGGTGACGATGTTGATGACGATGGTGCAGTTGCGTTCGATGTGGTTAAATTCGACGATGAGGGCGCAACTACAACAGGTTTGTTAACTACTGTATTCGATAGAAATGTCGAAGTATGTTTCTTACTTACGACCGCGGTGTTAGGATTCTGTGAACCACTCGGCTTATGTGGTTTTTCGTTGGCACGGTTATTGCGACCACTTGCGGAGAAGTGTGTGTCGCGAATTGAAGCCTCGCATCTGGTGTACAGAAAATCGTTGAGATCTTTGTACCTTGGAAACTCTTGAGAAGCAGTAACTCGTTCAAAAGCACAACGCAATTTTGAATCCATTTTCGATAGTAAATGGTAACAGATTACAAAATCCCACTGATCCGTCGGTAGCCCTTGCCGTTTGAGAATCGATAGATTTTCGTTGAATGAATCAAGGACACGTCGTAAATCAAGGGGTGAGTTGGCTTTCAGGTTAATGTTCAAGATCTCCTTCCAGCAAGTAAAGGCAAGTTCCCGCTTGTCCTTATACCGCGCAACCAATGCAGAGTATGCTTCGTGGTAGTATAAGCCCGTCACAGGAAAGGTTCGTATAAGTGCTAACGCATCACCAGTGAGACTAGCGACGAGGTAGTGCATGCGCTCCGTATTTGAAAGTGAACCATTCTCGTGAATCAGCGAGGTGAAGATATCGAAGAATTCGGGCCACAACTTTATGTTACCACTGAATTGCGGTAAGTTAATCTTAGGTAATTTTACTTTGAGTGCATTCGATGACTCATTATGAGATTTATTTGGCTCATCATAATATTCGTTAGGCTCATCGACCTTCGTTAAGCGTCGGTGTATCGCTAAAATCTCATAATATCGTTCGTCGAAGTCGGATCTGAGGCTATCTTGTTCCGCTTGTTGTTCATCTGTAAGTTCCACAGATATAGATAGACATAGATAACGCAAGTATTACGATCTGTATGAAAACCAAGCGTGCCATTTTTTGACTACCTACTATGACGTCACAAGCACTATTTAGTGATGGGAAAATTAAATCGATTTAAAGTTTAGCCGCGTGTACACAATTGTGTACAGTAAAGAATTATTAGAATTGTTTAAATCGATTTATTAATCGATTTTGAGAGAGAGTAATGAGATAGACAGAGGAATGAGATATACAGAGGAATGAGATAAACAGAGGAAAATAAAATACCTAATCTTCTTAGTAGGCAGTTAGGGATTTATATTTTGCAAAATTGTTAGTATTTCTCTAATTTTCTTGTAATTGTTGTAGACTGTCAAAATGTCAGAAACAAAGAAAAAATCCAGAGAGGAAATTTTAGAAGAAAACGAAAAGCAAGTAAAATACGTTATAATAAAATTAAAATAGATCCAAAATTACATGAGCTACGAAAATAAAAAGATAAAGAAAATTACTTGAAGAAAAGAAAAACAAATGTGTTGTAGGTTTAAAGGACAAAAGCATAGATGAACAGCAAAAACAAAGAGAAAAATGGCGTGAGAATTCGAGAGCATATTACAGACGTAGGCAGAAGCAGAAAAAAACCCTCCACGTGAATGTTAACGAAAATGATCAAGCTTTTTCTGGCGTAAATTTTGGATCTATATTCTGTAATACAAGTACAAGTAAAATTCAACATTTAAGACTTTAAACACACTTATAATAAAAACCTCGAAAGAACATAGACTTATCAATTAACTAACTTCATCAGTTATGATACTTATGATCTTCAGTAGATCATTAGTCGGATATGCTTCTTTTGTCAATATTCGTTGCTTTTTCCCTTCAACAAAGCTTGCTTCCTCAAAATGTATTGAACATAATAGTGCTATGCTTTGTTGGGAACCAATCTTTATTTCCCGTCGCCTCAATCCATTTTTCTTTTAAATTGGGTTCATGTGGAAAACTAAAATAATCACGAAACATTACGATTATTTATTAAAATTGTCTTTAAATTAAGTACCTATAAAATACAAAATCATTCCTCTGTTTCCAAAATCGATTCTCGAGAATCGATTGGTGTTGCATAGCATGAACAGCACTAATAGCTAAAATGGACAGAAAAATGATAAAAGTGCCTGTACTACGAAACCGAAGCGATACACGATAGTATCACTTGTTTCGATATCCATCACCTGTTAAAACCAAACATCGCATCAACCGCTCCAAGTAAAAGCGGCAATGTAATACGAATATGCATCTTACTTTTGACGACCTATGTTTTTCTCAAATTTAGTATTACCAGGTATTACTGTGCGTATTAGATTCAAAATAATTGATTTTAAAATTAATTACGCATAATATCAATCACAAAATGACTTACCGATGGAAGGAAACGTTTACTTTATTTTTTCTCACCAGATTTGAACTGTTTTTACAATTTATAACAGCGCAATTAACCATTTTAAGTTTTTTAACTGACGTCCGACTAGCGCGGCCACACCGATGCGACTGAGCGCGAAAGTGGCGGCTTATGATTCTGCATCCTATGCTGGGCACGCGAAGTAGTTGCTTTTGCGTTATCTATGTCTATCTATATCAGTGGTAAGTTCGCATACGCTAAGTATGTCATCATGGGCTTCTTCAAAGTTATTAACTATTTTAGTTAAGCCTGAGTAATGTGCCAAAAATTTGCTTAAATCACATTCATTATTTTCCGCTAAACGAGCGACTTCAAGCGTCTTAGATAACCTATTGAACGCTAAAGTACGTTTTCTACGTAATACCGGTAAGTCGCGTTCAGTTGAGTATTCGACTTCAACCGATTTACCTTTACTCAATCTGCGTAATGTTTTTTTGAATAATAAGGCATTTTGTTTATTAGTTAGCCTTAATAACGTTAAAACAATCTAGATTTAACAATAGATTCTGTATTGAACCAGTAATGGCACCGTTAAGTTTAATTGAATAACAATGAAAAATGTAAACAAACCGTTTCAAACTGAATAGAACGCCCAATCCGAATACCATTCGTCAACTGTTCAATCGCAGTTCATTCGTTCAATCACCACAACGCTAATCCAACAAATTAATATTGTAGGTAAATAGAAAAAAAAAGAAACCAAAGTACCTACCTACGTTAAACAAACTTCAATTGGTCTATGGTTCAATTTAATTTCAAATCGTAGAACAAAGAACTACTCGAACTAATATGGCGGCGATGAAAAAATACGAATTTCAAATGGAAGGTTGGTTGAAATAACTGTGGTTATTTACGTTTTGATTCGATGTTATATCAACTTGTATGACAATTTCGATAGAATATAACAACAAAATACGTGTAGCCACTCGAGTTTATAGGAAATGAATAAAAATGCATCGGACGCACAAAGAATTTATCGATGATAAAATTTTGAAAAGATCGATGCACGTTTGAAAATAAGTACACTCTTTTGTTTTTTAACGATTAACGAAATAAACTAGTGTAATGTATAGCAATCGACCTAAAACGAATATGTATTGCCCAAAAGTG
Organism: Apamea sordens; assembly: GCA_945859715.1. Taxonomy (NCBI): domain Eukaryota; kingdom Metazoa; phylum Arthropoda; class Insecta; order Lepidoptera; family Noctuidae; genus Apamea; species Apamea sordens. The sequence goes on along the minus strand of OX244000.1, from coordinate 20,877,988 downwards.
GGAAATAAATGGGGGTAATTGGGAAAAAAATGATTTTAACTTCTTGTGGTGAATGTTGAAAATTACCTAAGATTTTACGAGAACTTTACTGTTACAGGGTAAACGAATGAATATTATCGAATTATATCCGTTAGTTCCCTGGTTTCGGCAGCAAAAAATGTACCAAGCCGATGGCGGTACATTGGAGGGCAAGCTCAATTTTCGATACGTAGTTTGGTAGAATATGATTAACTGTGCTTGCTCGCGGGGAGACCGTTAGACCTTCCAAGTATAAAGTGCGTCACTCACCTGCTAGCCTCCTGTGGCTCTTTGAGGGAAGTGTCCTGATGTGGCACGTGGCTGGCGTTGCACGACGACCGGCCGGTCCACTCACAAATTGGTGCATCAAAGTCTGTACTGCACTTGTATAAGCCTTTAGGAGACACAGATAGTTCAGATAGAAGCCGTTTCGCGACGATTAACCCTCAGCCAAGGATTTTTAACTGGGAGCGCGCACTTAGGCAACTGCAATTGCTGCCATCTTGGATTCGACTCGTATCTCATTCGTTCGCAAGCACAGTGCGCGCATAGATAAAATATGTATGGTTACGGAACAACCCCTCAAAGGGGGATATAGGGGTGTTAAGTTTATGTCGAAGAAATTGAATGCGCGGTCTGAGTAACTCGAAACTCAGTATTGATACTTTTGACAGAAAATAATTAATAATAAATATGTAAAGTTGTCGAAAATTTACCACTGACGGGACAAAAACGGGTAATTCGGTTTTTAAGGGGACGATTTGAACTTGAAATTGCATGTTACATTTTCACGCCTAAACCACTGAACTTCTGATTTGGCATAGATATAGATGGCATCCTGGGGACGCACATACTTTTTATCCTGTTAGCACGTTCCCGTGGGATAATTTCCGACATCCACGCGGGCGAAGCCGCGGGCAGAAGCTAGTTATAAAATAAAACTTTTTACAAAAAAATTAAACCGCCGAAAAAACTGAAAAGCAAAAAATAATAAACCTTTTTTATGTAACCTTAATAACTAAGTTCTTAAATTAATGTAAGTATACCTAAATAATTTTGAGTCGGCGCCGGTTTAATTTTTAAGTTTTTTTTTTTAAATCTGTTTTATTTAAGGGATATTTGTAGGCATAGGCGACGATGTCAATCCCATCGTGCTTTTACAAATAACAACTTACTAACTAAACTAATCTTAATCATACAAAAATTAACTTAATCTAATTTATTACATAATAAAAAGGTATACAATATTTTTGCTGCTTTGGAAGTAGGCTTGGCTAAAATACCATGGAACATTCCAACATCCATTCTTGACAATTTCAAAGAGTTGAGAAGTGCATTTCTTTTGTCAGTATATCGGACACATTCCACCAACACATACTGTGCATCCTCAACTGTACCACACACCTCACAGTTAGGAGAGTCCGATTTCCGCATGAGAAAAGCAAAGTTGTTTAGTGGAATATGTCCTGACCTCAAACGATGCGCAGCTACAATTTGACAGCGACTCAGTTTCGACCCGGAGAACCAAGGTATATGAGGAGGCTCACTCTGTATACTTTTGTACCAGATTCCTTTCGTTTTAGATCTTTCATTAAAATGTTCATTCCACTATATAAGTTGATTATTTTTCTAAATTTAGTTAACATTTCCGAATAACTTGGTAAAATATCCCGTATTTGTATGCCTAAAGAAATTGCTTCTTTGGCTAATCTGTCATCCTCCTCATTACCCAAAAGTCCAACATGGGACGGCACCCACTGGATAACTATATTTTTATCAGTTTGGTTAAAAAAATTGATTTGTTTCAAAATTGTGTATGCTATAGCTAAACCCACTGAACCATTATGAACACATTTAGAAATATGCTGTAAGGCACTCTTACTATCGGTACATATCACCACTTTATTAGCATCTAACTCTAACACATATTTCAAGGCCTCAGAAATGGCAAATAGTTCAGCCGTCTTAATGGAAATATGATTATTCATTTTATAAGTCCTGTGACACTTATTTGCTAAATCGCAATATGCTGCGCCCACTCCATCTGATGTTTTGGACCCATCTGTGTATATAACATGCCAGCCAGTGTAAGTTTCCCGTAGTTCTTTGAGGGTATTATACTTTAAAGAATAAATATCATAATGTGATTTTGGAGCAGTAACGCTAACTAAGTTAGGTACATCTAATGATATCCTTTTAATATGTAGCCTAAAGCCTTCCTTGGTTTACAAAGAACATTTTTGCTAAATTTCAATTCAATCTATCCAGTAGTTTTGGCGTGAAGCCGTACCATACACACAGACAAACAGACAAAAATTCTAAAAAGTCACTTTTTGTCATCAGTTACGTTTTTCTAACAAAAGCCACTTATTTTTTCTCGAAAATTCTCAATGTACAGTTTTTCTTTCGTTACTGTTTTATTATATGTATTATATGTATAGATTGTTGGAGCAACCCACAATACACTTTGCTGCAGAAAACGTGTCTTGCTCGTGATTATTGCACAATTTATCCCGATGGCGTATTCGGTTACGGTATTCAAATAAGTGAATATTGCTCTTTACAAATACCGTGCATTCGAATATGTACAAACATGGTAATGGTAGTATTCTAAGGTTTATGAAAAATGGCCGACAAGAATCAGTCTGATGCAGATTAAACATAGACCTGATACAACGGTTTTGAGCCTTGAATGCTCTTTCCTTGTCTACGCTGTTCCCCCAAAATATTAAGCCATATCTAAGAGTGGAACTTACATATCCGTGATACGCTGTTAATAACACTGCCCTATTGACCACCTTTCTTAATCTGTAGTATTGAGTATTCACACTTTCACATTCATTGTACATTGTTTCTTGAGTATTGACTTAGTTTTTTGCATAATTTATCAACATGTATTTTCCAATTTATTTTATTATCAATTTTTAATCCTAAAAACTTTGTCACTTCGGTTTCTGCTATGTTATTCTGTACATATCTAATATTTAAAGGGGGGGTACGGCTGGTTCTTGTTCGGAAATTTATAACTGTTGTCTTATCAGTATTTAACCTAAGATTATTTTTATTCATCCAATTCATTATGGAAGTCAAAGATTGATTAATGTCGTTTTCTAGATTATTGGAATTGTTATTTGTGAATAAAACAGTGCTGTCGTCTGCAAAAAGTATGGTTTCATGGTCTAGCACGGAAGGCATATCATTTATAAAAACGAGGAAGAATAACGGGCCTACAATAGTGCCTTGTGGAATACCCAGTCGAACAGTTTCTGAAGCATAGACTTCTTCCGTTTTTGTTGCAAGATTTAGCTTTTTTATTTCAGTGAACTGTTTCCTGTTTGTGAGGTATGATTTAATGAAATCATAAACATTACCTCTTACTCCATATGCATACATTTTGCTCAGGAGGATGTCGTGATCCACGCGGTCAAAGGCTTTAGAAATATCCATGTACAGAGCAACAGCAGGGAGTCCTTTGTCCAGGTTAGTCATAATTTCGTATAAAAAGTTATATATGGCCACATTTATTGATTTATTTTTCCTAAAGTCATATTGAGCGGGTGTACATATATTGTGACTCTCAAAGAACCTATACAAGGAGTTAAATATAACTTTTTCAAAAATCGTAGCAAATATAGGTATAATAGCTATGGGCCTATAATTACTGACGTTTAACTTATCCCCTTTTTGAAAACCACCGTGGTAAAACCATCATCCTCTTCAATAATTTTTTCGCTATCTTCTCGCAACCGTTTTTCAACATTTCTCTGTCTTTCATTGTTTTTATTCATTGTATTTTCCTCAATAGTTGGTACTTCCCTGATATTCTCCATCATCTCTTCATGTACGGGACAACTTTAAATGATAAAGTGTGATAGAGTTATAATTATAATTTTATTGATATAATGCTATAGCTAATTAATTGATACAGTGATCAGTAATGTTAGATGATTTTAGGATATCGAACTGCTACGATATTATGATAATGAGTACACGCGGCGAAGACCGAACGCGAACTAAAGTAAATTGCGCACGCGGTACAAAACTGCTTATTTTGTATAAAACAATATGAATTGTACGGTTGGACCGTACATGCTCCCAGACACGAGAGACTAAGATAAAAATGAAAAGTAAACATATAAAATCAAAGCATTAAAACATGTAAATACCTATACTTAAAGATAGCAATGATAATCGAAAGCACAATTTGGTTAGATACGCGAAACACTTAATAGGTGAGTCTCTAAAAAGTCTTATTCATTATCACCGAAAATAGATTCGCGGAACACAGGCGACGTAGCCTTGTTATGTTTACGCGCACTGATTACACTCGAAATTGCATTGAGCTCAATTTCACTAGGTCCCGATTGCTCATTTACACTGATACGCGGAACACTGATTACACTAGCACTCTGAAGCTGCTGATGAGTCGAGCGCGCGGGCAGAGCCACGCTGCGCACACGCCGAAAGCGCCGCCACACGTGCACGGCTCCTGCCGTGCACAGGGCGAACACCACTAAGTATATCACCGTGTAGTGATGCACGTCGTGATATGAGATCCCGTCGTCCAAATCTTCATCAATGCTCGGTTCATATTTCATCTGACTCAGCTTATCATGGAGTTCCTTTACCAGACCTTGAGTCTCGATGTGGGTATGGTCAGACTGTTCGTCGATTGCACCGATAGGTATCGATAAGTTGATTATGTTGTTGATAGGTGGAATATCAATCCTCAGAACGTCTGCCGTAGTCTTCAGAATATTAGACAGCTTCTTATGTGAGTAAACTGTGTAAGTATCGCCTTTGATGACGCATCCATCGCCGAGCATGATAACGCCAGCCTTGGTTAATTGTTCGGCCGTAACTTGATACTCGCATATGATTCGTAAGGAGCACGGTCCGCAACAAAAATATAAATATGTGTTTAATTTATTAAGCTCTGTCCAACGGTTTGTGCAGATTTTAGATGCTGTGCTGCAACGATTGGACTGTTGATCTCTGATGCAGAGGTTTTCATCCGATCTCATTTGATGAATCGGACCCTTCAAAGGGCAGATGTATGTTTCTGTGTCATACAACATACAGGTTTGGACTTCGTTTTCCGTCATTGGAATGTAAGCGTCCCTTTGTATATTCATTGCGAGATGATCCGCGATGGGAATTATGCTGATCATATTCCCTCCAACCTGCTGCGGAACTGTTATAATTCTGTAAATTTCGTAGCTGTATCTACTCACTAATGGGATTTTAACTTCGAAGATAATAAACTGCTGCATGACTCTGGCTTTAGTTTTCAGTAAATGATACAGTTTAGATAAATCCGATTGAATATTATCTATTGGTAGAGTCAATTCTTTTGCTAACTGTCCTATTATGACATTAAGTTCGTCCGTCAGCTGTTTTGGTGTTAGAAGGTGGAAATTGAATCCTGTGTGGTGTAGATTCATAATAGTATCCACGATGGTTTCTTGGATTGTTTTCAAGTTTATCAGGACACTGTTGGCAATGATAGATGATACACTAAAGCTGTTAGACATTAGTGATTCCTTAACTCCTACCTGAATTGTGTTAAATCCCTTCTCTAAACTGATCAGGTGCTGATTAAACACCTTGTGATGTCTATCCATCGCATTTTCTACTCTTTTGATAATGTTGTTCTCTGCTTCAACAATAGATGTGTTGTTTTTCCATAAGGAAGCCAAAAGCTTTTGTCTATGTCTGATTTGTTGGATATCCTTGGCATATTTTTGTGCGAACTCGTCGTCTAAGACACCAAACAAACTTCGCGCTATGCTTCCTATCGGATTGATAAGACCGCGCTTATGTCGCACGTTCTCCGTGAACTGCTGACCAAGCAACATGCTATTGTAATGGTCAAGTTCATTGCTACCGTGACGTAATTGCATGAGGATTGCGTCACACTGTGATATCTTTGTTGTATTAGAACATATATTGCTCAGATGATCGACGTATTTTTTAAGCAGATTTAATCCTTGCCAATAGGGGTCCATATCATAATATATAATCAACTTCCACTCGTCTCGTTCGAGACGCATATTGGAGATCTTGTCGAAATAAAGGCTCTGACTGCTATTCAGAGGTGCTGTTTTGTAATCACAACTAGATGGTGCTATGATTAACATCAAAAACATGAGAGCGATGTAAATAAAATTGCCGATTTTTACCCTCCGACGTGGTCTTGATCTGCTTTTCGATATCTTATTCTCATTTGATACCGAAGGTTGCTCGGTTTTCTCTATTGTGATATTATTTTGCTCTGCATTTTCTTCAAGTTTTTGATCTTTGTGGACTGGCAACAGGGAAAGTTTTGTGATTGGCCTCTTGAGTACCCCGTTTTTGGTTTTTACTGATACCACACGAACATAACCGTCCTTGCCGGGGTGCAGCTCTATGATTCTGCCGAGGGCCCACTTCCCAGGTGGTAAGTTAGCGTCTTGGATGATAACTACGTCGTCAATCTTTAAGTTTGCTCGCTGCTGCCGCCACTTGCTACGTGCTGATAACTGACACAGGTACTCGGTTTTCCACCGTTTCCAGATGTCATCAAAAATCTTCTGGGTAAGCTGCCATCGAGTTCTTGCGTCTCTTTCCGTCTCAATGATGGTAAGTGTGGGACCACTCGATAAAAAGTGCGAAGGAGTTAGGTAATCCATGTCATCCGGATCTTCGCTGATGGTGCAAAGAGGTCTCGTATTAAGGCAGGCCTCCAACTGTGCTAGTAATGTGGAATACTCCTCATACGTTAGTTTCTGCTCACCTACAACTCTCTTGATGTGGTGTTTGAGACTTTTGACAGCCGCTTCCCAGAGCCCCCCAGCGCTTGGCCAGGAAGGCGCGTTAAAGTGCCATTGTATTTGCATATCTGTGATTTCTTTGTAGAACTCGTCGTTAAGGGTTGATCGTAAGTAGATGTACTCTTCACGCAAGGCCTTGTTGGCTCCGACAAAATTTGTCCCATTATCACTATAGATATGGGTGGGAGCTCCTCTGCGGGCTGCCATCCTCCTTAATGCTGCTAGAAAGGCAGCTGAACTCAGGTCGGAAACGAGTTCTAGGTGCACGGCCTTGGTCGCCATGCACACGAACACCGCTATATAGCCCTTGGTCGTCTTGATGCCACGACCTTTATTTGCCTTGACGTCCACATAGCCGGTGAAGTCGACCCCAGTATGATTGAATGGCCTCGACGGATTACTGCGTGACTCTGGTAAGTCTCCCATTATTTGCGTATTTTTTACAGGATTATGCCTTCTGCATGTGACGCAGTTATGTATGCGTTTTTTGACAGCACGGCTACCGCCAATAATCCAGAACTCCTGTCTTAACCACGCCAGTGTTAGGCGAGCTCCACCGTGGAAGGTCATCTGATGGCCTTGATCAATCAGTCGATCGGTAAGTAATCCGCTGTGAGGAATGATAATAGGATGTTGCATGTTTTTGCTTATCCTTGCATTGCTTATCCTGCCACCCACCCTCAGCAATCCGTTTTCATCTAGATACGGATTAAGGTTAAGTAGCTTGCTTTTAGAGTTTACATTGCTATGCCTTTGAAGGCTTTTGATCTCCTCCGTAAACTCATGTTGCTGTACATGCTTGATTAAAATGTGCTTCGCTCTTCTTAACTCAGTGATTGTAAGAAAAGACGGCTTTGGTTGCGATTTTGATGATATGCGTAATATCCTCGCAAGTATACGAGTTGATTTCGCAAAGCTGCTATACTTGTTCAGTATTGTGTCGATGACGTCATATGTTTGTTTTTGCGAAGAGGTGACTTGTTTTGCGGTTGCTATTTCTTTCATTTCTTCGCATGTGTTGTAGTCTGGTTCTTCTTTTGGTTGATTTTCATCGAATGAAGGTAACCATGAAGGTCCTTGCCACCAGAGAGTATGCTGCTTGAGTTGTTCTACAGACATGCCTCTACTGGCGCAATCAGCTGGGTTATCTCCGGACTTAACATAGCGCCAGCTGTTTGGTGGTATGATATCGGTTACTTGCTTGACTCTATTGGCAACGAAACGCTTCCAGCGACTTGGGTCACCTTGAAGCCATCCCAGTACGGCCGTTGAGTCCGACCATGCGAAGATTTCTATATCGTGCCCAACCAGACATTGTGTAACTGTGTGCATTAACTTTGATAGTAGTACGGCTGCACTCAATTCCAATCTTGGTAATGTGATACTTTTGTTGGTAGGAACTAGCCGCGCCTTTCCAGTTATTAATGATATTGTTGAGGTTTGATTGGCATCTTCATTTTCGTATATGCAATAAATCACACAAGCGAATGCTTTTGTTGATGCGTCGCTGAATCCGTGCAGCTTGATAGTTCCGTTCTTGTGACACTGCAGCCATCTAGGTATCTTAAACTCATTGATATGTTGTAAATCTTGTGTCATTAGTGACCATTGCTTAGCAATCTCTTCAGGAACATGATCATCCCATTGGAGTTGTAACTGCCAGACTGCTTGGAATAGTAGCTTGAGCTTGGTGGTAATTGGAGACAGCCACCCCAAAGGATCGAAGATTTTTGATATGTCTGATAAGAGAGATCTTTTCGTCACAATTTTTGATGATGACACATTGATTTTGCTTTGGAATGTGAATTGATCCTCAGTAGGGTGCCAGCGCAACCCGAGAGTCTTGGTGGATTCTTGATGACGAAAATCAAATACTTCATCTTTTTTGCTGACGTCATCGAGTAACTCCGCTTTGTTCGATGACCATTTGCGAAGGTTGAAACCTCCTGATTTCAGAAGATCTATTAAATCTTTCTGTAGCTGCTTTGCTTCTTGCAGGGTATGATGACCACTCAAAAGATCGTCCATATAGAAGTCTTCTTCTAAGACCTTCGCTGCTGCTGGATACTTGTGGCGTTCATCATTTGCTAACTGCTTGAGCGTCATTATTGCTAAAAATGGCGCTGCTTTTGTACCGTATGTGACGGTCATGAGTTCGTATTCACGAAGAACCTGATCTGGAGAGTCACGCCATACAATTTTTTGATATTTCAAATCGTCCTTGTGGCAAAAAATTTGCCGATACATTTTCTCCACGTCGGCAGTATATGCGATTTCGTATTGCCTCCATTTTAAAATCAAGGAAAACATATCTTTTTGTAAATTAGGTCCGCTGTACATCAAATCATTCAAACTCAGCCCTGACGATGTTTTCGCTGAAGCGTTGAAAACGACCCGCAACGCAGTTGTCGTGGAATCGGATTTTATTACACAATGATGTGGTAAATAGCAGCTGACTTGCTTTTTGTCGTACATACTTTCTTGCATGTGGCATAATTCGATGTACTCATGTATGAATGATTTATAGGACGTTTGAATTGTGACGTTTTTCGTAAACTTCTTTTCAAGTTGATAAAATTGTCCAATGGCCTGGTTTTTGGAATCCCCTAATTTTTCCTCAATGTTTGCCTTCAGAGGTATTCTGACGACGTAACGACCATCTTCTCTTCTTGACGTATCTGCCTTGTAACGCTGTACGCACTTGTGATCTTCTTCTGATAACTTGTTTCGCTGTCTTGCGTTTAGAATCCGATGTTGATTCTAAGAAAGTTTTGCAACTGAATAAATGATGATTTTCGTGGCAAACCGGACATTTCCATTGCTTTTTAGTCGCAGAATTGTTAGAAAATGATCTATTGGACTTATGGAAATGTTTCTTGCCGTTGGGCTCTTGCTGAGACTTGTTATCTGATTTCTGACCATCTTGCTTGCGCCGTGAAGCTTCCAATGATGTAAACTTGTTCTCTAGAAATCCCAGGAATTCACTCAATATTGGCAAATCTCGTGGGTTTTTCAGAGAGTCCGTGTAGTCAGAGTGGGTCTGCTGATCCAGTTTCAATGCTAGTACATGAACTATAAATGGATCCCACGATTCTACGTCCACTCCAAGGTTTTTAACCGCATTCAGACACTCGTTAGTGGTGTCATACATTTTCTTGATTTGTGTAGCGGTCTGCTGTTGCATAGTTGGTAATAATAAAAGAATATTGATATGAGAACTAAATATTAACTTAGTGTTATTGTATCTGTGGTTTAATATGTCCCAACAGACCTTATAGTTCTCGGTGCTAATATGTAAGTGCTGGATAAGTCTCTCCGGTTCCCCCCTAAGCTTAGCTTTCAAAAACTGCATTTTCTGTGCGCAGGAGATAGAACGGTTGCTGTGTATTGATTCCGTGAATAAGTCTTTAAATGCTACCCATTGATGATAGTTTCCGTTAAATGTTGGGATGTCCATCGTTTGGGTACTTTTCTCACGGTGAGAGACAGACCACATCTTACTGTTGATAGATTTCTTGATGTCAAGATAAAGTTGTTCGTATTTGCTGAACGACTTCTCGTATTCTTCATTTTCTTCAAACAACTCGCTATCAATTTCCCAATGTAACGAGTCTATTGTGGACCATCTCGATTGAATAGTCTGCAAAATATCTTCGAACTCCCATTTCTCAGATATTTTATCTAAATCTATGATAGCAATGGTACGCGAGAATGCCTTAAAATTACTTTTCTGTTTACGCAGCATCTCTTCCAGCTTACTGCTGTTACCTTGCGAAGTGTAAAAGGTTGGAGACTTTGCCCTAACCTTGCTAGTTGATTGTTGTTGATTGTCTCCTGCATCTTGATCTGTTGATCCTCTTCCGTGCCCTTGACTCATCTCCGCTTCTGCTGCTTGAAGTGGTGGCTGCGGAGTAGTCGGTGCTTCGACAATCTTGGGATCGGTCATGGTGACCTTGTACTGCTGAATATACGTACGTGTCTCGTTGTATAACTTCCTAGTTTTCTGATAATAATTTTCTGAAAAATAGCTGTAGCCACGCTCTTCAGATTCTGCTAACCGAATATGATTGGACTGGAACTCTTCCCAATATTTATCGAGAAGCTCTAAACGTTTCTTGACGTAAATAGAGGTTTTTCTTTCAGCTCCATCCTTTTTAAAATTGCGCAAAAGCTGCTCTATGCCCTGCATAATCTGATTCTGATTTTCGAGTAGGTCCTCCATCTCGGAGATGCTAGTGTAGCTTCAGTGATATAAAGCTCGATAAAATGTTAAAAGAAATTGGTGATATTTCTACTCGATTGTGTATTCCTTGCTTCGTCGACTAAGCTTGGAAAACGATATAGGTACCTTAATTTAGTTAATGATTTTATGCAAGACTTGCTCGGTATAGACACCCTTTTCATAAACCGCTTGATGGTAGTCTATTCGAAATGTTGATGATGCTGTATGCTGGTGTGGTCGTATGTATGCTGATGCAACAACCACGTGACACGTGCTGCTAACCTCGCGGCGACTATCCACCTCGTGGAAATTAGACCAGCCGCTTCGCTGTTGCGATGATAATGAAAGCTCACTCACCGGTATCTGCTGCTTTGTTACCTGGTGGTTGCTACTGGTAGTGGTAGGTATATCCACTCTTTGATTCGGCAGAATGTTCATACGCACTTCGTAAACCACGCGATGGGTCCCGCCAATACGGCGGCTCGAAGGACCATAAAGTTGTACGGGACAACTTTAAATGATAAAGTGTGATAGAGTTATAATTATAATTTTATTGATATAATGCTATAGCTAATTAATTGATACAGTGATCAGTAATGTTAGATGATTTTAGGATATCGAACTGCTACGATATTATGATAATGAGTACACGCGGCGAAGACCGAACGCGAACTAAAGTAAATTGCGCACGCGGTACAAAACTGCTTATTTTGTATAAAACAATATGAATTGTACGGTTGGACCGTACACTTCATTTATAACACCTTCATCTGATATACTAGATGCCGCACTCGAAGCTTTTCCAAAACTATCCATTATCAAGATTATTAAGTAACATTAGACTGATTGTAGAAATAAGTAACACGTAAAAGTAAGTAAGACGTCCGCACGTCTCAGTCGTCAACGCGGCACTCAATTTTTATGTTAAAAAGTTTTTATTTTCTTTTAATTTTTACATTGTTGGTTGACGTTCTTTCTAGTAAACCCTCCCTCCAAAGGACTTATGCTCTCTTTTCAGAATATCTTTCAAGAGAAATAAAACACACGAAAAAGAATTAAAAATTATCTTTAATGACTCAGCACAACGACTTATGTTACATAACAATCAGATCGGCACAGCTAGGTGACAGACGCGGCTGCGGCAGGCGCGGAGCCGGGCACGCGCAGCACGTCGGCGGCGCGCAGGCGCGGCAGCGAGGGCTGGCGCAGCAACCCGCACGTGTTGGTGGGCGCGCGCATGCGGATGTAGCCCTCCTCGCCCCAGCCCCTCGACCACGAGTTCTTGACAATAAAGTAAGTCTCCCCTTTGTGCAGCGTCCAGCCCACGGCCAGCACGGCGTGGTTACGGCTGTTCAACTTGCTGTAACATACGGCTGCCGTCAGTTTATGGTACGTGCGTGACGCTTCAGTGCACTTGCTTATCTTATTCTCATATAATGTTCCGCATGTCGTTTACACATTTAAGCATCAAAAGTAGCAGAACAGCTCTGGCTACACAATACATTAGCTAGTCATAAAATAGTATACTGACCAGCGGGCATCGTGATAATAACCCTTGCTATAGGTCTCGAAAGAGGAGGCTGCGGCGTCGATGATCACTACGGTGGGCCCGTACTTCTTGATCGCCACCTGCCACAGACGCACAGGAGTTAGTTACGCGCCACATACATGGAAACAGGTCAGGCCGGTCTAGGGGCTGTACCTTGAGCGCCAGGATGTTGTTTGCGGTGACGTTGATGTGCCCGCTGATGCGCGTCACGGCTGGCACGCTATCCGCTCGACACTGTTGCTCCTATACACATACGCGCACACGTAAACGAAATATTATAACTAGAAAAAGTGCATATGTAAAGTTAATATTTATTATTTTTGGTATCAGTTATCGTACTTTTGCTTTGTAGGGTGTATACTCGTCGAGCGCGGGCAGTCCTCGATCTTGGATGTAGTTGTAGGCGTAGCTCGGCCACGTCCCCTTACATCCATTGCCACCGTACCTGAAACATACAACAGATGTAAGTACATACATGTCAGCGGCTGGCGCCATGTGTCGCACGTCGCACGAGTGTGTGCGTGTGTATACTGACGGTTGCGCGCAGTCCACGAGCGCCTGCTCGCTGAGCGATACGAGGCGGCCGGTCTCCACGAACAGCGCGCCCTCCACCGCGCCCACCGTCGCGAACGCCCAGCACGAACTGCACAACTTCTGATCTGCGGGCGATAACACGCGTCACTAGGGTGCCTCGCTACTCACTAGGAGCACGAGAGAGCAGAGATGCGATGCGACACACTCACTGCGCACGGGGGTGACGGCGCCGAGCTCGCGCCAGTCGAACTTGAGCGGCAGGCGGCCGCGCAGAGCCTCCAGCTCGGCGAGCGAGTGCGGGAAGGACGCGCCGGGGTCGGCGTCGGCCGCGGGCACCGCGCCCCGCAGCACGCTCCGCTCCGCCTTCAGCCGGTCGGACATGAAGTTGTTCTGCAGCTCGAAAGACGCGCCCTGCCGGTTGCCCGACGCCATGTGTCGCGAGCTCTGTATCAAGATGTTCTTGCGGACCGCCTCTTCCACTTCATCGGCGTACGTACGGCCGAATTTTTGTTTATACCTGCGCGAATTGTTTTTTTAGAAATTGAAAATAGTATACCTAGGTAATGAAATCTGTTGATTCCATAGTGGTTCAATGTCACTTACCTGTAAAAGAACGGCAATTTAATTACCATTATTAAAATAAACGTATTTAAAAATACAACACGCGTAAAGCTTCGCCCTTTTGCGTTTTGTGTAACACGTGCCTAACAAAGGTACGTTCCTGTAGTAGGCACCTAGTGTTACCGTTTCCCAGGTAGGTACACTAAGTACTGCAACACTCACTGCTCTATTTCCGTGTCATATCGTGGGTCGCGGCGCAGCATGGTGAACTCGCGGAGTGGTTCCACGCTCGCCATACGATTGGTTCTTTCAACTTGTTCACATGCATCAGCTTAAATACAACAAAATATAATTATGTATTACAACAGTGTCCATGTAATATACCAATTACACATTTATATCGATATCACCTAGGAAGCTGTCTAGACTGCGCAACCTGACGTACCGATGTCAAGATGGAACATCGAGGAGTCGTGAGGGCGCGCCTGCACCTCGTCGAACTGGTGCACGTAGCCGTCGGAGTCGGCGCCCAGCACGGAGCTGTCCACGCGCACCAAGTACCTGCGGCAGAGAGCGTCCGTCGTGAGCACTCGAGTCGACAGGGCTGTCAATGTGCGTCGCGAGCGATAGTCACCAGTGCGGCGTGGTGGTATAGTTGTCGGCGGAGCGCGTCACCAGCAGCTCGTGGCGGAAGGTCAGCGCCTCCCCGCGCGCGCCTCCCAGCTCCCCGCTGTGGCCCGACAGCGTGTATTGCCAGCGCTCGGCGCGCTCGGCGCCGCGCACCACGTACCCTGCACAGCACACGCGTCAGCACAGCAGCACAAGGCCAGCCAGTCGTACACGGTACGTACAAAACATATACGTAGGTATTTAGTATGTAAGACACGCTAACACTAGTTTTAAGGCATACTGCATAACAGGATTGTAAAAATATTGTTTTGAATATGCAAATCATATTTATCGAGTATTTTTCTTGTGATAGAAAATATTATTTTCAGTTAACTTTGCGTTACATAGCTATACGCAATCCTGTCTAGAGTGTATTTGCGCACGAATGAATATTTGTCTAGTTATTAGTCACCGGCGAAGGAGAAGGCTTGCAGATCGGGCAGCGCCGGCAGCGAGCGCTCGGCGAGCGACACGCGGCGCGGCGTCGACACCACGCAGCGCCGCACGTCAGTCTCCCCCGTGCGGTCCACGCGGATCTGAAACGTCATTTGACAACCGCTACTTCAATCATGAACTGGTTATTTTGGAACGTATATATCCCGACGAAGCCGAAAGTTTTCCGAAGTCTATATGGGCTCTCGTCTTTCGATTTCTAAGGATATGTTCACACTTAACGTACCTATTATAATATATTGTTGTTTTTTCATACCTACATTTTGAAATTAACTCTCACAGTCGGCGGCCGACTGAATGTTTGGTGTGAAAACAGCCTAACAATACGTAAATCTATACAAATCTATTCTTACGTCTTTGTAACAAACTTTGTTTTCAATCGACTTACTACTCTCAAGTTTCTTAAATCTACTCTCACAAGACAGTATTAAATCAATTAAAAAAAAATAAGGTAAGGTTCCAATATTATTTGTGACTAATTTTGAGGTTATCAAAACCCAAGCCAATCAAAAACTACAAATACCAAAAATCAAGCAGCAACAGAGATAAGTTTCCGTGGGTACCTGCGCGCTCTGCACGCGTCCGTCGCGCTTCATCATGCGGTACGTAGAGGTGGCGCCGCCGTGGAAGTCCACGCGCGACGCGCCGCTAGCCGCGTCCCACCTGCCACGAGACGCCACACATCAGTCACACGATACACTAGCTAGTAGACGAACCTACTCTCATAATATCAGCACTGCATGGAAAAGGCTGCTTTCATACTAAACCTAAACCCATTATTGACGTTTTTACATAATATTAGCCTATTTTTTTACTCAGCTACGCGACAGCAAAGACAGGGTTATGCTTTTCAAGAGCAAATCCATGTAAATATATAAATATCTTTAATATTAGTATAAAAATACAAATAAATTTATTTCAACTTAAATATTGTGTTATACATAAATTGTATTTATCATTGTATCATTGTACTAGCTTCTGCCCGCGGCTTCGCCCGCGTGGATGTCGGAAATTATCCCACGGGAACGTGCTTACAGGATAAAATGCATGTGCTTCCCCAGGATGCCATCTATCTCTATGCCAAATCAGAAGTTCAGTGGTTTAGGCGTGAAAATGTAACATACAGTTTCAAGTTCAAATCCTCCCCTTAAAAACTGAATTACCCCTTTTTGTCCCGTCTGTAGTAAATTTTCGACAACTTTACATACTTATTATTAATTATTTTCTGTCAAAAGTATCAATACTGAGTTTCGAGTTACTCGGACCGCGCATTCAATTTCTTCCACACAAACTTAACACCCCTAAATCCCCCTTTGAGGGGTAGTTTTGAAAACTTATAATGATAAACTTTATTACTTACTTAGGCAAGTATTCTTGCCAAGTTTCAAGTTTATTAACTAAATGAATAAGATTTTTCATATAAACTGTATCCCCCGCTTTTCACCCCCACAGGGGTGGAATTTAAAAAAAATCGTTTGGGATGTATTCATAACTTGACTCAAAGATTGTTTATACTAATTTTCGAGTTAATCAAGCCACGCCGTAAAATCCTCCCCCGACACTACGCCGGGGGGAAACTCCGCATCCGCGGCAAACCGCGGCGGAGCGGACGAACCTCCGGCGCGATCTCATGGTGGCATGGAAGGAGCGACTATCGCAACCCACCACAGGGCACGCCACGATAGCGGCGGTAAGACCCCTCTTTGAGGAGTGGCTAGAGAGACGTCACGGCGTTCTCACCTACCGCCTGACGCAGGTCCTCTCCGGACACGGATGTTTCGGGAGGTTCCTGCACATCATCAGGCGGGAGGAGACGCCCGGGTGTCACCACTGTCATGATCGCCCAGAGGACACGGTGGAGCATACGGTGGAGGTCTGCCCTGCTTGGGCAGAGCACCGCTGTGTCCTCGTAGAGGCGATTGGCAGCGGCGGCGACCTCTCGCGTCCGGCCCTGGTTCAAGCCATGGTCCGGGGTGAGAGGGAGTGGGAGGCAGTCACCTCCTTCTGCGAAGCAGTCATGCTAGCGAAGGAGGTGGCGGGGTGGGCGAGGGAACGCACTTTGCGCACCTCACGCCTCAGCCGCCGCGGGAGACGCTCCGGGCATCGGGAGCCGCGTGACGACTCCCGGCCACCGTAGGCGCGGGCCTGCGGGCGGAGAGTAATGGGTAGCTCTCCGTCCGATCAGGACTAGGCCCGTGCCGGACGGCGTGTACGTGTTCCACGCGCGCCTCAAAGAGATGTCAGCAAAAGCGACGGGGCCCCATAGGGCCGAAGCCTGCCAGGGTAGCGGGAACATCCGAAAGGGTTTACCGCTGCCCTGGAACATGAAGGGCTAAGGAAGGAACACGGGTGAGTTTTAGTCAGTAAGAGTCTGACACTCCTTTCTGCTCCACCCAGAGCGGGAGGAGTCATTTGATGATTTCCCATCCTCAAAAAAAAAAAAAATAGGGTTGGAATTTTGAAAAATCATTTGGGATTATTCATAACTTGATTCAAAGATTATTTATACCAATTTTCGAGTTAATCAAGCCACGCATTATAATCCTCCCTTGTAAAATTAACTACCCCTTTTCAACCCGTTAGGGGTAGATTTTCGAAAAACCCTGATACATGTTACTCTTTATTTTTGGTTTTAAGTATAAACACTGAGTTTCGAGTTAATCGGACCGCACATTCAAATTATTTCACACAAACTTCAACACCCCTATATCCCCCTTTGAGGGGTAGTTTTGAAAAACTTATAATGATAAACTTTATTACTTACTTAGGCGAGTATTCTTTAAAAGTTTCTAGTTTATTAACCTAATGAAGAAGATTTTTCATATAAACTGTATCCCCGCTTTTCACCCCCACAGGGATGGAATTTAAAAAAAATCGTTTGGGATGTATTCATAACTTGACTCAAAGATTATTTATACTAATTTTCGAGTTAATCAAGCCACGCCGTAAAATCCTCCCCCGAAAAATTTACTAACCCATTTCAGCCCGTCAGGGGTAGATTTTCAAAAAAACCTGATACACATTATTCTTTATTTTCAATATTAGGTATAAATACTGAGTTTCGAGTAAATCGGACTGCGCGCTAAAATTCTACCATACAAACTTTGAAACCCCCCAATCCCTTATTAGGGGGTAGTTTAGAAGAAAAAAACACTGACAATCTTCATAATATATTTAGATAAGTATTCGTACCAAGTTACAAGTTTATTAACTCAAGGAATAATATTTTTCATACAAACGAATTCCCCCCTTTTCACCCTCTTAGGGGTGGAATTTCGAAAAATCCTTTCTTAGTGGATGCTTACTCTTCACGAAGAAGCGGTTTTGGCTGTGCGTTGATCTATCAGTCAGTCAGTCAGTCAGTCAGGACTTTGAATTTTATATATATAGATAGAAGATAGATGTAGGTAAGCATCTTTAATATGTGGGATTTTTTATACCCTCGAAGCATCCAAACAGCTGGATGGATTTTCATACTTGAGGTGTCTATCTACTCTTCTAGGTTATAGGCTAGGTTTTATTTTTATAATATCAAAATGGCGGATTTTAGACGATAAAAAGTAAGCCTTGATTCCAAAAATTTAACACACAAAACGTTTTTGATAAAAAAAAATTAAAAAAAACCATAGAAATGTAAAAAACAAAAAAACCTTACCTATCTCATCATTTTCAATGTTTATTTGTCTTACATTTATTATTGACAGACCGCATAGGCAGAGGCTTGGTCTAGCCGAGTCAACCATGATTGCTTCCTCATTAGTAGCCATGGCCTCATCTATCAGCACAGTTCACAAAGTTGGACCTAAGGGCGTTCGTCCACCGCAGCCGGCACCGGGACGCGCGTCGGTCGCTGAGAAACGAGATTGTTCAAACGGAACGTGACGGAGTCGGCGATCGTTTGTCCACCGCGGCCGAACTCGGCGGTTCTTATTATGTTTATGTATGTTATACAAAACAAAACCCGGGCGACGGCGCTGCGTGGACGTTCGAAATCTTGGTGTATACTGTATACTAGTATTCAAGAGACCGTTGTGATTTGAATAAACAGACCATTTCAGTGTCAGTTAATCTGCTTTACAATTAATTTTCCTGACTTTACATACCACACAGAGTATGTTTCGGTGTAGTCTGCGCGCGGCACGGTGAGGCGGGCGCGCAGGTACAGCGAGCTCTCGAAGCGCGGCGGGGGTGGCGGAGCCACCCGCCCCGCCCCCGCCGGCTCGGGCGCGCCCCCCGCCTCGCCGGCCTCCGAGCGGCGCCGCATGCACTTGAGGCGCCGCCGCTCCATGGTCGGCGCGTCGCCCACCGCGCTTTCTGCCTGCGACTCGTGCAGCGCCGGTCGAGCAGCCTCTCTGAGCTGGTCAACGGTGTAGTCGTCAGTGCTGACGACGCCGACGGGGTCGATCACTATCGGAGGGAGTGTGGGGTCGTCCGGAACCTGTGCCCGGAACTGCTCTACCAGGAGTGCTGAGTTCTCTGCAAAATAGAAAAAAGATTTAGCAACTACAATGGGAGAAAAAGCTGTGGAGATGCAAGAGGTGAAATAACAGTGCTCGATATCTCTTAAGTTAACCTGAACTACGGATACAGAGACAGTCATGCGGCATCACTATTGCAGACAGTAGTACGAGATGTCTTACCGACAGGCGGGAAGTTGGGCGCTTCCCGAGCTAGCCGCTCATCGGTGACGGGGCGTCGCGGAGGGGGACTGGGGGTGGCACTGGGCTGCGGCGCTGGCAATGGGTTGTACGATGGTACTGCGTTGCTAGTCGGATGTTGGTTGAACACTGGGATCTGGTTGTACGGTGGTGTGTTATAGCCGGGGTTGTACACGGGGCCGAAGGGGTCGTTGTAGGTGGGCAGTGTGGGCACGGCGAGGTTGCGCAGCGGCGCCACATTGTCGATCTGCGGCGTGGTTAGCGTGCACTCTGCAACAGTGACAAAGAGTGAGCGTGGTGCCGGTACGGCCGTGTGGCGCGTGTGTGGCGTGGCTGTGGCGGGTACTCACGGGCAGGATCGGCGCGCGGCGCGGGTGCAGGCACGGGCACGGGCACGGGCACCACCAGCAACGACAAGGACCCGCGTCCGCTGTTATCACCTTCTGTATTAAAACAAACATAATATTTTGCTCATAAATAGATTGAGACAGTATAGTCCAAGGAATTAAAGTTTTCATCTTCTTAGTGTCGCTGCAAGCTGGTACGACTGTATTTTAGATCTTGGCTTCAAACTTTGCCACTTCCACGGCTTCGTCGGTGGTAGCGCAGAGATCACCTTGACTGCATGTTTTGGGTCACAGAGGGCGCTAGGTGCGCCACAATCACACCCTATAAATCTCACATCTGCGAAATAAATCCTGGTTAAGATTTTTGACCGGGAGTATTTTTATTCAGGCATTAGAAATACTGCGTAAGAAGTCCATTACGATATTTTGTGCGATCAACAAATCGACTGTCGGAAAAGAAACGTTCTTCATATCATACTCATATGAAGAAAGTTTCTTAAAAAATGTGTAGTTTAGGAAACGAAGATAAGGATAACGGACGGCAACGCCGCTTGTTACCTACTCCGAAGCAAAAATTTGATGTTTTTGGCGCGAAAACTGTTTTTTTATTATTACGTGAAAACTACAATGCCTACAGATTTGAAAATTTTGCTGCCTATAGCAGCTATTATGCCTAAATTTTTGAGCTATAATACATAATCATATCTTCTTTCATTCGGAAGATATGACATGAGCAACTGGGGTGCCGTCACTCCAGCTTACACATACTTGTCGGTTTAATAACTCATAGACTATTTTGACCAGAGATTTGAAAATTTTGCTGCCGATGGCAGCTATTATGCCTTAATTTTTAAGCTATAATACATCATCATATCTTCATTCGTTTGGAAGATATGAATGAGCAGCTGGGGTTACGTCACTCCAGCTTACACACACGTTTTTGATCGTAGTTTCAACACACACTTCACTCACTTCACTTTTTAAGTATTATCGTTCAGTTTTTTCCTTCCTTCTGCAGCTATTATGCCTTATTTTTCTGACTATAGTCCAAAACCCTAACCTCACTAGTTTGCCTGTATCGAATGAGGAAGCTGGAGTTACGTCACTCCAGCTAACACACACTAAACGACTCATATTAAGGAAGTTTTTGTGGCAGCTAAATTAAGACTGGGAACTTTGATTGCAGCTATTATGCCTTAAATATTGGCATAGGTAGAATTATTCTATCGCATATGAGGAAGCTGGAGTTATACACACAAATCCCGTTCCCAATCCCGCACGTTCCCGTGGAATAATTTCCGACATCCACGCGGGCGAAGCCGCGGGCAGAAGCTAGTAATACCATAAAATCAATAACCCTTAGCCGTGATGTGGTCAACGTGAGCATCAAAGTGCAACTTTGAGTCCGGTCTTTAATTAAGGAAGCTTTTTCTAAATTTGTGCTACAAAGCGAATATGTGAAATGAACGACTTGATTTTTTTTGGTAAAAGAGATAGATTTACACTTGGGCAAACTCAATTGTAGTTTATTTGCTAAACAATAGGCAGATGAAGAAAACGATCCATGCCCTCTTACAGTTTAGCACAGTCATCAATAAAGCCTATTTTACGAAACACTAAGGTCGTCAGCATACTCGTACAACAGAAAACCACAGTTTCTAAAGCATGTATTTACATTATCTATACATATAATAAAATCGTAGGAAAGTCAAAACTGTACATTGAATATTTTTTAAAAAGAATACTTGGGGCGTGATCTACAATCGATATCGAAGCCTAAAATATAGTTTTTAGAATTTTTGTCTGTTTGTCTGTATGTATGTCCGGCTCAAAAAGTATTGCATAGATTTACTTCAAATTTTGCATGAATATTACTAAGAGGTCGGGTCAACATTAATTCTACATATTATCACGCTATCATCTACGGGGGAGGAGCTGTGAATCTTTATTTTTCTTACGCATTCTGTGACAGCGTGTAATCTAACGACGCATATTTAAATGTTGTTTTTGAGTAAGCCATGCTATTATCTAGCTTTACACTATAAAAACTACGCCATTTAAGTAACTTGGGCAGAGAAATATAGTTTAATGAATGTTAGTAGTATAATGACAATTTTGAAGCAGCGCCATCTATGAGATTTCATAAAAATCAAATCAAGTTACATATTAACATTTTTTGGAAATTAATAATTTAAATTTGATCATGTTGGCGAGGATAGTAGTTAGTTATTCTTTAAATTCATAGATGGCAATGTGCATTTTCTTCATAAAAGTTGTATCGTATAGTTCGTTTCAACAAATTCAAGTTCCAACAAAACCCTCAAAATCTTGAGCAGAGTTGAGTAAGACAATTTAAAAAAACACGCTCTGTGAAGTCGACCAGTTTGCGAGATCCCTTACGTATGACGAGGTGCCTTCATATTACGCGTACGACAAGCAAAGGGGTGTATTTAACCGACGTCGACGAGGAGTTGCTGTGGAAGGTTTTCCGGGAATTTTCAAGGACACCGCATTGGGTAGGGTTTATACCGTGCATCCGAATAATGGCGAATGCTATTTTCTGCGGTTGTTACTTCACACTCACCGAGGCCCAACGTCTTTCGCCTTTCTGAGGACATTTGATGGCGTGGAGTATCCCACTTACCGCGCAGCCTGCGTAGCACGTCACCTCCTCGACGGTGACCAAATGGGATGACCCCCTCGCGGAGGCGAGCGTCAGTGACAGTCCCTGCCGCATGCGTCATCTGTTTGCCGTCATCTTGGTGTTTTGTGGAGTCGTGAACCCGGTAGCTTTGTGGGAGAAGTATCGCCATCATCTGTCTGAATATTTCCTACGAGCGTTGAGGCGTGCTACTGGAGACGAAGTCGAAGTAACTGATGAACGCGTGCTGAACACCTGTCTCAGTTCACTTCAAGATGTGGTCATTTCTATCGGCGGCAATCCACTGATCGAATATGGGTTACCAGCTCCCCAATCATCACCGCATCAAGACCGTGGAAATCGGGAGTATAACGCTGAGACAAATTACGATCCGGGCGAAATGACCACCATACGAAATGACCATGTCGCTTTGTTCTCTTGAGAGCAAAAACAAATTTATGACACCGTCCTTGAAAGCGTTGGGCAAAATCAGGGTAAAATGTTTTTCTTGGATGCTCCTGGTGGAACAGGAAAAACATTTGTTACCACTGGCATACTTGCAGAGGTCAGGAGGCAAGGCAAAATTGCTATTATATTGCTGTAGCGTCGTCGGGAATCGCTGCCACACTGCTTCCGGGTGGCAAGACAGCACATGCCATGTTTAAAATTCCCATCGATTCAGAGAGCGGCGAAATGCCTGTTTGTGGTGTGTCACGTAACAGCGATAAGGGACACGTGCTCAAGGATTGCTCTCTGATCGTATGGGATGAGTGTACGATGGCCAATAGGAAGGCAGTTGAGGCCGTGCACAGAACCCTGCAGAACATCCGCAGGAACGAACATATGATGGGTGGTGTCACAGTTCTGTTCAGTGGCGATTTCCGGCAAACGCTTCCCGTGGTGACGCGGGGATCGAGGGCTGACGAGGTGAATGCTTCGTTGAAACGATCTTCGTTATGGTCACGAGCTCGTACGCTGCGCTTGACCATTAATATGAGAGCTGAGCTCGGCGGCAATGCACGTGCTCAAGAATTCTTTGATGTTCTTCTTGGCGAAGGCACTCTACCAGAAGAGAGAGGTGGACAGGTGGTTCTTCCAGAGTCTCTCGGTAGAGTGGTATCCAGCTTAGAAGAACTCATTCGCTGTGTGTACGGGGACATCAGTCGTATACCGCACCAGCAGAATTCTTGGGATTGTGAGCATGGCCATTTTGACGCCCAAAAATGATCAGGCTGCAGCAATTAACGAATGCATTCTCTCGGAAATTGAATGGAATGAAGTCTACACCTCGATAAACACTGTTGTCCAGCAAGATGACGCCACACATTATCCCGTGGAATTTCTGAACTCCCTGTCAGCAAGTGGACTTCCAGCGCTTACCATCAAGCTGAAGGTCGGTGTCTCGATTATGTCCGAAGTTGTGTAACGGGACCCGCCTTAAAGTCATCTCGCTCCACAGACACACCATTGAGGCAGAAATTCTTACGGGTTGTGGCGTCGGCGAGGCAGTATTTATACCACGCATTTCCCTCATACCTCATAACTTCCCGTTCCAGTACAAGCGCGTACAGTTCCCCGTGAGTGTTTGCTTCGCGATGACCATCAATAAGTCGCAGGGGCAGACACTGAGGGCAGCGGGTCTCGACCTCAGGACAAGTTGCTTCTCACACGGCCAACTGTCCGTCGCTTGCTCCCGCGTCACCAGTCCTGACTCTTTTTACATTTTGGCTCCTGGCAGCATAACTATCAACGTAGTTTATAGGGAAGTGTTGTAAGGTATGATACGTTTGTAAGTATTTTTACTCTTTTGTATCCTGGAATGTATTCCTGCATTATTTTCTCTATTTCCTTCAGTCACATCTTATGACTGAACTCAGCAGGATTCCCATATAACACTCTTCACTTGCTTCGCTTGCAAAAAAAAAACTTATATTTTTATGCTATTTTAAAAGTTGTTTACTTATAATGTTATAGCGACACTGGCATCTTAGGTATTTTTGGTGCTGTAGAGCCTTCACGTAGACGACGTCGCGGGCAGCAGCTATTTATAAATAGAATGAAAAACAGTGGACCCAAAATTAAGCCCTGCGGCACACCAGATGCTACGCTAATCACATCGGAAGAAAACCCCTGGACCACGACCTTCTGAGTTCTATTTTTCACATACGATGTAAACCAGCGAAGCGACTCCGACGCGAGCCGCACGGCTTACAACTATAGCAAAAAGTTTCGTTCCAACTTTTGGTCTTAATTCTTTCCGTCTAGCCTCCTTTCGCAACGCGCGATAAGGAACTTCGTTCCAAAAATATTTTACTATATCACCAAAATATAAATCGCATCTCTGGCCAAATGGTAGACGTGCAAAGGTTGATATTGTATCAAATGAGAGTGAGAGTCAGCCCATTGCTAATAAAAAAAAAAAAAAAAAAAATGGATAGATATTTCTTCGAAATTTGGGGTAGTGCCGGTGAAACAAATCTACAGGAATTACAAAGGATGCAGAACAGGATCATAGAGACACTGTTTCGCTATCCATACTTGATACCAACGTACAACAGTTATAAAGAAAACTGATGAATATCAAACATCTCTATATGAACAACACTTGTAGGTATTTGATCAGAATAATAATAATTATGGAACCATTCACACAAACGTAACACTTACTAAAATATCTCAAATATGTAAACGCAGTGTTCGTCGACCTAGCTTACTTGTCCTGCCAAAGACTCGTATTACATGCAAAAA
This sequence comes from Apamea sordens, assembly GCA_945859715.1. Taxonomy (NCBI): domain Eukaryota; kingdom Metazoa; phylum Arthropoda; class Insecta; order Lepidoptera; family Noctuidae; genus Apamea; species Apamea sordens. Next base: position 20,852,776 of record OX244000.1, on the reverse strand, counting down.
GAATACCACCTAATAAAGAAGCACAATTTTATAATTACCATCCTGTATAAAAAAATGAAGCTCTCTCAGCCGTTTTAAACTAAAACTATCACATGACATCATTGAAAGTACCTACTCACTAAGAATGTCTTTACTCTATACAAATAAATAAAATTGAAGTTTCTGTTTGTAATATCAAAATAACAGCTTTTTACTAAATGCATATGAAAGTTTATCGGATGTAAAAAGACACTCAACGAAGCCGAGAGTCGCGTGTACTCCCCGTCATAGTAATCATTGTTTTTGTACTGGGCTATACCGGGAAATCTTCTGGCTACGGAGATATTGAAGGTCAAAATTCCAGCTTTTGCTGACGTTTTTTAACGAAAACAAGTCTTTAATGTTAACATTACCCCCGTGTGTGGGCGGGGACATGGTTGTGTGTGGTCGCGGTACTCACGCAGCGGCACTTGTATGGGGATGGCCGGCGGGAACCAGCCGCCGCCGCCGCCGCCCGGCCACGCGGCGCCCGCGCCGCCCACGCCGCCCGCGCCGCCCGCTCCTCCCGCGCCTCGCGTGTACTCTGCAGACATATTACAATGAATATTATACGAAAGTATTCAATTATCTATCATATTCTTAAATCTCATTATGAAAGTTTTAGATAGTTTGACTGATTAATCAAGAAACAACGTGGACATACAGTTCCCGCCATGATCACCGGGAACTCATAGCTTTTGTGTGAGTAACATCCAACACAGTTAGTAATAAGTAATTCGCAGAAGTGGTGTAGTGAGTGACGCGCGGCGCGGACACCGTGCACGACGAGGAAGTGGTCGGAGACCTCGCCAGTTCACCGCTTGACCACTGCACCACGGCCACGTCGGCCACCCACGGCGCGCGTCAGCACTTTGACAATAGGTATAGTTGATTGTTTAAGGAGGAAGTAAATAAACTAATTACGATTATGTTACGATTCGATGAGGTACCTACCAGTTATTTGCGAGTGGGTCCTTAAATTGAAATACCTAGTGCTTCTACATGATAATGATAAAATGTATCTACATATCTCGAAAGCGAGTAAAATCCAATATAATTTATGCTGGTGCTCCAAACAAGTAAAAATGAATAAATGTACTTACATACTTTACTCAGCAATTTGCAAAAAAATTACACAAATGATATAGACGGGGAATTGTTGTAGTTGTAGTAGTAGTAAGGTATTATGAGTACGACACTGACCAGCGATGAGGTTCCGTGAGTAGGTAGTCGCCGGTGTTGGGAATTGTTGTAGTAGTAGTAAGGTATTGTGAGTACGACACTGACCAGCGATGAGGTTCCGCCAGTAGTCACCGGTGTTGGGAATTGTTGTAGTTGTAGTAGTAGTAAGGTATTGTGAGTACGACACTGACCAGCGATGAGGTTCCGCCAGTAGTCGCCGGTGTTGGGAATTGTTGTAGTTGTAGTAGTAGTAAGGTATAATTATTGTGAGTATGACACTGACCCGCGATGAGGTTCCGCCAGCAGTCGCCGGTGTTGGGAATTGTTGTAGTTGTAGTAGTAGTAAGGTATTGTGAGTACGACACTGACCAGCGATGAGGTTCCGTGAGTAGGTAGTCGCCGGTGTTGGGAATTGTTGTAGTTGTAGTAGTAGTAAGGTATTATGAGTACGACACTGACCAGCGATGAGGTTCCACCAGTAGTCGCCGGTGTTGGGAATTGTTGTAGTTGTACTAGTAGTAAGGTATAATTATTGTGAGTATGACACTGACCCGCGATGAGGTTCCGCCAGCAGTCGCCGGTGTTGGGAATTGTTGTAGTTGTAGTAGTAGTACGGTATAATTATTGTGAGTATGACACTGACCCGCGATGAGGTTCCGCCAGTAGTCACCGGTGTTGGGAATTGTTGTAGTTGTAGTAGTAGTAAGGTATTGTGAGTACGACACTGACCAGCGATGAGGTTCCGCCAGTAGTCGCCGGTGTTGGGAATTGTTGTAGTTGTAGTAGTAGTAACGTATTGTGAGTATGACACTGACCCGCAATGAGGTTCCGCCAGTAGTCGCCGGTGTTGGTAATTGTTGTAGTTGTAGTAGTAGTAAGGTATAATTATTGTGAGTATGACACTGACCCGCGATGAGGTTCCGCCAGTAGTCACCGGTGTTGGGAATTGTTGTAGTTGTAGTAGTAGTAAGGTATTGTGAGTATGACACTGATCCGCGATGAGGTTCCGCCAGTAGTCACCGGTGTTGGGAATTGTTGTAGTTGTAGTAGTAGTAAGGTATAATTATTGTGAGTATGACACTGACCCGCGATGAGGTTCCGCCAGTAGTCGCCGGTGTTGGTAATTGTTGTAGTAGTAGTAAGGTAAAATTATTGTGAGTATGACACTGACCCGCGATGAGGTTCCGCCAGTAGTCGCCGGTGTTGGGAATTGTTGTAGTTGTAGTAGTAGTAACGTATTGTGAGTATGACACTGACCCGCAATGAGGTTCCGCCAGTAGTCGCCGGTGTTGGGAATTGTTGTAGTTGTAGTAGTAGTAACGTATTGTGAGTATGACACTGACCCGCAATGAGGTTCCGCCAGTAGTCGCCGGTGTTGGTAATTGTTGTAGTTGTAGTAGTAGTAAGGTATAATTATTGTGAGTATGACACTGACCCGCGATGAGGTTCCGCCAGTAGTCACCGGTGTTGGGAATTGTTGTAGTTGTAGTAGTAGTAAGGTATTGTGAGTATGACACTGACCCGCGATGAGGTTCCGCCAGTAGTCACCGGTGTTGGGAATTGTTGTAGTTGTAGTAGTAGTAAGGTATAATTATTGTGAGTATGACACTGACCCGCGATGAGGTTCCGCCAGTAGTCACCGGTGTTGGCGAGCGAGCGCGGCGGGCGCGCGGCCCGCGGCTGCTGCGCCGACGTCGCCGCGTGCGCCACGCCTACAACCACACATCCAAGTTCAACCATGCCCCACAGAACATCTATTTTAACCCTTAAAACCTACCCATACCAGGAGAAACACTATTACTACCCAGGGGTTTTAAGGACCCCCATATATATAAATTCATAATTATAAAATAAAAAACAATTTAATTACAATTATTATTTATTGTTATAAACTGCTTATTTTACAATAAAAAAAATATCAATTGTTTTTAGTTACACATTGTTGACACATAGCTTCAGTATGTTCACCGCATAGAGGTTTTTGGCACATACCACACGTGACCTTGGTTTTTCGGTCACTACCCCTTCGGCACATGGTACATCTTTTTTTAGCAGTGGGAGCAGTACTTGGTTCTTGCAATGGCCGCTTCTTTTGCAAGGTTCCTCCTAGGAGAACTTGAAGATTCATGGACAAAGAGGGCCATGTAAACCGTTCTTCCATTTGAGGGGTGATCAAATCTATGGCAAGTTTTTTCAGGAAAAGACGTCTTTTTGTATCCCTTTTTGTAGCCATTTTTAGTAGGACATATAAAATATCAAACTTACCTTTAATATTATTGTATCAAAAATAACAGCATTCACCAATATATCGACAAAAGGAAGTCACAAAATACTACTTTATTACTACCCTGGGGTCTGATAGACCCATAAATAGTTATAAATTCGTCTACACTGTTTATGCGTTGACGCTAGACTGGTGAAAAGATGGCCGCCAACGTAATTAAGGATTAGCTCGAGCGGCGCAACAGTGCGTTTTGTTATTTCAAAAACATCTACAGATATTCAACCTCTGGGGTTTGCTGGACCCCCGGGTAGGGTTTAAGGGTTAATAGTACAAACTGCACTGAGCCCGACTAACTAAAGGGGTAAACTTTGCAGAGGTACTCGACACAAAACCTGGACAAAATTTATTTTTATAATTTTTATGACATTGATTATACATTCTCACACACTAAATTATTACTTTTTCTTTTAGGAAAATCATCTATTATCTATACATATAATAAAACAGTCTTACCAAGGGGTATCGTATTACCCAGTAACTGGGTTGTGGAGGTCAGATAGGCAGTCGCTCCATGTAAAATACTGGTATTCAGCTGCATCCGGTTAGACTGGAAACCGACCCCAACATAGTTGGGAAAAGGCTAGGCAGATGATGATGTTAATAAAACAGTAACGAAAGAAAAACTGTACATTGAGAATTTTCGAGAAAAAATAAGTGGCTTTTGTTAGAAAAACGTTAGAATTTTTGTCTGTTTGTCTGTGTGTATGGTACGGCTTGACGCCAAAACTACTGGATAGATTGAATTGAAATTTAGCAAAAATGTTCTTTGTAAACCAAGGAAGGCTTTAGGCTACATATTATCACGCCGCATGTTATGGGAGGTAAGCAATATTGATTTTAAAAGGTTTTTGTTCGTAATTTAATGCACAAAATAATTGAATGCACAAAATGACATGTTATTTATTTAGTAAATAATAATTTAACTCTGGAAACATATTATCACGCTATCACCTACGGGGGAGGAGCTGTGAATCTTTATTTTTCTTACGCATTCTGTGACAGCGTGTAATCTAACGACGCATAGATATTTAAATGTTGTTTTTGAGTAGGCCATGCTATTATCTAGCTTTACACTATAAAAACTACGCCATTTAAGTAACTTGGGCAGAGAAACACAGTTTAATGAATATTAGTAGTAGGTATAAAGACATTTTTGAAACAGCGCCATCTATTAGATTTCATAAAAATCAAATCAAGTTACAAGCTAACATTTTAAATAATTTAAATTTGATCATGTTGGCGAGTATAGTAGTTAGTTATTCTTAAAATTCATAGATGGTAATGTGCATTTTCTTCTTAAAGTTGTATCGTATAGTTCGTTTTGCGTGGCATTTTTCAGGCTCTGTGAAGTCGACCAGTTTGCGAGATCCCTTACGTATGACGAGGTGCCTTCATATTACACGTACGACAAGCAAAGGGGTGTATTTAACCGACGTCGACGAGGAGGTGCTGTGAAAGGTTTTCCTGGAATTTTCAAGGACACCGCATTGGGTAGGGTTTATAGCGTGCATCCGAATAATGGCGAATGCAATTTTCTGCGGTTGTTACTTCACACTGTCCGAGGCCCAATGTCTTTCGCCTTTCTGAGGACATTTGATGGCATGGAGTATCCCACTTACCGCACAGCCTGCGTAGCGCGTCACCTTCTCGACGGTGACCAAAATTGGGATGATACCCTCGCGGAGGCGAGCGTCAGTGACAGTCCCAGCTGCATGCGTCATCTGTTTGCCGTCATCTTGGTGTTTTGTGGAGTCGCGAACCCGGTAGCTTTGTGGGAGAAGTATCGCCATCATCTGTCTGAAGATTTTCTACGAGCTTTGAGGCGTGTTACTGGAGACGAAGTCGAAGTAAATGATGAACGCGTGCTGAACACCTGTCTCAGTTCACTTCAAGATGTGGTCATTTCTATCGGCGGCAATCCACTGATCGAATATGGGTTACCAGCTCCCCAATCATCACCGCATCAAGACCGTGGAAATCGGGAGTATAACGCTGAGACAAATTACGATCCGGGCGAAATGACCACCATACGAAATGACTATGTCGCTTTGTTGTCTTCAGAGCAAAAACACATTTATGACACCGTCCTTGAAAGCGTTGGGCAAAACCAGGGTAAAATGTTTTTCTTGGATGCTCCTGGTGGAACAGGAAAAACATTTGTTACCACTGGCATACTTGCAGAGGTCGGGAGGCAAGGCAAAATTGCTATTGCTGTAGCGTCGTCGGGAATCGCTGCCACACTACTTCCGGGCGTCAAGACAGCACATGCCATGTTTAAAATTCCCATCGATTTAGAGAGCGCCGAAATGCCTGTTTTTGGTGTGTCACGTAACAGCAATAAGGGACACGTGCTCAAGGATTGCTCTCTGATCGTATGGGATGAGTGTACGATGGCCAATAGGAAAGCAGTTGAGGCCGTGGACAGAACCCTGCAGGACATCCGCAGGAACGAACATTTGATGGATGGTGTCATAGTTCTGTTCAGTGGCGATTTCCGGCAAACGCTTCCCGTGGTGACGCGGGGATCGAGGGCTGACGAGGTGAATGCTTCGTTGAAACGATCTTCATTTTGGTCACGAGTTCGTACGCTGCGGTTGACCATTAATATGAGAGCTCAGCTCGGCGGCAATGCATGTGCTCAAGAATTCTCCAATGTCCTTCTAAGTCTTGGCGAAGGCACTCTACCAGAAGAGAGAGGTGGACAGGTGGTGCTTCCAGAGTCTCTCGGTAGAGTGGTATCCAGCTTAGAAGAACTCATTCGCTGTGTGTACGGGGACATCAGTCGTATACCGCACCAGCAGAATTCTTGGGTGTGTGAGCGGGCCATTTAGACGTCCAAAAATAATCAGGCTGCAGCAATTAACGAATGCATTCTCTCGGAAATTGAGGGGAATGAAGTGGTCTACACCTCGATAAACACTGTTGTCGAGCAAGATGACGCCACACATTATCCCGTGGAATTTCTGAACTCCCTGTCAGCAAGTGGACTTCCAGCACATACCACCAAGCTGAAGGTCGGTGTCCTGATTCTGCTTCTTCGGTACATATCTCCTCCGAAGTTGTGTAACGGGACCCGCCTTAAAGTCATCTCGCTCCACAGACACACCATTGAGGCGGAAATTCTTACGGGTGGTAGTCAAGGCAGTATTTATACCACGCATTCCTTTCATACCTCATAACTACCCATTCCAGTTCAAGCGCGTACAGTTCCCCGTGAGTGTTTGCTTCGCGATGACCATCAATAAGTCGCAAGGGCAGACACTGAGGGCAGCGGGTGTCGACCTCAGGACGAGTTGCTTCTCACACGGGCAACTGTACGTCGCTTGCTCTCGCGTCACCAGTCCTGACTCTCTTTACATTTTGGCTCCTGGCAGCATAACTACCAACGTAGTTTATAGGGAAGTGTTGTAAGGTATGATACCTTTGTACGTATTTTTATTCTTTTGTGTCCTGGAATGTATTCCTGCATTATTTTCTCTATTTCCTTCAGTCACATCTTATGACTGAACTCAGCAGGATTCCCATATAACTCTCTTCACTAGCTTCGCTTTACTTGCTTCGCAAAAAAAAAAACATTTTAATTTTAAAAGTTGTTTACTTATAATGCTATAGCGACACTGGCATCTTAGGTATTTTTGGTGCTGTAGAGCCTTCACGCAGACGACGTCGCGGGCAGCAGCTAGTTCTACAATATTTGTAAAAATGTGCGCACCATGTCTCTGTCTTTCAGTTAACTGCCTAGCCTTTAACGAAACGGCGCCGTTCAACTAGCGCCTGAATGATATTCAGCCAATGCGTCTAATACAACATTTAATGAACTGTCTGTCTGATGCTTAGGCCATTTATATAATAGGATGAAAATGTGAGAAATGACTTTGACTGTGACACCGAAATGTGGACAAACGACGCATTAAAACAAGAAGTAAATCGACAACTTTACATATTTATTATTAACTAGCTTCTGCCCGCGGCTTCACCCGCGTGGATGTCGGAAATTATCCCACGGGAACGTGCTAACAGGATAAAATGTATGTGCTTCCCCAGAATGCCATCTATCTCGCGGGCCCTATGTGGCTAATTACAATAGAAAACCAATTGTGTCTCATTAGTGGTGATTAAGAGGGTACCTATATGATATCTTTACCTAAGTACCTACCTAATTTAAAAAAAAAATACTCAATAACAGAACATTAAATACCTACCTACCTAAATAAACCTGTTTCTGATGATAACTAATCTAAACTCAATAAATAAGCAAAATCCCTAAAAACTAATATCTATACGAATGACTTATCCTACCTAACAGTATTATAAAATAACCTACGGTCACTACGTACACTATCAAATATACTACCTATACTTTACAATTAAAATCTATACCTACGACTTATATAAAAATAAACCTAAATAACTCTAAAAACTAAAAGGAATAAAAATTAACTCCATTGCGGGTGACTTAACCTACGACAAACTTATTATTTGCGGTTGGTGCAGTAATCGGGTCTAGGGATCGAACCGCAAAATTAAGTTTGTTTTTTATTGTATATACTTTTCCGGGATAAAAAGTACCCAGTGTGGTGCCAAGGATATTAAAGAATAATTATACCAAGTTTCATCGTAATCGAACCGGTAGATTTTGCGTGATGCCTGAACAAACAGACAGACAGACCGACAGACAGACAGACAAAAATTTTTTTAATCGCATTTTTGGGTTCGGTGTCGGTCTAGTCCCCCTGCCATTTGTTTTTTTGATATTTTCAATGTACAGAATTTTCACTTCTACAGATTTATTATAAGTATAGATAATAGATGATTTGCTACATAATAGAAGAAATACATTATTGGCGGGGTTTATAAAAAAATGTATTTTTCAACATTATTTTTCTGCTATATTCTGTATCAAAGTGATCCAGGAGCGTGCAAATAGACTAATGATAGAATATAACAGTCAAGAGTGATTTCATGTAAAAAATGATTATAGGTATGTATGTACTTCACGCTCGTCCATAAGATTAGTATCGCATTAGTTACATGTAGTATCGCATAGACGTCGCCACTTCAGCACTAGTTGAGAATATTCATTTGCCTAGTTTTTTTTTTTTTTTTATGTGGGTAGTTACTCATATTACCCGGTTACCGCTGTTACGCTGGTTCCTCATTCGCAGTTTAGTGCTCGGGCACTGAAGACACTATCGTCCAAAATAGTTCAAGTACCATTACTTATTTCGTGCCCATTATGCCGAAACGTAAAGTATCTAGGACGTGTGAAGGTGAAGATGCGCAAATTGCGTAAACTAGAAAAGAAAATTTACACCAACGAACCAACCGAGAAATTACCGGGAACCGCCTATGGCGTTGAAACAGGTATGTACTAATATTTGTAAAAGTGAAAGTGATAACTTTATAGCGTGTTGTTATAGGTACTTACATAATGCAAACCAGAATCAGCCATTGGGGCTTTTTCATTGCAATTTAAATGTGACGGTTGACGTTCAATTATAATAATAATATAATAATAATAATCGTTTATTTATAAAAAGGGAATACATTTACATTTAATACCTTAACAATTTAAAAATAGCGCACAGTTGCTAATTTGCCTGAACTAGGTTGAACCTGTGCTTCAGGCTAGAAAGTGCTTAAATACTTAATGAAATAAATTAACAATAAATATAACGTAAAAACTAAATTTAAAAACTTAGGTAAATAAAAGTAAAATAGCATGTTAGTAGTTTTATTTGCAGACAATAAGTAGGTCTTCTGTCTGTGCATAATCGATGGTTAGTAAATAATTTAATATAATTTGTTTACAGCTATAGTAATTTAGTTTATAGATACTTAGTTTTCTATTTAATCTATTGTACAGGAATGGACCTAAGAATGTTAAAAATCTTTCTACAAAGACATGTTTTGAGGCTGCATTAGACACGCATACTAGATCATTCCGTCTCTTGTTAGTGTTGTCGGCATTGTAGGCAAGCATGGTGTGCTGTTTTAATACTAAGTGCATAATGAAAAGCTGGCGAACAGTTAGTACATTGCAGGATTTATATAGCAGATCTGTGGGAAAAAAGAAGGGATGGAAGTTTGCTACCTTCAAAATTGCTCTCTGAGCTCTTTCAAGAGGAAGCAAATTAGTTTTTGGTGCGCCACCCCAAGAAGTGATACAGTATTGAATTATAGATTGACATAGGGCCAAATAAACTTGTTTGATTAATTTTGAATCTGCTAATGTTCGCAATTTTTTAAAAACATATATTAGTTTACGGACTCTTTTAACTAGGCTTTCAATATGTTTTTTAAAAGAGAGTGTGTCGTCCATTATTACCCCCAGGTATTTTATGTTGCTCGTTTTGTGGATAGAGGGACAATTACACATGGTTGTACGGTTTCCACATTGATGGGCATACAGATGAGGGTTAGTACTGTTAAGTTGAGGTTTGCGCATAGAGAAGTGAATATATTTTGTCTTGTCGGCATTTAATGTTAGTAAATTGCTTTGTAGCCAATTAGTCACAGTGTTAAAACCTAGTTGAGCGATTTCAAACAGTTCGCTACTGGTTTTAGCGCTAAATATTGACGCCGTGTCGTCGGCATATGATATTATTTTACCGTCTTTAATATTTAGGTTACACAAGTCGTTATTATAAACAAGGAAGAGGGTGGGGCCCAAAATACTCCCCTGTGGAACACCAAAACCAGTATTTTTCTGCTCATCGCTCGTAATATTATCTATTCTAACACATTGGTACCGATGGTCTAAATAGTCAGTAAAAAGTTTCAGCGGCGTTCCCCTTATTCCTATGACCTCTAATTTGTTCAGAAGGACAGAAACAGACACTGTGTCGAATGCCTTGGCTAAATCGAGAAAGACTCCCAGGGTCTGGTTTCCTTTGCCGAGTTCTTCTGAAATATAACCAGTCAGACTATGCACCGCATCGGCTGTCGACAGTTTGGCTCTAAAACCAAATTGCGCAGGGGATAAGATGTTGTTTTTTTCTAGGTAATTAACTAGTCTACTGTTTATAATTTTCTCTAGTATTTTTGAAATTGAGGGGAGTAAGGATATTGGCCTATAATTATTAACTGCGTCTTTACTTCCAGATTTAAAGATAGGGATTACAACTGCCTTTTTTAGACAACTAGGGAAAATTCCTTCGGAAAGACAGATTCGAAATATATGCGTTAAGGGAGGTACCAAAATATGCTTAAAGTGTTTAAGGATCTTATTGCTTATATTATCCCATCCAACTGCACAGCCGTCTTTTAACCCGGAAATTAATCGGGTTATTTCATCTTCATCAGTATCCAACATAGCAAAAGATTTAGAGTTACAGCTATTGCTTGATTTTTGGAAAGATGGTTCGTCGCAGTATTTCGGAATCTGTTCGGCAAGAGTTTTTCCAACATTTACAAAAAAGTTATTTACATTGTTAGCTGATAAGAGAGGTGAATGATTAGCCAGCAATAAACTCAAATTTGATTCACGCTGTTTAGACATGTTAGTGACATTTTTAATATGTTTCCAAAGTTGCTTGGTATTTTTACCTGCTTTATTTAATTCAGTTTTATCGTAATTCTTTTTTAAATTCTTTAGGAGATTGTTGCAGAAATTCCTGTATCTTTTATAGGTGGTTTCAATTATGAGATTATCAGGGTATCTTTTAGTTTTCTGATGAAGTTTATCTCTGTGTCTTATACACCGAATAAGTCCCGGAGTAATCCATGGTTTAATATTATAAAATTTCTTATTTACTTTTGAAACTGTCGTGTTACGTAATATTGCTTGTTGAACATTTTTTATTAAGTACGATAAAGCCAAATTAGCGTCAGCAGTATTGTAAACTAGGCTAAAATCAATGTTGCACATATCATATTCGAGTTTGATTGTGTTTAATTTGCTAATAGTCTGAGGACGATTTTGCTTAGGCAGCGTTAAATTTACGTTGAGTAAGACTGCATGATGGTCAGTAATTGTTGAGTTAGTAACAAGCGTAACATATGATAGGCTGGTTTTGATCATCATATGATCGAGACAGGAACCGCTCTGATGAGTAGGCAATGTGTGAGCGGGGAGAAAACCATGATATAAGCAGATATTAAGGTAATCTTGGGTCCCTGCATCGCAGTTTTCGGAGCCAATATTTATATTTAAATCACCTGTTAGTATAACATTCTTAAAAGGGCTTAGTGCTTGAAAAATCTGATTTAAGGAATTGTTAAAAGGATCTAAGTTTCTAGAGGAAGGGGATCTATACATAGCGATTATCGCTGTGGTTGTACCAATTTTGATGACTAAACAATTACTCATACAATCTTGTAGAGTATGTTCCTCGACTGTGACCTTTAAAGATTCCTTAGCAAAGACTACCACACCATCATTTTGATTGTGGTTTATTGTGGTATGTAATAAGTTGTACCCCGGTATTGCTGGGAGGTTAGCGTGGCGATTAGATAGCCAGCACTCAGTAAGTACCATTATATCACAATCAAAGTTTAGTCTATGCAGAAAAACATTAAAGCTATCTATGTTTTTATAAATACTACGAATGTTTTGGGTCAGGACGGTTAGCGAATTTTGACAGTCGGAAAGATATTGTCTGCAGTCCTCAACGTCACATGTCTTTGAGATAGTTAAAAATGTGTTATCTATATCGGTAATTAAGTTGTCATCCATATTAAGCTAAAAATTACAACAATAAATTAAGTCTAAAAAAATAAACTAGTATGTGGCGCTCTTAGGCGCCTTCATAATCTATCGAATTAATGTACCTGTATTCGGCAGCTTTTTTAGCAGGGCAATCTGTATCTCCCGTCTTGTGGTTGGCTTGTTTTTTAAAGCGCAAACATGTAGCACATTTTGGCGGATTGGCCTTCTTAGCGCAGTCTTGGATAGTGTGCCCTTCTTCACCGCAATGACCGCACGTGGGGGCAGCAATTTTGCATGTTTTGGCTGCATGACCATACTGCTGGCACTTGTAACATCTAGTTACCAGTGTAAAGTCTCGTACCGGACAGGACGTCCAATTTATAAAAACTCTGTCCTGTGTGATGAGGGCCTTGCGAATGATGGCTGGAACTTCTATAATATAGTTGCAATTCTCAGCATCCTTCCTGCCAGATTTGTGGCTCAGCTTTATTGAGGTCAAAAATGTATTTTGGGACATAGTCGGCAGTTTGTCGGTCAAGTTCTGTTCATAGATACATTTATAAACCTCATTTTCAGACATGGACGTGGGAACTCCTATTACTATAATGCGAGGTTTGCGCTTTTGAGGTTCGTCGACGGTAAGCCCTGACGAAGCGAGTTGGACTGTTTGTTTGAGCTTATCTAGGTCATCTTTGGTCTCAGTGCTGATTATCAATCCTCCTTTTCCTATTTTGCGAACGCCTCGTACCTTCAGCTTCATTTCTCCAGGGCATATGATATTTTGGACCATGGTCTTGGTTTCGTCACTGGTCTTTGAGTTATCACTGGGATAAATCGCCACGGAGCTAAAAGTATTAGGACGAATAAAGTTGTTGGACCCCTTCTTCACCATATCTGCAAAAGATGTACCCGCATCCTGCTTCGTACAGGACTCCTGAATCGTCCGGTTCATCTCCGTTAGGCAGTCGGATAGGTCTCGAGCTTCGGTCATGGTTTTAAGAGAGGTGTGGGTTTGAATGGCTTTTTGCTTTAGCGACTGGTATTGGACAGCCATTTGCGCAGCTCCATGTCCAACTTTTCGGCAAAGATTGTTGATCTTTAATTTGTGCTCAGTGTTGAGCTTCCCATCAGAAGCAATAGCACACACCTCATTCAGGCATTGCTCAATTGTTGTCAACCAGTTCTGGATCTCCGGAGTGGTCACTACCTCAATTGTCTCATCCTGGTCCTGTCTTGGCTTTCGGGGCGGTGTCGGTGCCGATGTCGGTGTCGGTACCGGGGTCGGCACCGGGGTCGGTGTCGGTGGAGGGCTGCGTCGTATCATCGCGCTCCGATTAAAGGGGCTGCCTTCCATATAATACAATATTTAAAAATAATCTAGTCAGTTCATTATTTACACTTGTCACTTAAAATGGTTCTGTAATATGACACGCTAATACACTAAAACTGGGTCACTGTTTATGCAAGCGTTAATTTATTTTATTTAAAAATGCATTGATGAGCACGTCTGTATACTTTGAAGTCTACGAATGCAATAAAAAAATGAATAATTCATTGGCGATTGTTACCTAACCCGAACCAGATAACGTTTGTTATCAAATATGTACATATTTCATATATCAAATATGTACATATTCTGTAGTCTATTCAACATTATTAATCAGTTTAATCAATTGTTCTTATCCCACAAAAAAAAAAAACCAAGTACCCTTATTAAATTCGACGTATTTATGTTGCGATGATAGTGTGTAACCTGGATAGCCATTGGGGCTATTTCACCGCACGCTTAGTGCCTTGACCGAACCGAACCGATATTCGTGAATACAACAGTTGCAATGATAGAAACATGATGACAGTTAAAAAATTCGGAAATAATTAAATAACAAAGTTTACTTTTTAATAGTCTTTAATGTATTAGTCTTATTTAATTCGAATCTACTGGACCGATTAAATTGAAATTTGGTACACATATGAATTTCTGTGACGCAAAAACGGACGTGTAACGTAAATAAATTAATTTTGAATATAGGGTCACTCTTGGGGGGCAAATTAGAAAATTAAAAAACAAATCCTTGCTGTACCTCCGTGTGACATATCAAATGAAAGGGCTTGTTATGGGGGTTTTATATATATTTGCTTAATAACTAAAACAAAAAGTTATGTGGCCGTCTGTCTATGTGCCGGTCGGTCTGCCTCTCTGTCCATCTGTAGAAACCTAAAGTAACTGTAAAATCTACATTTTGACCAATTTGCACCGGCCAGCCTTTCATAACGGGGTTAACGCGGGCGTTTTCGCGGACGCGCGTTGTGGGACTAAGTAGGCACTCCTTGTGTCCCAAACTGCCGTTCTGTAGCTTGGGATAAAATTTTAAGAACTGTAATTTCCTGATTTCTAGTTTAAATGATCTGAAAATACGTTTCATTATGGTTTCTTTCAGATAACAACATTTAGAGAAAATTGCTCTAAACAGCATTGCAATAGGATGAAAACACAAAAAGTTACCACTCTTTTTGTGAACAGAATTTAGTTTTTTTGCCTCTCCTGTAAAGTCAAGTTAAGTCCTGGTTACATTAATTGATATTACAACTGACGATTATATAGGTGGGTACTTACTGTATCAGTTATATTTCCGAAGATCTCATATTATATGGTCACCCTACTGCACTTTTCTCTAACAATAAAATTAAAAATGTAATATCTCGTAAATTAAGCTGTCTACGTAAATTATTTTTATGTAAAACTTTAGTCAAAAATTTGTACAAAAATTTATCGTAGTTTGTGTAAATCAATACGAAACAGGTAAGTTACCTCTAAGCATTCTTATGGATCACTCAGTTCAGCAAATTTAAAAACATTGAATTACTCATAAATTTTTAACAAAAGGTAAGTATTTGTGTTATGATATATATATATTTATTGTACAAATATTTTCGGAATTTGTACATTTTAGGATAAACAATAGATCTATAGAAAAAGTCATCTGAAACCTTATTACAAAGATCTCTCAGACGACATGGTGTCTGAACTGAGTGATCCAATGATACTGTCCAAAGATACCTGGAAGAAGCTTTAAATGCCTTGATGGGCTTAAAAACTGTTGTGACTAATTCTTTACAAATTTTTAAGATATAAATTTAGTCAGTAGAGTAAGTGTTTGTTGAGATTTCGCTCATAGCCGTTTTTGCAAAATGTCTGAATTGAGTGATCCACATTTTCGGCAATAACTGAAGACCCTTGAGAGTGACAAATTTTTTACTTTGGGCTATGAGTTTTGACTATTTTTGACTAAATGTACAATCACATTTTGTCACGAAATAAAAAAAGATCACTCAATCCAAATGCACATATTTTTTGAACAACAATATCATCAGGGTGCGCAATACGTTACCCTCAATTCTTGTAGGTCGGCTCTCGCAATTTTATTAGGATCAAACATATCTAAAAATGACAGAATACAGAGATTCTTCAAAGGCGTGTTTCATCTTCGACCACCTACCCGATCTACCTATCTTCCCACCACCATATTAACAAAGTATAGCTACACATGGGACACGAATTGCGTACTTGAATATCTTAGTCAATGGTACCCAAATGAAGAGCTGTCATTATCACATTACTAGCACTTACAACCGCCCATAGATTACAAACGTTATCTATACTTATAATAAATCTGTAGAAGTGAAAATTCTGTACATTGAAAATATCCAAAAAATAAATGGCAGGGGGTGTTACTTGACCGACACCGAACCCAAAAATGTGATTAAAAAAATTTTTGTCTGTCTGTCTGTCTGTTTGTTCAGGCATCACGCAAAAACTACCGGTTCGATTACGATGAAACTTGGTATAATTATTCTTTAATATCCTGGGCACCACACTGGGTACTTTTTATCCCGGAAAAGTATATTTATACAATAAAAAACAAACTTAATTTTGCGGTTCGATCCCTATACCCGATTACCACTGTCTGTACTGTACCAACCGCAAATACTAAGTTTGTCGTAGGTTGGGTCACCCGCAGTGGAGTTCATTTTTATTAGGGTTCCGTAGCCAAATGGCAACGGAACCCTTATGGATTCGTCATGTCTGTCTGTCTGTCTGTCCGTCCGTATGTCACAGCCGCTTTTTTCCGAAACTATAAGAGCTATACTGTTGAAACTTGGTAAGTAGATGTATTCTGTGAACCGCATTAAGATTTTCACACAAAAATAGAAAAAAAACAATAAATTTTGGGGGTCCCCATACTTAGAACTGAAACTCGAAATTTTTTTTTCATCAAACCCATACGTGTGGGTTATCTATGGATAGGTCTTCAAAAATGATATTGAGGTTTCTAATAACATTTTTTTCTAAACTGAATAGTTTGCGCGAGAGACACTTCCAAAGTGGTAAAATGTGTGTCCCCCCCCCTGTAACTTCTAAAATAAGAGAATGATAAAACTAAAAAAAATATATGATGTACATTACCATATAAACTTCCACCGAAAATTGGTTTGAACGAGATCTAGTGAGTAGTTTTTTTTTAATACGTCATAAATCGTAACGTAACGGAACCCTTCATGGGCGAGTCCGACTCGCACTTGGCCGGTTTTTCCTTTTAGTTTTTAGAGTTATTTAGGTTTATTTTTATATGAGTCGTAGGTATAGATTTTAGTTTTAAAGTATAGGTAGTATATTTGATAGCGTACGTAGTGACCGTAGGTTATTTCATAATACTGTTAGGTAGGTTTAGTCATTCGTATAGATATTAGTTTTTAGGGATTTTGCTTATTTACTGAGTTTAGATTAGTTATCATCAGAAATAGGTTTATTTAGGTAGGTAGGTATTTAATTTTCTGTTATTGAGTTTTTTTTTTAATTAGTTAGGTACTTAGGTAAAGATATCATATAGGTACCCTCTTAATCACCACTAATGAGACACAATTGGTTTTCTATTGTAATTAGCCACAAAGGGCCCGCGACATAGATGGCATTCTGGGGAAGCACATACATTTTATCCTGTTAGCACGTTCCCGTGGGTAAATTTCCGACATTCACACGGGCGAAGCCGCGGGCAGAAGCTAGTAGTATATAAATTTGTTATAGTTGTATGAGAGGTGAAACAGATATTTTAGGTTAGTTTTTGTATTTTTTTGTTTTTTAATAATTTGTTCCTATTTTCTTAAAGAAATATGATGAAGGTGATTTTTAAATGTTAAAAAACGCTTTTACACGTCAAAAATAAAATATGTTTCAAAACTAGATGAGTTCGTGGTACCCATCCGACTACTCTGAGAAGAAAAAACGAATTCAGATTCCATACCTCAAAATGAAACCCGTATAAACCCCGTTCAGGTATCAAGTTGAGATCAATATCAAATAAGTACTGACGTCTGCGGTCCCTTGGAAAGGTAAATAGTCCAAGCTCCTGTCTTCTTCTTTTTTTTTCAGTCAACGTAATCAAAAGATATGGTGATCATTTACGTGACATATTTTAATAATTGCAAAACCAATAGGATACAGCCCGGTTCAAATTTTATGCTGGCTCGGAACATGAGGCTAGTCGCTGCGCAGTAACAAATTCACTTGTCAGCGGGGGTGAGGAGTGTGGTACTGTAACGTCTGAATTGCGCTCGGCCTCCCGTTGACTTAGCATTATGGTCTCACAGTATAAAGTTCTATACATTATCAAAACCGTGCCCGGGACGTCGACGAACTGTGCTCAAAAAATATCGATGTGAACATTTTATATGAACTCGTTACCACACGACCGTGTCCGGGCCGGCGACGGAGATTCAGTGCCTGTCCGGGGTGTGCCACGGCCCTGATATGTGTGTATAGACCTCTGGTAAAGAAAAAACAGTGCTATACTGATAGGTAGGTAGGTATATCACAAAAAAAAAAAAAAAAAATTAAACCGCCGGAAAAACTGAAAAGCAAGAAATAATAAACCTTTTTTAGTTCTTAAAGTAATGTAAGTATACCTAAGTAATTTTGAGTGGGCGCCAAACAATCAATAAACATCACTAAATTGCCATAAAAATTATTTTCCCTATTTTCCCACCCTTAGGGTTAGATTTCTTTTCCAAATTTATATGGGAACAACTTTGGGGTATACCTTTTTCAATACAAAAACATTATCAAAATCGGACTACTCTGTAAAAAACTATGCGTGGTCATGCTGCGTGCATGCATGCGTGGTCGTGCTATGCTTGACGACGTAAATAATGCTATGCTTATGGTCCATAATTGGTTTACTGTAAATAATTTAGTATTAAATGAGAAAAAAAACTAAATGCATTAGATTCGCTTTACTGAATGTTAGAAGTAGTGAATGTCACGTTGTATTGAATAGGGAGATACTTGAATTCGTCGAAAGTATAGTTTTCTTGGGTATCACGCTTGACTCAAAGCTGCAGTGGGGTCCTCACCTAACATCACTTGCAGGGCGGCTAAGTTCAGCCGCTTACGCTGTCTGGAAAATCCGTCAATTAACAGACGTGGAAACCGCAAGAGTGGTCTATTTTAGTTACTTCCATAGCATCATGTCTTACGGTATTTTGCTGTGGGGACGGGCTGCAGATATTGATTCTATCTTCATTCTGCAAAAGAGGGCTGTCAGAGCCATCTCGAATCTCAGCAGACGCGAATCTCTAAGGCAACTGTTTAAAAAAATTAACATCATGACGGTTCCTTGTCAATATACATATATACGAAAACATTATGTACGTTAGAAAACATCTACATCTTTTTAGTAAGATAAGTGACAGGCATAACTTTAACACTAGGAATAGAACAAACTAGATCAACCGCGCTTCAGATTGTCTAAAGTAAAAACTTCTTTTATGGGGTACTGTGTAAAATGTTATGATAAAATACCACTCGATATTCTTCAACTAAATGAGAAGAAATTTGATCATTTGGGCGTTTTTGACCCGGTACCTCGAAGTACGCGTCCATTATTGAAATGTAGTTTGTTTTAGGGTTAACAATTTACGAAATGTATTTATTTTAATCCAAATGTATGGGGGAAAAAAGTTATAACTTGATGTTAAGTTAGTCATTATTGGTACCCACGTTGGGCGCCAATCTAACGGAAGATGTAATGTGGGGTGATAGATAATAACCACGTAAAGTGACAACGTAAAATGTTTATTTTAAAAAATAAGGAAGATTAAAGAGGGTGTGGGTAGGTCTAATGGCCACTATGATTTCCTTAGTTTCCCTTGCGAGTAACACAGTACTCTCCTGGCTCAGCGAGGAGCTCTCGTGCATCTTCTCCCGGAGAAGTCAACATATACCAAATCAGCCTGTACTGGATCAGCCACCTCAGCTAGTTGAAGCAGAACCAGATCACCAAATCGGTGTTGTGGAACCTCGAATGGATATTTTTTTTTAAATTTTTTAATAAATAAATATTTATTAAGGGATAATAAACAACTACAACATAATTATGTAATACAAAAGTTTAGGAAGTAATGTTGCAGTCCACTGCATTATCCGCAGATAGGACATATTAAGAGATCAGAGGTTGCCACTAGACGAGCATTACCTAAATTATGTATTATAGGATATGAGCTTTATTGCGCTTAATGGATATAAGCGTGCATCTAATACAAGGCGTTGTATATTACGAAACTGCAGAATGGCGATGGCACATAATGTCCCGTTATATGCCAGGTTCTGTAGGCTGCACGATCATAATTTTTACATACCTCGGCTAGCCCGGGTATGCAATAGTCATTTCACAGCTAATGGATGGGAAGACTTACTGGATGATGAAACAACCCATGAAAACTTCAATGGCGACCATGTACTCGATATAATAAACGTATATACAGGGTTATTTGTAAAACACCAGCAACCTCTTAAGAGGTCATTGTACTCATCATTATGAACAACTTTTACTATGGGACCAAACCTGAAATCGCAAAAAAAAAACAGCTGTTCCCTATATTTGTGTTCGCATAACTCGTTAAAATATAGGGAGCAGCTGATTTTTTTTCGAGATTTCAGGTTTGGTCCTATAGTAAAAGTTGTTCATAATGATGAGTACAATGGCCTCTTAAGAGGTTGTTGGTGTTTTACAAATAACCCTGTAGGTATAAATGAGGCTACGAAAACAAAAAATATTATTGTTCCTGTATACACGGCCGTCGTACTGTTGGAAGCTGCGCGCATATCGCGAGTGTGGTGTACTTCTTATCGTGGGCAAGATATCAGGAAGGAATAGATGCACCAGCAAGGTTTTTAGACGATGTTCTGATTGATATTGATGGTGTAAATAATGTAGGTAGGTTACCATGTTCAGGTTTGTTGGGAGATTACTCATAAACTAATATTTTTATAAATGGGAGTTTGGAATGACGCGGGAGAAACTGCGGGGAACAAGATAGAAAAAACATTCTTGCTCCTAAACATTCTTGTGCCTTTATAGGAAGATATATTGTGTGTAAGCATTCTATATATAATTATTATTTAGAAGGATATACTTTCCCATACTGGAAAGACAACCCCAACATAATTGGGAAAAGGCTCGGCAGATGATGATGATACTTTCCCATACTTTTGAGGAATGCGACTCATCTCATTGGGTAATATTCATGGTCTTTAACATACTCCGACTAGTTTCGTTAATGGTCGCAGGTGGGTCACAGGTCTGAACAAAATGCCCATTTACCTTTAAAACATGCATTAAACGCACACTATGTAGACAAGCATATTATAAGTTGGACGAGTATATCTATCTATATATATAAAATTCAAAGTCCTGACTGACTGACTGACTGACTGACTGACTGACTGACTGACTGACTGACTGACTGACTGACTGACTGACTCACTGACTGATAGATCAACGCACAGCCTAAACCGCTGGTCCTAGAGACATGAAATTTGGAGGGTGTGTTTTTCGTGAAGAGTAGGCATCCACTAAGAAAGGATTTTTCGAAATTCCACCCCTAAGAGGGTGAAAAGGGGGGATTTCGTTTGTATGAAAAATCTTATTCCTTGAGTTAATAAACTTGAAACTAGGCACGAATACTTACCAAAATAAATTATGAAGATTGTCATTTTTTTTTCTTCCAAACTACCCCCTAATAAGGGATTGGGGGGTTTCAAAGTTTTTATGGAAGAATTTTAGCGGGTAGTCCGATTTACTCGAAACTCAGTATTTATACCTAATATTGAAAGTAAAGAATAATGTATATCAGGGTTTTTTGAAAATCTACCCCTGACGGGCTGGAATGGGGTAGTCAATTTTTCAGGAGCGGATTTTACTGCATGGCTTGATTAACTCAAAAATTGGTATAAATAATCTTTGAATCAAGTTATGAATAATCCCAAACGATTTTTCAAAATTCCATCCCTGTGGGGGTGAAAAGCGGTGGATACAGTTTATATGAAAAATCTTATTCATTTAATTAATAAACTTGAAAATTGGTAAGAATACTTGCGTAAGTAAGTAATAAAGTTTATCATTATAAGTTTTTCAAAACTACCCCTCAAAAAGGGGATATAGGGGTGTTAAGTTTGTGTGGTAGAAATTGAATGCGCGGTCCGAGTAACTCGAAACTCAGTGTTTATACTTAAGACCAAAAATAAAGAGTAACATGTATCAGGGTTTTCGAAAATCTACCCCTAACGGGTTGAAAAGGGGTAGTTAATTTTACAAGGGAGGATTATAATGCGTGGCTTGATTAACTCGAAAATTGGTATAAATAATCTTTGAATCAAGTTATGAATAATCCCAAACGATTTTTCAAAGTTCCACCCCTGTGGGGGTGAAAGCGGGGGATACAGTTTATATGAAAAATATTATTCGTTTAGTTAATAAACTTGAAACTTGGCAAGAATACTTGCCTAAGTAAGTAATAAAGTTTATCATTATAAGTTTTTCAAAACAACCCCGCAAAGGGTGTTAAGGGGTGTTAAGTTTGTGTGGAAGAAATTGAATGCGCGGTCCAATCAACTCATAACTCAGTATTAATACTTTTGACATAAAATAATTAATAATAAGTATGTAAAGTTGTCGAAAATTTACCACTGACGGGACAAAAAGGGGTAATTCAGTTTTTAAGGGGAGGATTTGAACTTGAAACTGTATGTTACATTTTCACGCCTAAACCACTGAACTTCTGATTTGGCATAGAGATAGATGGCATCCTGGGGAAGCACATACATTTTATCCTGTTAGCACGTTCCCGTGGGATAATTTCCGACATCCACGCGGGCGAAGCCGCGGGCAGAAGCTAGTAGTAGATAAAAATGCTTGGCTTAATGCTGGTCCTGCTCCACAGGCAGTTGGGCTTACAAGTTGATCACAATTTCCATATTTGGAAGAGATGCTTCCCCTTTTTGTTTTTTTTTTTTTAAACAGAATTAACTTTTAATACTTCAGTATTAAATACCTCTTCATGATTGGTAGTTTTTTTTTTTTCTCTCATCTTAATTATATTGCAAACTATAGTTTTGTATAATTTAGAAGCATTTTTGAAAATTTTGTAAATGTAAGAACCATGGATCCGTTTTTTATGAAATTTTGATGTTGACTTGAAAGAGCATGGCAGTTGAGAATATGTCATGCTCACTTAAATGTCTCACTGGTGGTGGCGCGTGTGTTGGATCATTCGGTTCCCCACGAAATGGTTGAGCTGGGTGGTGCTGATCCACGCGTCATGTTCGTGAACGGGCGCCATCAGTTGAGACTGGTCATCTCTTAACTGCCAAGGCTTATAGTTTGTTCTCACATATAGAAGCAATAAGAATAATGTAACCAGGATTTTGTAAAAATGTCTTGATTTAAAAGAGTGTCCATGGAGTTTCTTGCCCGTTCTTCTCCATAGAGATCTACGCTTTGGAATGGGCAACTAGCTTCAACTTTCTGACTAACTGACCGACTATTTAAGGGCGGGTAGACCAAACGAAATAGGCATTTATCGCAACCAAAAGTTGCCCGCGATTCCCGCGAAGCGAGCCGTGCGCTTACGTCGCTGGCGTGAACTTATTTGAACCCAAACCCGAGGGAAGTGTCACATTATAGGTAAGTAGGCAGCAGGTCAACTTATTTTATTAATTATTTTAAAATTTTAAGCTACTTATGTCAAAGTTGTCTCGAAAAAAATAGGGATAGTTAAAAATAATACAATTGTGAGAAATAAAAGATTTATGTGCCATAATTTTGTCACAAAAATTATAAGTTTATTATTGATTACATTTTTTTTACTTCTATGAAACACTTGAAAGTATACATGAGTAACTATACTAACAAACAAATGCCCGTCGTTTCGTGAGTTGTACGAAGATGTATAAGTGTGGGTGCCTTTTCGCTTGGAGCTACATAGTACCATTTTGCATTGCAGTAGTCAGACTAGATATTTACTTTGTATTTGTGTTTTTTCTTGACGCATACATTCCTTTGCATCGTGGTTTTGATGCACTGCAACAATAAAAAAATGTTCATGAAAAATATTGGTATCAAGTTATTCTACTGTTGTGATTCTACTATGTAACATGTAGGTATTGATAAAATAAAATGCGTAAAATATTGAACTTTATAGATATTGTTGGTAAACATTGACTACATAAATCTATTAGAATTAGAAAATACCTACTTTGAATGTACGTTGTATACTTACCGGCACCGATATTGTATGTTTCAAGGACGAAGTGGGCTAGCTTTGCCTATCGTATGCTGATAGATGTGATTTGATTTGATTGTGAATTGTGATGGGAAAATAAATAAAAATTATTATTATTATTATAGACTGATGATCTATTTCACTTCTGCACACATGTGCGCCTAAAGCGTCCTTGAGACTTCTATGTCCGTGCCGGTGATTATAAGTACTAGAAATCGGTAGGCTAAACCTATATCCGTAGAAAGGAACAGAGATCCCTACTTCCCTACTAATAAAAAGGAAAGTGTGTATGTTTGTATCTATGTATGTACTATGTTCTGTTTTCACGTCAAAACGGCTGAAATTGTGATGAATTTCGGTACAGAAATAAGTGGGAGGGACCATAGAGCCATTTATAGACTATATAGGGGAGGGGTGGGGGGCGAACGAAGCCGCAGGCAACAGCTAGTAGGTAAATAAAACCGAAAAATAACAATGCACACAGGTGCGGCCGGCAGCGCGGCGCTCTTCTTTTGTTGTATAATAGTAGGTACCTAAATACAGGTAAGAACCGCACTCTTATTGCCATTTCTTAGACATGATGGACAAGTTTCGAAAGTAAAGGTAAAGATAAGACCGTAGGGTGGATTGAAAAATCAAAAGACAATAAGTTGATAATATGTAAATAAATAAAATTGTAAACAAACTTACCTGGTTTCTCGTCTAACATTCCGCACTTTAGACTTGGTCACTTTCTTGTATTTATTTTTATTCGCCATACTTCTGTTCACTAATAAAAACAAATAAACAATAACTGACTACGTGATAGCCGCGCGCTAGAAAAAGGGACATAGGTCGTACCTCGACAAGCCCTAGCGGGTGACTGAAGTGACGGATGCGAACCGCTGTGTTATATAATAATTTATTAGTAAAAGAATTAAGCTATTTTGCAAAATGTAACCACATATTATTTTTCTATATGTTATTGTCTTTTTTTTAGATATGGTTTTTAGTAGTAAAACTTTTATAAGCTTTGAGAAAAAAAAGAAATGCTTAAAAAAAATATCGAATTAGGCTGTTTTTCGGAATTTTTTTTGATCGAGTGATGTTTTCGATATCGTGTTTTGAACCACAAATTGTTCAAATATATAAAGTCAACTTCAACAAGTTTTTTTTTTGGCTTTAAAAAATCACGATTTCTTTGTTTATTGTTGAATCCAAGTGGTGTAAAATTGGGAATACCTGGCCTTAATTTTGACAATTCAAAAGTGCCTGTAAATGGTTTGATTGAAATAAATGATTTAAGTTTGAGTTTGACATTTAATAAAATATGTATAAGTATGTATACATATACGCGTCGACTTGAGAACCTACTCAGTTTTTTTTTGTCGGTTAAAAAATAATTTAGTCTCTTTTCGTGTACTGTCCGTGTGATCGCGATGTCCTTCTAAACTACTTATTATTGAACTGAAATTAAATGTAATTTTAAAATATTTCACTTAATTTCCAATAAAACAAATAATGCTGGTTCAAAATTTGCTACTTCGCGCGTAAGGTGGGTGTAACTGACCCGCTGACACCTTTGACCTCGTCTAATCACTTCGCCGGGTGGCGGTCAAAGTGATCCACTGAGCGGAGACAACCGGCGCTTCCTTGCCACCCCGCGCACGGCGCAACTACTCAGACGCACATTACAGCCTAATAAACCATTAACTACTAAAATATTGATCGTTTTATCTTGGTCTTGATGTACCTACCAGTCCACACCCAACCTTTCGCTCGCAGGGTACACATTGATCATGATAATAATAGTTATGTGTATACAAAAGATTTGCTGTACTGTGAGAAGGCATTCATGATATTTGTTCACACGCATCACTACTAGATGGCGCTGCTAGTCTCAATCGAATGAAATCTTCGCGAGTGAAATATTTTTATAAAACATTTTAACTCTTATTACGAGTTGCGCCACTGAAAACTAACACAGGGTTAGTTAATCTGATAATAGTGTTTTTTGAGTTGGGAACATTGCAGCTCAATTGACGAAACATAAAATAGCATTACATTGTCTGGACCAAAAAAGAATGAATGAAAATTGTATATATCTCTTTCACACTACATTACGATAAATAATACTTTAGTGTCTATAAAAAATATATTTGAAGTTTTTTTTATATAATTTGTATTTATTTTAATGTGAGTTCATGAATATAAATTGCCTGCTGATATACTCGTAGTACCGAATGTTTACTAACTACAACGTCGAACAATATAAAAGACAAAATAACTTATCAGCGGTAAGCTCATAACGTCAATTTATTCTGACATGACTAACTCTAACCCAGGGCTTAGCGACTGCACTCTCCTACATCGCTGGGTTTAATATTTAAAAGTTTAGTGCAGAACTCAAATTACAAAGTGCTAATGAACTAGTAAAACAATATTAATCTCTTTAAATTGGTCTCTCTCTTAGAGAGAGTGTGGCACTTAATTTACCTATAGATTGAACGAATTACCCTTTCTTGTAAAACTAAAATAAGTAGGCTGAATATCGATGGCATTGCTCCACAACAGAATACCGCACGATATCACACTACGAAAATAACTAATGAAACTAAACTAAGTAAACGGGCTCTGTCTAAATAACTAATGAAACTATACTAAACGGGCTCTGTCTAAATAACTAATGAAACTATACTAAACGGGCTCTGTCTAAATCAGTGAAATAACGAATTTTCGAACAGCGTATTCTGCAGAGTTAAGCTTTTTTTTGTCAATAATGTATCTATATGTGAACCCGCCCCCTACTGAAGCTTGGCATCCAAGTAAAGCACTGCGTTTTAATCCACCCATACGTGTACCTCGTACATCTTCGAATTATAGGCAGAACAGTTGTGCGCGCAAGCAGTAGTTTCAATGACATATGCAAGGAATATGATTTTGATCCATTCACAATTAGTGTGAATTCGGCCAGGAGGTGTTTAAGCCTCAAATTTTTCAAGTAGCGGTAGGTTATATTATTTATTTTTGTTATTTTAGTATTTTCTGTTATTTTAGACATATAATTGCAAAATAAGTATTTATATTGTTTCTTACTTCAATTTAGACGATGTGTTTTTTGTTTTGTGCTCACACCATAAATTATTATTATAAGTCTATACGTGAGGATTTGTAATTGGCTTTCGGGTGACTATGATTTCCTTTTGTGTTTGTTTTTATTAGCTGTAAGTCCTCCATGTACTAAAATAAAAAATAAAATAAAAATAAAAAGTTATGCTTACGAACATTCAAACTCAAGGAGGCGGAGGCGCAAAAGTTTTGTAGCGCAGATTTTAAAGGACATTTAAAAATATTATTTAAAACTATCACTATCTCTCTGTCGGGTGCTTAACATTCTTTTTTTGCTCAAGAACTTTTGTGGGCTTTCTTATTAAAAACTCATTTATCGACCAAAATATTTATTCATCTTTAATTCGTTAATTACAATTGTTATGTACAGTACAATTGTATTGTTATGTACAGACGCCAGCACATCAAGCTACTACAATCTGTCAAATTTCTTTAATAGATTTTCAACTTTATCGCTAAAGCATTAAGGTTCAAGGTTGATTGAGAAAATTTGACAGTTTCGGGTAGCTTGACCTGCCTGGCGTCTGTACGTGCTATGTAACGCAATGGTTGGCGGAATCAATACAATCAATAAAAGAGTATTATTGTCCTTGCAGACACCGCCGACGGACATTGGGGAGCTGTGCATATTTTATGTGTTATTCACTTTTTAGGGGGTTAGACATAATCTAAGAAAATTTGGTCCTCCGGCTGGAGACTATGATTATCTATATATATAAAATTCAAAGTCCTGACTGACTGACTGACTGACTGACTGACTG
The DNA here is from genome assembly GCA_945859715.1 of Apamea sordens. NCBI lineage: Eukaryota > Metazoa > Arthropoda > Insecta > Lepidoptera > Noctuidae > Apamea > Apamea sordens. Next base: position 20,825,157 of record OX244000.1, on the reverse strand, counting down.
ATTGACTGACTGACTGACTGACTGACTGATAGATCAACGCACAGCCTAAACCGCTGGTCCTAGAGACATGAAATTTGGAGGGTGTGTTCTTCGTGAAGAGTAGGCATCCACTAAGAAAGGATTTTTCAAAATTCCACCCCTAAGAGGGTGAAAAGGGGGGAATTCGTTTGTTTGAAAAATCTTATTCCTTGAGTTAATAAACTTGAAACTGGGCACGAATACTTATCTAAATAAATTATGAAGATTGTCAGTTTTTTTTTCTTCTAAACTACCCCCTATTAAGGGATTGGGGGGTTTCAAAGTTTGTATGGAAGAATTTTAGCGCGCAGTCCGATTTACTCGAAACTCAGTATTTATACCTAATATTGAAAGAAAAGAATAATGTGTATCAGGGTTTTTAGAAAATCTACCCCTGATGGACTAAAATGGGGTAGTAAATTTTTCAGGGGAGGATTTTACTGCATGGCTTGATTAACTCGAAAATTAGTATAAATAATCTTTGAGTCAAGTTATGAATACATCTCAAACGATTTTTTTTAAATTCCACCCCTGTGGGGGTGAAAAGCGGGGATACAGTTTATATGATAAATCTTCTTCATTAGGTTAATAAATTTGAAATTTTTCAAGAATACTCACCTAAGTAAGTAATAAATTTTATCATTATAAGTTTTTCAAAACTACCCCTCAAAGGGGGATATAGGGGTGTTGAAGTTTGTGTGGAATAATTTAAATGCGCAGTCCGATTAAATCGAAACTCAATGTTTATACTTAAGACCAAAAATAAAGAGTAACATGTATCAGGGTTTTTCGAAAATCTACCCCTAACGGGTTGAAAAGGGGTAGTTAATTTTACAAGGGAGGATTATCATGCGTGGTTTGATTAACTCGAAAATTGGTATAAATAACCTTTGAATCAAGTTATGAATAATCCCAAACCATTTTTCAAAATACCACCCCTGTGGGGGTGAAAAGGTGGGGATACAGTTTATATGAAACATCTTATTCATTTAGTTAATAAACTTGAAACTTGGCCAGAATACTTGCCTAAGTAAGTAATAAAGTTTATCATTATAATTTTTTCAAAACTACCCCTTAAAGGGGGATATAGGGGTGTTAAGTTTGTGTGGAAGAAAGTGAATGCGCGGTCCAAGTAACTCGAAACTCAGTACTGATACTTTTGACAAAAAATAATTAATAATAAGTATGTAAAGTTGTCGAAAATTTACCACTGACGGGACAAAAAGGGGTAATTCAGTTTTTAAGGGGAGGATTTGAACTTGAAACTGTATGTTACATTTTCACGCCTAAACCACTGAACTTCTAATTTGGCATAGAGATAGATGGCATCCTGGGGAAGCACATACATTTCATCCTGTTAACACGTTCCCGTGGGATAATTTCCGACATCCACGCGGGCGAAGCCGCGGGCAGAAGCTAGTAGATATATATAATGATTAAATTAAGTATTAATAGATTTAGAAAATATTGATGTTAATCCATATGTATGTATTTTGATAAAATAAATACTTGCGGTATATTTTATTAGTATTTATATATATATGCCTACCCCTATGAGTTATGAGATAATTTTGAATGCGATGCGATTACACAATAATCGCAAATAATAATAAATATTTACAAAATCACCAATCAAGGAGTTAGTTTGCGTCTGCGAGGTGCTCATAGCTGTCAGTATTTCTGAACTAGGACCGTCTATTATATTCACTTTATTTTCTTGCGAAGCGTATGTTGTGGAAATTTTTTATTATTTTTTTTCTTTTCTAGTAGGTGTAATCTCAGTTGGTATAGAAGAGTCTGCATGGATTGGCGCCATATAATATATAAAACGTAAGAATTGTCATTTGTGTAGCTGACTTTTACTAAATCTCTAAATGCAGTAAGCAATTCTTAAAAAAGTTAAGGACGGTCTTCTATGAACATTTTCCTGAAGCTACAAGGACAAGGACTACGCACAAGAACGCGCTTAAGGTACCTGCCCTTGTCAATCCGGGAAATTCTATAAGTATATTTTTCTGAAAATAAATAAATAAAAATAAATAAATAAATATCCCTGGACATTTCACACAGCGCCATCTAGTCCCAAGCTAAGCAACCTAATGCTTGTGTTATGGTAACAAGATGGCTGATAAACTACTTATATACATTTTTTTTTTGTAAATACATACATATTATAGATAGAAAAACACCCAGACTCGGAACAAACACATGTAGGTCATACAAGTATTTGTTCCGTGCGGGAATCGAACCCGCGACACGCAGCGCAGCAGCCAATCGCTTAACCACTGCGCCAACCGTGCCGTCGGATCTGATCTCTAAGGCCCTTTGCACAAGGGTAGATGAAGAAGCCCTACACAAATATGAACATCGCATCGCTATTATTGATCCATATACAAAGCTCAGTCTTCTTTAGAAAGTTTTAATTGAATGTAATGTTTAAAACCCATTACTTCTCTCTAAAGCATAATTTACCAACATACGCAATCGGTTGTTTTGTAGAGGTTATAAGTATCATAAAATTATGATGTCTGTGAAAACCCTTTTCAATGTTTTATTATAGCTAACGACCGAATTCACGATTTTTAAATGAACTAAAAATAATTTTACGCTTGACCGCCTACAGTTAAACCTTTCGTATGTAGAGGTTAAAAGACGTGTAAAGTCATTATTTGCAATATTTCAACAGAAAAAACATTTTTTGACATTTATTCTTAATCAACTATTTTTCAGTCTTTTCGTTCACTACCCCAACACTAACGTTTTAGTATGGTAACATTATTGGGCTTTGTACTGCCAAGTTACTGTCGAGTGTAAGCCGTTATACATATTGTTTGAAGCAAAACATTTGAATGTTGTTTCTCATTCTATGGTCGAGTAGCTCTTGTTACTATCGTGTAGAAGGCACTCACCGACGCCGCAGAGCAGTAACGTCACCGTCCAGCCTCGCATGTTGCGCACTCGCACACTCTGTCACAACACGACACAACACAACACAGCACAACACTCGGCTCCGTGCTCACAGACAACAGTCTCAGGTCCAGTGTGCGTGCGCGTCGCAGTCTGCTCGCCGCACTAGTGTCGCACGGCCAGAGCGCACCGCCGGGCGGAGGCTGCGAACCATCTTCATCTCTGCCCCCCCCCCCTCCGCTCACCTTCCGCCTTATCACTGGTACGCTCTCCATTATCACTCGACAGCAGTGTAATCAATTTATTTCCTAAGTTTTATTTGCTTGGTATCGAATGTCATGGTTAGCCAGACGTGTACACAACAGCTGTACACAGACGTAAGCTATTTGGTGGGACAATCAAGCGTGCACTTATTGTTACCTTTTCAGAGTTAACAGTACTTATTACGTTAAGAATATCTAAATGAATACAAAATTCAACTGATCATGATAAAATAAATAAATATCCCTGGACATTTCACACAGCGCCATCTAGTCCCAAGCTAAGCAACCTAATGCTTGTGTTATGGTAACAAGATGGCTGATAAACTACTTATACATTTTTTTTTGTAAATACATACATATTAAAATTTAAATTAAATGCTACGAATTAAAATCTTAAATCCCGAAAACATTGTTCAATATGGTCGAACCTTCACCCAACTTAACATACCAACCCGTCGGATCATCGGATGTCGCAATACTGCACCCTAATTGCGTAACACACGATCAATCGGAATCAGCCGGTCGATTCTGTAAAAATCTCACCGTGAAAACTCAAGTGAAGTGAGCTTGATGTGAGTTGTCAGTAGTGTCAATCCTTAGCATTATTTGGAACGACAGCTCACTCCACGCTCACTTCACCTAAGTTTTCACGGTGAGATGGTTACCGAATCGCACTGCAGAATCGTTTTGAAGCAAATTGCTAATCCATTGCTTCATAAGTTCGAAAAATTTGTCAGCTCAACATGCAATGAATGTTGTTGAACTGTCTGTGAAACCGATTCCGCCTGATCGTGTGCTACGCAATTAGGGTGCAGTTCATAGATTGTGTGATGATTCTCACCGTTGACAAGTTTTAGATGTTAATGTGAAGGTCAATAAACAAGTTCCATCAATTTATGGAAAACTTAAGGTATAGGTCATCGATCACTAATAGTTCTTTATTAGTGATCGATGGTATAGGTATATTACTTCGCATACTAACGAATGCACGATGCGTAAGTAGGTATACGGTCAGAGTATTCGGTTAATGAGCCTCATTAGAAAGAATTCTCAGCAGTGATTAGTTTAGATTGCATTCGCTGATTAAGTATGATATAGATGACACCCCGCGTGTGGACCGCACCAACGCAGTGCGCGCGCCGCGGGGATGTCGACTGAGAAGGAACGTGCGTTAGGTAGCGTCCCTTAGCAGCGGCGCAGTTCGCCATGCCATGCTAGTGACACGAACGGCGAGCTGGGATGTGCCACATTGAACTGTACAACTGTTACAACTGTGCAAATTGTGCGCAACTGTTGTGTTGCCGTGACCTTAGACGGTCGAGCTTTAGACCGGCGCGGGCGCGGCGGTGGCGGTCGTGGGCGCTCTGCGGCCGCGCAGCAGCCTGCCTGCCTGCCACGCTGCTTACGTTACGTAACAATGATCTTTATAATACCCACTTGAACTTGAGTCCATTACTGGCGTCTTATGAGTTATGAAATCATAAAACACCATAGGAAACGCCGACCTCATCTAGTTTTAAAATATGATTGACGTGTAAAAGTACAAACCTATTTACAAAATAAAATCATTTATCATAATTTGGCAGCAAATGTTTGTATAAAAGTTATGTTACACGCATACCTATAACGTTGCAAAAATAAGTCACTCTTTGGTAACATCAAATAGTCCTCAAATGTAAATAAAGTGTTAGGCTGATTACTAAATATTTATATAAATAATAACTATATACCGTACTATATATAGCTACGTACCGAGTGCTCGTGACGTGAACTTGTTCGAGAGCGCTGTGAAAGGCGGACTGGCGGTGGCACATGATGTATATCAGAACGTTCGGCCAATCGAGATAGGGAGCAAAAGTAAAGCATTGGTTGTTTGTCACAAAATCGTCACTAAATCAGTAACAGTTTCTCTAAGGTCCTCAGTTATGGAGATTCAGGTTGGCCGAACGTTCTGATATCAGGTCGTTCGGCCATAAATAAATGCTTCTAACTTTCGAACTGTTCTGTCACAAATTCTATGGCTGGCATCTTTATGCGTCACAAAATCGTCACTAAAAACTGGAGTAGCAGTCAGCTCCCTATCTCGACTGGCCGAACGTTCTGATATACATTGATGATGGGTACCACGTTGTGTTGTATGTGAGAGGAGCTAATCCACATTCTTCTTCTTCGTAGCACTCTTGTCGGAGCGGTCGTGGTCCTCATGAAGTTTCTTGTCTTGGGGCTGATGTGATTCGCCTCACTATAACCCGCCACCAACTTCGATGCTGGTATTTTAAGATGAATAAAATTTTTGTGTTGGATAACCTGACGTACATTTGTATGAAATCCATAGTACACACGGCTACACGTCAAGCTATACAAAACCAGTTTGTCTTGGCCTCACTTTGTATGATATTTTCTCACAATGAACGGTCAGCTAATACTGGTTTTGCATAGCTTGATGTGTAGCCGTGTGTACAGTACGCTTTATACAGATACTTGCTTGACCCAGCTGCACAGAGAGGTGCGTGGAGGCGTGTAGTTTTGTACACTGAGGGCGCCACTGTACTGGGCTGGATCAGCCGGGTGTAGCTGGTAGGTAGGCGACGTGGTCACGTGTGTACATGGTCTTACATTTCGTTAGGTCCGGTGTGCACAAAGGACATGAGTGCAGAATTTAATCTTTTGATTTTATAAAAAGTGTTCGTATGTTTTTAGAATTTAAGTTAGATTAAAATTACTTATAAATCATATAGGCTATCCTAACTATGTTGGGTTAGGTTAAAATACTGGCCCCCCCGGTGGGTTCCCGCATTGTCGAGGCGGGGGGGCTCAGTAGCCGTGGCGAGCTGGGCCACGGTGAAGCTAAGAGGAACCCCAGCGGGGGCCGCTCGTCCGGGCTGTGCGGTTTAGCCCGACGTAGCGGCCCACGGGTAGGTTGTGGTGCCGCGACATCGCGATCTACCTGAGGCGGGCCGCGATGTCCCCCATGAGGGAGACATTGCGGCTGAGGATAGAGGCCGCGGCGGGAGAGGCTCTCCCTCCTTCCGCGGCCTTGACGGGACCGCCACCGTATGATGGCGGACGCGGCGGGGCCGCAGGGGAAGAGGAGTGTCGGTGTTTCGTTGCCACTCTCCCTATCCTCTGCGGCCGTAGCTCCCCCAACGCGGGGGGCATGCGGGGCCTGCCTGTAAGGCGGGCGTGGAGGCCAGCAGGCAACGGGTGCGGGGGCTCCGTTGCCTGTTTTGCACAGGCCTCCACCTTGTGGGACGGGAATGGCCAGGTGTTCCCGGCCATTCCCGTAGCCCCCCAACCTGGGGGGCATGCGGGGCCCGCCATACCATCTTGGCGGGCGTGCGCCGGGAGGGCCGTGGAAGTAATTGATTTCCCATAGCCCTCCCATTACGGCGTTTGTAGGAACACCGCTGAGTTTTAGTGGGTATACTGTCCTTCAGAAGTTCCGACAGGGAGTCCCACATACCCCGTCTCGGTCCCCCGCGAGACGGGGATGCATAAAGCATTTCTCAGCGAGAAAAAAAAAAAAACGCCGACGTGCAGTCTAAACGGATGCAGCTGAGTCCCAGTATTCAATCAACCAATCATTATTTATTTGTGAACACAGGTATTACAATTACAATAGGGCCATAAGTATACATTTTGGTCGAGCTCTATGTGCTACCAATAAAATTAGTGTACAAATATTAGTTTTTTCAGTAATAAGTCTGAATCTATACTATACAAAGTCACGTTCGAGTAAATGATGTCAATTAAAATGTTTTATCAATACATAATTAATCAATTATGATTTATTTTTTAAAGACAAAAGTCAAAGTCAAATCATTTATTTTAAATAGGCAAATAAAAGGCACTTATGAACGTCAAAAATAAAATTGATTTTAGTCGCCCCTTCCAAAAGGTAGTTTTCGTATGGAGAAGAATGGACAAGAAACTCCACCGTTAGTCTTTTAAAATATTTTACAATATTTTGCATACATCTGTACTAATATTATAAAGAGGTAACATTGTTTGTAAGTTTGTATGTAGGGGGTAATCTCCGGAAGTAATGAACCAATTTTAAAAATTGTTTCAATGGTAGAAAACTACATTATTCGTGAGTGCTATAGGCTATAAATTATAAAGATATCATGCACATTAGCCGATATCATTCATCTCCATTTTTGTCTAGCCAGGCGGAAAAAAATAACTCTTACAACAGAGTTATTTGCATGCGCTGCCTTAACAGTTGTATATAATTGAAAACAATGTATGGCAACCTGGTCCGCTTTGAATAGTTCTACAAAATTTTAGTAGATATAGTAGCTTTTATGTGTTAAAGTGTAATTTTAATATAAGTTTTAAATTTTCTTTCATTTAATTGCAATATTTCACAAGGTATTTTGTTGTAACATTTAACACAGTACCCCATAAAAGATGTATGTACTTTAGATAATCTGGCATTGCCATTTGGCAACGGAACCCTAAGTTCCGTTGCCAAATGGCAAAAAACGGAACCCTTATAGATTCGTCATGTCTGTCTGTCTGTCCGTCCGTATGTCACAGCCACTTTTTTCCGAAACTATAAGAGCTATACTGTTGAAACTTGTTAAGTAGCTGTATTCTGTGAACCACATTAAGATTTTCACACAAACAGAAAAAAAACAATACATTTTGGGGGTTCCCATACTTAGAACTGAAACTCAATTTTTTTTTTCATCAAACCCATACGTGGCGTATATCTGGATATCTATGGATAGGTCTTCAAAAATGATATTGAGGTTTCTAATATCATTTTTTTCTAAACTGAATAGTTTCGCGAGAGACCCTTCCAAAATGGTAAAATGTGTGTGTCCCCTCCCCCCCTGTAACTTCTAAAATAAGAGAATGATAAAACTAAACCAAATATAATAATATGATGTACATTACCATGTAAACTTCCACCGAAAATTGGTTTGAACGAGATCTAGAAAGTATTTTTTTTAATACGTCATAAATCGTAAACCGCAATTTACCTTTCATTCAAACAATTTATGATTTAATGCCATGAGAGCCACAGTGGCCTAACTGTAATTTTTTCAATACTGACTTTATTTGAAAAAACTGCTCTAAACTGTAAAAGTCATAGCGCCACAGTGGCCTAAAAATTAGTTCAATTTTTTTCAGTTAGGCCACTGTGGCTCTCTGCTATAAACTGTAAAAGACATAGCGCCACAGTGGCCTAAAAAATAGTTCAATTTTTTTCAGTTAGGCCATTGTGGCTCTCATGGCCTCATTTATTTTTATAGATAATGGTACGGAACCCTTCGTGCGTGAGTCCGACTTGCACTTAGCCGGTTTTCTTAAGATGTGCAAAGCATAGGAATGTTGGTTTAGCTTACTGCATACTTTGTCAATATGTGAATTCCATTTTAAAGTGTTTTCTATGTCTGGTTCAAGAAATTTAGTCACATTTGTTTCATTAATCATTTTGTCCTTGCATTTATCTAATATTTAAGTCTAGATTGTAATTTACCCTTTGTTGAAATTTCTTTAATACCGTTTTAGCAAGATTTATAGCCAAATGGTTATTTTGCAGCCAATTCACAACTGATAGTAAGGTAGAATTAATCTCAGCCTCTAATGTGCTTACCTCGTCACTATTAAAAAGTAAAGTGCTGTCATTTGCAAACATTGTCATAGGATACGATAATGCTGTCGGAAAGTGGTTAATATAAACAATAAATAGTTGCGGCCAGAGTAACTTGTGGTACTCCATAATTTACCGTTCTTTGGCTAGATTTATATGTTATTTAGTTTTATTTAGAAATTCTACTGATTGTCGTTATTTGTTGCCTGTCACAAAGATAAGATTCTATTCAATTTGATATATTTCCTCTTATACCGTACCTATGCGTTAAGTTTACTTATCAGTATTTTATGATCTACGCGATCAAACGCTTTCGACATGCCCATATAAAGCGCCAGAGTATTTTACATGGAGTGACTGCCTATGCCTAACTGATGTCGTCCACAACCAAGTAACTGGGTAATACGATATACCTCGGTAAGACTGGTCGTCAGACTTTCGGCCTTCTGACGACCAGTACCAAGCCCCGGAAAGGAGGCCACCCATTGTACGTTTTGTAGTGTCTAATGTATGTAGTGTAAATATAAATTACGCTAAGTGAAAACGAGAGATGCGCACGAACGCGGTGGTTATGCCCACGACTTCATCTGCATGATGAAATTGCACGCGGACGAAGTCGCGGGCAGCAGCTAGTATGCTATAAATTTTCTACATGTCTATGGATATTTAAATAAAACAAGGCTTCGTGGAAAAGGTTTTCCGTCTGCCAGCCGCCTCGAAAGAAATCTAGATCCGGGGCTGCCAGTAGCGATTGTCAAAGATCCACGAATGACAGCCGGGACCAACGTGCAACGGCTTAACGTGCTTTCCGAGGCACGGAGGGGTCTTGCTATGTAAAGATGGTCACAAGTCATACAATCAAATCAATCAATCAATCAAAAGTCATTTATTCAAATTAGGCTGAGAATCAGCACTTTTCGAACGTCAAAATTACAAAAGACCTAGTCTCCCAAAAACACCCGCCCTTCACCACTTCCTAGTGCTATGTTCTATCTATGTTATGGGTTTGGTTTTCGCACTTAGTCCTTCACGTGGACCATTGTGCGTGGGCCATGGCGGCCGTCGGTGGTCATTCCAACCAGCCCACCTCCCTCCAGAAGCTTATTAGGTCTCCTGGTCTGTCGAGAACATCTGTGTAGGATCTGGGTGTCCCGAGGGTTTCTGATCTGATCTGGATGACGCCTGTGCACTCAAAGAGCACATGCGCAACGGTTTCATCAGCCTCCATGCAAGCTCTGCACAGGGGGCTGTCCGTTATGCCTATCGAATGGAAGTGTTTGTTCAGTGAGCAGTGTCCCGTGATGGTCCCCGTCATCAGGCGCAGGCCTTTCCTTTCCAGTCGTAGCAATCTTTTGGTTAGCTTGCCATCTAATGATGGCATGGCTGCCTTGGACTGCCTGCAGACCGGTGACGAGGACCACCAGTTCTCTGCCTGTGTGTGGGTGTGCTTCTGTAGCTACCTGCGTAGTTGATTGAAAGAGATGGGCACGACTGGTTCCGGTCCGTAGACTGGCGTGCTGGATGCCCTTCTGGCCAGCTCGTCAGCCGCGTCGTTACCTAGTGATCCACTGTGTCCTTTTATCCATTGTAGTGTCACTCTGTTGCGGTTCGATGCAGTTACCTGTTCAAGCGCCAAGTGACATTGTAGTATAAGATTTGATGTGATGCATCCCTTCTTTAGGGATTGGAGGACTGAGGCGCTGTCAGAGAGTATACGAATATGGGTGTTCGTAACTCTCCTGGCTGTTATGGCATAGGCCGCTTGTATTATACCCACACACTCGGCTTGGTAAACCGTGTTGAGCATTCCTAGCGGGCTGGATATGTTTATGTTGAGGTCGTGTGAGAAGACTCCGACTCCAGTTCCGCAATCGGTCTTTGATCTATCAGTTTAAACTCTCAGCTCTCCTGGACCTGAGTAGTCGCACTGCTGCTCTTTAAGCACTACGTTGTAATGCTTTTGGAAGCAGTATTGCTTAGGGGCTTTGTCGCAGGGTGATGCCATCATTGGCTGCCGTTTGATCGCCTCGTCTTTTAGGCGTATGTGCTTGATCCTCGAGTCTTTGCTTAGGGTTCCTGATAGATGGAGCCTGAAGGCAGACAGGGCCGCCTCCTCTCTCACGATGAGGTGTAGGGGAGGCAGTCCAAGCATGGCCTGTAGGGCAGCGGTGGGTGCAGTTCTCATGCAGCTTGTGATAGCCACAAGCAAATCGCTGCAGCTTTTCGAGATCTCTTTGGGCTGTGCTCAGGTCTGTTCTGGGCCACCAGACTAGTGAGCCGTATGTGATGATTGGTCGGATAACTGTGGTGTAAAGTCAGTAGGTGACCCTGGGACTAATCCCCCAGTTTTTCCCAAGCATTCTCTTGCATTGCCACAGGGATATGCTGGCCTTCATGGTGATGTGATTGATGTGTTTAGCCCAGTTCAGCTGTTTGTCCAAAAAGATGCCCAGGTATTTGGTTTCAGTTGAAAGGCTTAGGGTAGTGCCAAAGAATCGTGGAAGTTGTAGTGTAGTAAGTTTCCTCTTTTTTGTGAAGAGGATCAATTCGGTTTTTGTTGGGTTCCCTGATAGGTTGGTGTGTACTACACCAATTCTCTACTATTTTCAGTGCCTGGTGCATTAGGTTGCCCAGGGTGTTTTCGTGGGTGCCGTTTATTATTAATTTATGGTTCGATCATCGGCGTAGTCTACGGTAAAGTAGCCTTTATCGTTTAGTGCCTTTATCAGGCTGTCTACGACCAGATTCCATAGGAGCGGCAAAAGGACGCCCCCTTGTGGGCAGCCCTTTGCCACGACGGCCCTTGTGGTGTCGTTTACGGTCACTTGTACAGCTCTCTGTTTCAGCATATTGGTAATCCAGCCGCTCAGAGACGGATCTATGCCGTGCCTGTCTAAGGCCGTGCTGATACTTTTGAATGTGGTTTTGTCAAAGGCGCCCTCGATGTCAATGAAGGCGGCTAGTGCTGAGCATTTGTGGTCCACGCGCATTCAATCTTGGATACGACGCTGTGCGGCGCGGATTCTGTTGATTTGCCTGTGGAGTACGCATGCTGTTGTTTGTGGAGTGGTTTTGCCCTAAGGGGACCGTCTTGGATGTGTCGATCACATAGTCTCTCCAGGGTCTTTAGTAGAAAGGATGTGAGGCTTATGGGTCTGTACGCCTTGGGTTGCGTGTAGTCGGCTTTACCAGGTTTAGGTATGAAGATGACTTCCTAGTGCTGTCGCTGGGAAGAAGTGGCGCAACAAACTTCTCAGCAGCACAGCTAGGTGTTCAGTTAGAAAATAGTTGATTGTATACAATACTAAGAATCAATGTTCAGTAATTAACATTACAAGAAAATTAAATTATTCGCCATATGTCAGCTAGCCACGCCAAAATTCCAACAAATATAATAAAAGCTATACGTACTCAAGCTAAAAAATAATTTATTAAAATTAAAATGTAAATAAAAACTTACTACCCAAATAAAAGCCTCCCTCCAAGCATAAAGGGCGTGACAGCTTACATATTTATGCATTGCTGGGTTCTATTCACATAGCTGTCACTTGAAGTCACAAATGGTTAACTAAGACCATCGAAGTAAAATAAATAAATAAGTTAATAACAATAACCTGTCAGTAAGCTAATTCTGGAGAAAGAACATAAACATTGTCTTGCTTTAAATTAGGGTGATCAACTATGTATTCTTATCGTGTAAGTAGTCGTTGATGGAATAGTATGCCTTTGAACAAAGGTTGGATTTTACTTGAGCTTTAAACGCATTAAAAGGCAATTCTAGCAAAGAAGAGGGTATCTTGTTATAAAAGGTTATACCAAGCCCAACCAATGAGTTATGAACCTTATGAAGCCGGTGAAACGGCACGTAGTTTGTCCTTATTTCTAGTGTTAACACTATGAACATCACTGTTCATACAAGTGCAAATTTTGCCTAATATATAAGATAGTGGCAAAGATGAATTGTGATGCAACCGTGAGAATACCAATATCTTAAAAAAATAACTCTTAGATAAACTCTGGCACCTAACTGGTAAATTGCTCGAACAGCTCGTTTTTGAACGACAAATTTATTTTGTACTAGCTTCTGCCCGCGGCTTCGCCCGCGTGGATGTCGGAAATTATCCCACGGGAACGTGCTAACAGGATAAAATGTATGTGCTTCCCCAGAATGCCATCTATCTCGCGGGCCCTTTGTGGATAATTACAATAGAAAACCAATTGTGTCTCATTAGTGGTGATTAAGAGGCTACCTATATGATATCTTTACCTAAGTACCTACCTAATTTAAAAAAAAAAACTCAATTACAGAAAATTAAATACCTACCCACCTAAATAAACCTATTTCTGATGATAACTAATCTAAACTCAATAAATAAGCAAAATCCCTAAACACTAATATCTATACGAATGACTAATCCTACCTAACAGTATTATAAAATAACCTAGCTACGGTCACTACGTACACTATCAAATATACTACCTATACTTTAGAATTAAAATCTATACCTACGACTTATAAAAATAAACCTAAATAACTCTAAAATCCACTGAGGGTGACGTAACCTACGACAAACTTATTATTTGCGGTTGGCACAGTAATCGGGTCTAGGGATCGAACCGCAAAATTAAGTTTGTTTTTTATTGTATATACTTTTCCCGGATAAAAAGTACCCAGTGTGGTGCCCAGGATAATAAGGAATAATTATACCAAGTTTCATCGTAATCGAACCGGTAGTTTTTGCGTGATGCCTGAACAAACAGACAGACAGACAGACAGACCGACAGACAGACAGACAAAATTTTTTTTAATCACATTTTTGGGTTCTGTGTCGGTCTAGTAACCCCCCCTGCCATTTATTTTTTTGATATTTTCAATGTACAGAATTTTCACTTCTACAGATTTATTATAAGTATAGATAAAATAGATATCAGCAGCTTTGCCCCACAGCAGAATACCGTAGGACATAACGCTGTGAAAATAACTAAAATAGACTAAACGAGCAGTATCAACGTCAGTGTACCGTATTGTCTTACTTTCTTGACGGCGTAGGCAGCTGAGCCTTCCTGACTTGATATATGAGGTCCCCACTGAAGTATGGTATCTATTGTTAGTCCTAAAAAAATTGCCGAACCTACAGTTTCAAGCACCTCATTATCTAAGACTATGTTGGATCCGATGGTGGGTGTAAAGTTCGCCTTACCGAATGTTAGAAATCTAACATTCGGTAAGGCGAACTTTACACATTTCGTTTTTTTGGCGTTGAGAACCAGGTTATTTCACGTAAACTAATCTGTAACTATTGAGAGTGCAATGTTTACGTCGTCAAAATGTTGCCTATTCCTGTCTACTTTAAAAATAAGAGAGGTATCATCTGCAAACAGTACAACGTCACAGATGCCCTTCAAATGGAATACATATAGGCTATATTGTAATTCAAAATCAAAATTAAAAGTCATTTATTCAAATTAGGCTGAGAATCAGCACTTTTCGAACGTCAAAATTACAAAAGACAGTCCCCTAAAAACGCCAGCCCTTCACCACTTCCTAGTGCTATCGCGCTAATAATTAATTATTAAGATCCTGGTTCTAAGGATAAAACAAAGTTTAATGGCTCTGAATAACAAAATAATCACAATTTGGACTTCTTCAAAAAGTAGTAAAAGCTGCATTTAGTATCGCTGCTCTTCTCTAAGCTACTACATATTGTACTGGACTACTACTTAAGCACGAAAGTAGTTCCGGCCGAAGATACGGATGATCCATACATCGTATCGCCTACGGACATACGATTAGTTTCGGGCCCGCCCGAAGAATAAATGACACCACGATTTGACAGTTCCCTACTCCCGATGTGCTTTTCCCTGTCCATAAAAGTTAATTAATCGGGAGTAGGTTTCGTTCCGGCGCGGCGGTTCAAAGTACTGTCGGACGGAGCCGTATCTTTGTTGACGGCATCAGCAGATGTGGCTGATTGTCAAAATTTCACGTTAAGTGATAGTTGGCCGACCTCGTTCTGCGAGGTGATACAGACGGACAGGGTAAGTCGGATGTCGAACGATTGTGAAGCCTGGAAGGGCCTTGATTAGTAAACAAAGGTTGACCTTCCCACAAGTATGACAGCTCAATCGATCTGCGCGGTACTGATTGTACAAGCACTGTCGCGGACATTATTAACTATTGATGAAGTGTATGCTTGTGAGTGGTCACCGCGGCACGCCAAGGTCAGGGGCGCCGCGCCGCGCCGTCGTCGTACACAGTGGGCACTTTCTACGGACGCAGCTGGCGACCGCGCCGCCGCCGCGCCGCGGGAACTGGCGCAACCTGTGTGCAGGCGCACACCTGTTACCTTTCATGCATGCATCCAAGGTGACTGGCATTCTGAAAAAACCGAAGTTTAGACAACGACACGAAGAACACTATCTGTCCACTTCATCATAGTTGTTTATGTATTTATTTTATTTTAGAAGTATTTATGTATGTTTATTTGTATGTATGTTAGTATATTCTCGTAATTTTTGTTTAGTTTTTAAGTGAATTGTTTATTTTTGATTCTATGTATTATTTTTTGTCTCCTTTGCTCTATCACACGCTGTCTACATCTCTGTATCTATTGTCCTATCTCAGGGCCCGTATTCCCGTAATTTAAAACGTTCAAAATCTAGTCGCGGTCTCATCTCGGCGACAAACAAATGTCAAAAACTTGTCAAAATGTAGGGAAATTAGACGTATTTTTGACAGATTGAGACTGAGATCAGACTGTGAACGGTCTTAAAATTACGAGAATTGCCCCTCTGGTATGCTGGAAGAGATTTCTTATGAAATAAGCATCACCTCTGTACCTATTTTTTCTGTTCTGTTTTTTAATGTCTGTTTATATATGTGTGTACATAAATGGTAAATAAATAAATAAATAGATTCTAATGATTTTTCAAAGTAAATCTAAATTAGTACCTACCTACGATATTATACGTGTACAAAGTTATAAGGCTAGGAGTATAGGTTTTGGGTTGCATGTTGCATTATAATGATCACACCTCTTGCGTGTGCACATTTTCGCGGGCGGGCTGAAGGTATTGAAGTTTATAAGGGACAGCTGATCGTTTTTTCGAGATCAATGTTCTCCATGGGAGCAACATCTTATTCAGTTTGATAGCCTGTAGGCCTGTAGGCCACACCCTATATTATTAGCTCCTTACCTATGAAATTGCTGTTTTACACAGTTTTTTTTAATTGGCCATTATTGAAGTTGCACTTTTGTCATTTTAGTGGAAGTCCGTTGATGGCTCTGCTAAACAAATCCTGGGGACGGAAAGATGAACTCTTTAGAGACGAGTTTCACCGCCTCGTTACATTTGAAATTTTTCCCTTGTAAAAAGTTATCCAAATTCCCAATAAAAATGGAAATTAGTTGGAGTATGGCCTGGTGAAGATTGTGGGTAACGGAGAGTTTCAAGTCGTAGTAGTAGTATTTATTTATTTATTTCTCAGTGTTAGGGTACGTTGGTGTAGAAATATTAAAAGCTACATATTTACATGCGGACTGATCAAGATTCATCAAAACTGCATTATTTATAACTAGCTTCTGCCCGCGTCTTCGCCCGCGTGGATGTCGGAAATTATCCCACGGGAACGTGCTAACAGGATAAAATGTATGTGCTTCCCCAGAATGCCATCTATCTCGCGGGCCCTTTGTGGCTAATTACAATAGAAAACCAATTTTTTCTCATTAGTGGTGATTAAGAGGGTACCTATATGATATCTTTACCTACCTAATAAAAAAATAAAAAACTCAATAACAGAAAATTAAATACCTACCTACCTAAATAAACCTATTTCTGATGATAACTAATCTAAACTCAATAAATAAGCAAAATCACTAAAAACTAATAATATCTAAGTATACGAATGACTAATCCTACCTAACAGTATTATAAAATAACCAACGGTCACTACGTGCACTCATATATCATCAAATATACTAGGTACCTATACTTTAAAATTAAAATCTGTACCTACGACTTATATAAAAATAAACCTAAATAATTGCCTAAATAACTCTAAAAACTAAAAGGAATAAAAATGAACTCCACTGCGGGTGACGTAACCTACGACAAACTTATTATTTGCGGTTGGTACAGTAATCGGGTCTAGGGATCGAACTGCAACATTAAGTTTGTTTTTTATCCAAACTAATATTATAAATGCGAAAGTAACTCTGTCTGTCTGTCTTTGCTTCACGCCTAAACTACTGAACCGATTTGTGTGAAATTTGGTACAGACGTAGTTTGGAACTTGAGAATGGACATAAGATAGTTTTTATTACAAAAAATAAAAAATAAAATAAAAAATAAAATTTATTCCGGACATACAGCGCCATCTATTAGTCAAGAGTCGGTGTCATCTATTGGTGAAGTCACTATTCCACGCGAACGAAGTCGCGGGCAAAAGCTAGTTGTATATACTTTTCTGGGATAAAAAGTACCCAGTGTGGTGCCCAGGATATTAAAGAATAATTATACCAAGTTTCATCGTAATCGAACCGGTACCTAGTTTTTGCGTGATGCCTGAACAAACAGACAGACAGACAAACATTTTTTTAGTTACATTTTTGGGTTCGGTGTCGGTCTAGTAACACCCCCTGCCATTTCTTTTTTTGATATTTTCAATGTACAGAATTTTCACTTCTACAGATTTATTATAAGTAATATACATTGTCGGAGTCATTCGTTTGACTATTCGGAACGCTAGCGCCATCTCGTGGCGCTAGACAGAGTCTAGCCTGAGTTCGTGGTGGGAGCGACCGCTACAAAGAACGGTGTAAGCAGAGCTCTCGAGATCATCGAAACATTGGACATCGTACGAACAACATGTGCTGAGAAACTGTCAGCGTTCCGTATCGTTAAATGTATACCTACAGTGTGTGATTCGCTAGTGTGACTGATTTGTTCGTGAATTGTAATCTGATTTGAACTGTAAACTGTGTTTTCTAATGTGCAATAACCAACATTACCCATAGTACGCCCACAGTAATTAAAATATGCCTGATGCTAACGAGAGACAGACATGCCTATCTCCGACATCAGAACTGGGATTCGTGTTGGTTTATGCACAAAATGAGAACGCCTAAAGTGAAAGTGACCGTTGACATTTGAAAAACAAAGTGCACGCATGCGAAATAATCGTGTGGATCTGTCCAAGTTCGACCTAGACAAAGCTGATACGGATGCGCGATCAACATGTTCCATTTTTGTTTTGGGTATAGGCTGTATGCAAAAATGCCGAGTGACGCGACTGTTGCGCCTACCGCCACGTTTGAAAAAAAACTTGAGAGGTGTCAAGGGACACCCGGATGGAACAAAGTTCACAGACAGACAGAGAAACATGCGACGCCGCACAGCTTACAATAGCTTACTATAGCAAAAAGTGTCGTGACAACTTTTCGTTCGAATTTTTTCCGTCTAGCCTCCTTTCACAACGCGCGATAAGGAACTTCCAATAAAAATCTTCTATAAATCAATTTACGTTGTTGAGCAGATAATTTATTATGTAGCTCTGCGACGACGTAGCTGCGTAGCGGATAATTTACGCATCGGCTACGGCGTAGCACTCGTAGCGATTGTGTCAGAAAATGTGTCGTGACAACTTTTCGTACGAATTTTTTCCGTCTAGCCCCCTTTCACAACGCGCGATAAGGAACTTCGTTCCAAAAAAAAAAGACTAACCGGTGTTCGAGTTTGACGTATCCCGTTCCCGTGTTTAGAACACGCGGTAGGAGGCGTGTGCAAACATAACACTGCACAATAGCTGATTTGTGTTTTGCCGAAAATTCACTGCTAGTTGACCACCTTTCAACGTGTTGTGGCCAGGAGTAAGGCCCTCATAATAGTAGCATCAAAGTGACTATCGCAAATAGCTACCAGTGACGTGGAGTGACTTTAAGAATCGAGCCAAGCAGCCCCGCAGCAGTCAGCGAAGCTCTTCGTGTGATGCAAGTGAGGGAAGCCAGGACATATCGCAGCCTGGTGCATGAGTAGTGGCAGCTAAGCGGATGGTGGACAATGTGCTGGAAGTCATGAACGGCGAGTAGAAGTCGTACAACTACCCTCAGACACATTGGAAAATAAAGGTGAGCTGTATTGTTTTGTTTACGATTCTGGTGCTGAATGCTCATTAGTAAAAGCAAGTTGTGCAGCCAAATTAAGTGGCAAACGGTTTAATAACGTTGTTGCGTTGACTGGTATTGGTCAAACACGTGTATTCAGCACAGAACAAATCATATGTAGCGTTGCAATTAGCGAGCAACAACTTGAGATTTTATTACATTTCTACCC
This sequence comes from Apamea sordens, assembly GCA_945859715.1. Lineage (NCBI taxonomy): Eukaryota > Metazoa > Arthropoda > Insecta > Lepidoptera > Noctuidae > Apamea > Apamea sordens. Next base: position 20,806,032 of record OX244000.1, on the reverse strand, counting down.
GACATTTACTTGCAAAGTAATATTATGATAGTACGTGAAATATTGAACCTAGACTTTTCGATTAACATGTCTGCGACAGAGGTTTTGTTGCATAAAGCTCTTCTAATCAATTCAGTTTTAATCGGTCAACAACAGAAAGCTAGATTTCATACAACAAAGGCAGCTATAACAGATGTTTTGTTGACGATTTCGTGTTATTAGAAAACGAAGAGTGAAATCAGATTAGAAGACTAAGTTAGATCGGAAGTTCAGAGGTCCGTTTAAAGTAGCGAAAGATTTGGCGGGTGATCGCTATACTCGTACGTTAAAGGCTATAAATTCTAACCTTACTAGTATGCTCACGATAGGTAAAGAAAGATGCCAGTAGGTCATGTACCAGTCGAAGTAGATAGTGATCACATTGGTGATGAGCAAGCCTTCATTATGGCAGGCACGCGAGTGGGGGTTCTCTATCGGCCGTAGTAAAGTTGTGTGGTATCACAGGGTGATGCACACGGATCCATGCGCTGGATGTGTGAGAGCAATGCGATTGCTGGTCGGCTGGAGAGCCGTGGCGTTAGAGTGGTTCACTCGTGTGTGGCTTTCCAGGTGTCAAAGGCTCTTAGTGATGAAAATGATTGTTAATGTGGATAACGGTGGTACATGGCTCTGGTTGATGATTTACGCTATGATTAGATAATCAAAGTTTGTTTACATTACTCTGGTTGAATCAATACTTTAAAAGCCTTCAACTCTAGGCGTACGTATAAGTACGCTCACATACAAACGATGCCTCTAAGTATGTAGTGTTTTTAACGAGTTAAACGTATTAGACGGTGAGGAGAGTTCCTCCACCGAGTAGTAGAGCACATACCATGGGTATTAGGTCACACTGTACGCACTTGTCTGTAGTCGTAACTGCAACTCGAGTTTTGAGTTGTTCAGGGGGCGATGGGCAGCTGGTGGTGCAGTTTGGACCCGGGTCTCAAAGGCGACTATTGTTGTGTTGGTCATATCACTTGAGGTGATGACGATATGGGTGGCATGAGTGTCACTAGCTGCTGCGCCATGAGCGTTGTATGTAAGCTACGAGTAAGTTGATACAGTTCCTGACCAGCTATTACTGAGGCTTAGAAGAATCTTTTATTATCGATGATAGTTTGGATCAGAGCATTACTAACAAGTTTGAGGAGAGTCAAGTAATAGTTTTGTTGATGAAACAGAGTAGAGATTAAGTAGTATGTGGTTGTGTGGGGTTTCCTGAGAAACCATAAAGTCCAGAAGTGACTTGGCGATCCGAAGGGGATACGCAAATGAATTTGACGAGTTGAGTAACTGGAGGTTACTAGATAGTATGAGACACATGCATCTTAGTCGATTCTTTTTATTGTAACCTTGAGATTTGGGAATCAAATAGTGGGTAATGCTCTGAACGCTAGTATTGTTAGTTTGTTCGAGTTTTCATTGTGTTTTTGATTGTGCCAAATGTGGTCAGGAGTGGCCGAGCTATGTGATACTGTGCGGGTATGTTTCTTTACAGATTAGCACACGAGGACGTGTGTATAGCAGGATGGCCGTGTCGGAGTCATTCGTTTGACTATTCGGAACGCTAGCGCCATCTCGTGGCGCTAGACAGAGTCTAGCCTGAGTTCGTGGTGGGAGCGACCGCTACAAAGAACGGTGTAAGCAGAGCTCTCGAGATCATCGAAACATTGGACATCGTACGAACAATATGTGCTGAGAAACTGTCAGCGTTCCGTATCGTTAAATGTGTACCTACAGTGTGTGATTCGCTAGTGTGACTGATTTGTTCGTGAATTGTAATCTGATTTGAACTGTAAACTGTGTTTTCTAATGTGCAATAACCAACATTACCCATAGTACGCCCACAGTAATTAAAATATGCCTGATGCTAACGAGAGACAGACATGCCTATTTCCGACATAATTATAGATGTCAAAACACAAACTGTTGTTTTGCATCCTCGTAAAATTTGAGGAGGCTGTTATGAAAGACGTAAATAGTAAAATAAAATCGCGGTCCCTGGTTAATAATGAATATATACTGAATATTACTAATAATGAATAATACTTGATTTTTTAGTTATTTAAGTTTGACAGTATTGAGAATACACCACTTTCAAAAATGAATCGCGTTAAGGTATCGTATAAGCGGCCACGTTTTTGTGTGTGTATAAAAGGGCAGTTACAGCGCGGTCTCATACAGCCCGCGTTTTAAAATGCGTGTCCCACAGATGCCAATTTCCAAAAATTAGAAAAAAACCTACATATTTTATTATTGATTCGCGTTGAGAATCAGTAGCATAGTTACCTGCTTGAATTTGACGAGGATGCAAAACGACACCTTGAATTATTAAATATACTCGTATTATTATTTCTAGTTAAATCAAAAATATAAATCATACTGTCAAAATATACGTCGGTTTTGCTCGTTCCCTCGATGTCACCTCCATGTAAAACAAATGCATGCTAATAGACACGCACGCCGGCACGCACTTTGCGAAGGATACCTCACCTCGATACATCGCGGACTGCTCCGGGGTTTACCTCGACGCCTACGCGCCTGGCATGTGCGTGCGTGTGTGTGTGACACTGTGAGGTGTTGGATCCGGCGTCATGGCGAAGAAGGGTAAATAACTGATCAAAGAAGCACTTCAGGACGACGGCCGATACTAACCGGCGCGCAAATAATTGATATGGTTCAACTTTACGAAGAGCACGGCTTCACACCAACTAGACATTTTGCTGTTTTGTAAGGTATGCTTTGTAAGACAACAGAAGATAGCAGTAACAGTATAGTTATACCTACCGACAACAAGGTGTCTTCTTGCTCTCAAATAGTTAAGTGTATTATAGGGTCTAAGCAGAATTCGCCGCTGTTAGTACTGGCAGCCAACCCAGTACATAATGACACTGCACGTCGTTCTGTGATTGTTCGTACTTTTGTTTTTAACATGACTGATGTGTAAAATAATAAAAAGCGTTTTTGATCTCACGTATATATTTCAATAATTAAAACCCTCACAAATTGGTAGCAGAGTGTGGTTTCATTTTGCAAATATGAAAAATGGCATCAAGTACGAGTTATCGAAATATAGAACCTTTGACCAAGTCAAACTATGATACGTGGTGTTTGCAAGCACAAGCGGTCCTGATTAAAAATGACTTTTGGGATATTGTAAGTGGCGACAAAACGTTACCACCAGCTACGGATGCGGCGGCGAGATCGGCGTTCAACAAAGTGGACTTGAAGGCAAGGGCTGAAATCCTACTTTTATTGTCACCGTCTGAATTAAAACAAATCAAAGTCTGCGCGACATCTAAAGCTGTATGGGACAAGTTAAAGGCTACTTACCAAAGCACTGGGCTTGCGAGGAAAGCTACCTTATTAAAACAGTTGGTTCTAAAATGAATGACCACAGGTGAAGATATACGTGACCACATACTGGTAAATAACTTTATGGACATCGTGGACAAACTCGCAGATATGGATATAAAGGTACCTGCGGAACTGCTTAGCATAATGCTTCTCTACAGTTTGCCGACAAGTTTTGAGAACTTTGGAATAGCCATCAAATCTCGAGACACCCTGCCTAATCCTGAAGATCTTAAAGTAAAGATTCTGGAGGAATACCAAGCAAGGAGCGGAAATGATCAGCCTGAAAAATCAGAAGCATATCATATCAAGAAAAATAGGCAAAGGTTGTACTGCAAGAGTTGCAAAAAGAAAGGCCACACTATTGAGACATGTTGGGGCAACAAGAAAACGTTGAAGAAAGAAAGTTGGGGCACTAATAAAAAAAGCAACGGAAGAAAATACAATTATAACGTTTGTCTAAGCACCGCAAATTCAGATCCTGGTGAAAATGATAAAATGGTGTCTAGATAGCGGCTGCTCATCACACATGTGCGGTGACGAATCAATGTTTTCTAACATGACCCCCGAAATTGGCACCCTAAAGTTGGCATCAGACAAATATACTAGTAGAATTCAAGGCAAAGGAAGAGTTACAATCAGCACCGATAAACACGGCTACAATTTCAATGACACCTTGTATGTTCCCGATATATCAGTAAACCTTTTATCCGTCGCCAAGATAACGGACAGAGGAAATAAGGTTGTTTTTGAAGAAGAGAAAGCTTACGTCGTAGAAAAAACCGGCGAAATGACACTGACTGCTCGAAAGAGAGATGGGCTGTACTACTTTGAATCTGGATGAAAAGAGACTTCAAATTACACACCAAAAAATGACAGTGACATCATGGAGTGGCATCGCAAACTCGGCCACATAAACGAAAGAGATTTAAAGAAAATGGCTAAAGATAACCTTATGTATGGCTTAAACTTAAATGACGAAGAAATGTAAACATGTGAAACTTGCGTCAAAGAAAAATTGTCCAGGTTAACGTTCATAAGACATAATGATCGGTACACAGCCGATAACCTGGAAATAATCCATAGCGACGAATGCGATACATTAGTAGGATCAAAGTACTATGTTACTTTCACAGACGACTATAGTCGCTATTGTCATGTCTATTTTATTAAAAGAAAGAGTCTTTAAGGTTTACAAAGAATATAAAAATGAAGTTGAGACGCTTCATAACAAGAAGATAAAGAACCTGCAGACCGACAATGACACAGAATACCGCAACAAGGATTTTGATGATTTTCTTAAATCGCATGGCATCCAAAGAAGGTTGACCACAGTTTATACCCCTCAACAAAATGGGATTAGCGAGAGGAAGAATAGATCCTTACTAGACAAAGCCAGATGTCTGTTAATCGACGCCAATGCACCTAAAAAGCTCTGGGCGGAAGCGGTAGCAACCACAAACTACCTTATAAATCGTAGCCCTTCCAAAGCACTTGATGGCGAAACACCCTTCAAGAAATGGCTAGGCCGAATACAATGTGGACATCATCTTCACGTGTATGGCAGAAATACCTTTTGTTTAAAAAAAGAACAAACGAGGCAAACTGACCCAGAATGCCAAAGAAGGCGTATTCATGGGGTACTCAATGACCTCAAAAGCTTTCAGAGTGTACATACCCGAAGACGATGATGTAGTGACAAGCAGGGACAAAGTCATAGACAAGATGTACTTCGAAGATGAAAGTCAGAACTATGATGAACTTGTTAACGAAAAAGGTTACTCTCGGATGTCTGAAAAAGAAAACAAAATTAAAGACAATAATAAGAAAAATAAAACGGTACAACCAATAGAAATTGAAATATCAGAGAATAAAAATCAGGAAAATACGTCACAAAATTTCAACGATGAAGGAGATGAAGTTTCTACAGTAGAAGAAATAGAGACTTACGATGACGCATCAGAAGTTTTAGAAATACCTGAAAATGGGAGGCCGCAAAGAGAGAAGCGTCCGCCCGCTTGGACCAGAGATTTTATATTGGATCAGACTGAAGAAAGTCACTTACTCTCGGAGATATCCTACATATCCGATGAGAATGAAAATGATGAATACTGGTATGATGCTATAAAATCCGAGATTAGAGCACATGTTAAGAATGGAACCTGGAAAATAGAAAAGAAGAACAAAGCCATGAAAGAAGTGGATTACAAAATAGTTCTAAGAAACAAAATCGGACCTGACAACAGTATCAAAGAAAGCCAGACTTGTAGCACGGGGTTTCACTCAGCGACCAGGAGTTGACCACAACGAAACATACGCTCCTGTAGCTAAACTGAGTTCAATAAGATCTGTTGTTGGAATAGCCATGGAAGAAGGCTTGAAATTGGATCAGATAGATGTTACAATGGCTTACCTGAATAAAGAAGAAGTTACTACAAGAACCATTGTTTAACAGTGTGAGAGTTTTTCACCTTACGCTCATGTGAATGTAGCGAAATGGCCAAGCCACATATTTTGACTGAGGTGTAGAGTTTGCGAAGTTAGGCCTTGTAGAGTTAGGGCGTGTAGAGTTAGAAGCTTGGCTCTACATGAGATCTGATTAGTTTTTGACAGTGCGAGCTACATGGTCTCGTCTTGGCAACATTTAACATGAAATGTTTTTGTGGGTTTTATAGTAATCAATTCATGATTACAAACTGACAAATTATACTATGTATTTGCCACCTAGTTGTAGGAGACAAATTGCTAATCTTTTAGCATACAATATACTCAGTGACACTAGTACTTGTAGTGTATAGTCAACAGCAAAAGTAGATGATCAAAATCAGAAATTCAATACTAATGAACGGAGTTCGCAACTATATGGCAGCTGTACTAGTAGTAAATGTTTGGTATAATTTACAATCACATACTTTTGAATCACTTCGACGCCACACAGTTCTGACGCGAACTCTGTTCATTAGTATTGAATTTCTGCTTTTGATCATCTACTTTTGCTATTGACTGTACCATCGATTACTGTTAGTATCTACTGATACACTACTTTTGATACACCTTGTAGTTTAAACTATTAGGTGCGACAACGGGTCAGCCGCATAATATATGTTGAATTTTGTACATCAAAATTTGCAGGGTCTGTCCGGCAAAGAGCTAGAATTAAGATTATTTATGAAGAACTATGATGTTCAGGTGTTATGTTTGACTGAACACTGGTTGAAGGAACATGAAGTAGTGTTTATCAATGATGAAAATTTTACCGTACAGAGTGCATTTGTGAGAAAAAGTGCTATTCCCGGTGGCTCTTTAGTTCTTTTTGCAAACAAGTTGAAATGTAAACAACGTTTAGATTTAGTTAATCTTTCAATCGGGCGAGTTGTCTTGTGTTGAATTGGAGCGATATGTTATAATTTTCGTTTATCGACCCCCTCTGGGGATTTTATTAGTTTCGAATCGGTAATGGAGGATTCTCTCAATAGGTTGAAATCAAGTAACAAAAGTATTATTTTAATAGACTTCTCAATCTTATAAGGTCTTATAATTAAATTAACTCATTTTTTTAACCTACTAGGATCACAGCATCTTTGTCAACTTGTCTTGATAATATTATATTTAGTGATAGCTTCGCCATGCCATTACATAAAAAGCCGCATAAACTTGAATGTAGGCCTTATACAGCTAGTCGTTGCAAAATGTTTAAAAATAATATAGCTCATAGAATTACACCATCTATAGTAGAATACGAGAATCCCAATGAAATTTATGGTGCCCTTTTTGATGTTGTGCAAAAAGAGTACTTACAAGACCAAAACTATTAACATTAATGGATCCTCTGTTGGTTTTAACCAATGGGCTAGTGCTATGCTATTGGAGTTTTCTGTGATCTCTACAAAGTCTTTGATTGCGTGCACCATGACACGCTTTTGTGTAAGTTATATCATTACGGTATCCGAAACGAAGCTCTCAACGTAATAATTTCTTATTTACATAATATACCCTTTTTTTTTTTTTTTTTTTTTTTTTCAGGATGGGAAATCATCAAATGACTCCTCCCGCTCTGGGTGGAGCAGAAAGGAGTGTCAGACTCTTACTGACTAAAACCCACCCGTGTTCCTTCCTTAGCCCTTTATGTTCCAGGGCAGCGGTAAACCCTTTCGGATGTTCCGGCTACCCTGGCAGGCTTCGGCCCTGTGGGGCCCCGTCACTTTGCTGACATCTCTTTGAGGCGCGCGTGGAACACGAACACGCCGTCCGGCACGGGCCTAGTCCTGATCGGACGGAGAGCTACCCATTACTCTCCGCCCGCAGGCCCGCGCCTACGGTGGCCGGGAGTCGTCACGCGGCTCCCGACGCCCGGAGCGTCTCCCGCGGCGGCTGAGGCGTGAGGTGCGCAAGGCGCGTTCCCTCGCCCACCCCGCCACCACCTTCGCTAGCATGACTGCTTCGCAGAAGGAGGTGACTGCCTCCCACTCCCTCTCACCCCGGACCATGGCTTGAACTAGGGCCGGACGCGAGAGGTCGCCGCCGCTGCCAATCGCCTCTACGAGGACACGGCGGTGCTCTGCCCAAGCAGGGCAGACCTCCACCGTATGCTCCACCGTGTCCTCTGGGCGATCCTGACAGTGGTGACACCCGGGCGTCTCCTCCCGCCTGATGATGTGCAGGAACCTCCCGAAACATCCGTGTCCGGAGAGGACCTGCGTCAGCCGGTAGGTGAGAGCGCCGTGACGTCTCTCTAGCCACTCCTCAAAGAGGGGTCTTACCGCCGCTATCGTGGCGTGCCCTGCGCTGGGTTGCGATAGTCGCTCCTTCCATGCCACCATGAGATCGCGCCGGAGGTTCGTCCGCTCCGCCGCGGTTTGCCGCGGATGCGGAGTTTCCCCCCGGCGTAGTGCCTCCGCGCGCCAATCATATAGGACGAGGACTATCGCCTCCAGATCCCATGGTGGCAGTCCGGCAAGGAGGCTTGCTGCCTCGCCCGAGATCGTGCGGTAGCCCCGGATCAGCCTTACGGCTACCACCTTTTGGGGCGCGTTCAGGTAGTGTGCGGCTCGAAGCCGCAATGAACGCGCCCATACCGGGGCCCCATATAGGGCCATGGACCGCACGACCCCCGCGTAAAGCCTCCGGCAGGAGGCGTTTGGCCCCCTCAGGTTGGGCAAGAGCCGCTTTAGGGCGGCCCCGGCCCGTTCCAGTTTGGGGGCCAAACGTCGGAAGTGCTCGACGAAGTTCCATCGGCTGTCGAGGACGAGACCCAGGTACCTCATCGTGGTCTCGACGCCGATGTGAACCCCTCCTACCACTAGTTGGGATCCCGGAGGTGGCCCGTACCGAGGCCCATGAAAGGACATGGCCTCAGACTTGTGCAATGCCACCTCGAGACCCAACCGCCGGATCCTTTCCACGACTATCGCAACCCCGCGTGTCATCGCTTCGGCCGCCGCCTGATGCGACCTCCCCTGCGCCAGGACCAGCGTGTCGTCAGCGTAGCAAACTACGCTGACGCCTTCAGGGAGGTCGGCCCGCAGCACCCAGTCGTAACCGATGTCCCACAGGAGCGGCCCCAGAACCGATCCCTGTGGGACACCGCACGACATCTCTCGCCGGTTCCAGTTCCCGTCGCGACCGGGGTAGATGACGGCTCTGTCCGTCAAATACGCCCCGACTACTCGACGGAGGTAGGTCGGCACCCGGTGATACCGGAGTGCCTCCCCAATGCAGCTCCAGGGCAGGGTGTTGAACGCGTTGGCGATGTCGAGTGACACCGCCACGACCACCCCACCCCGGGACACCGCGTCCCCCGTCGTGAGGGCTCTTACGCATAATATACCCTGGCTTCTTGTTTCGTTCACGTGTATATTTTTTTTTTTAAAGGATGATGCACAAAATTGTAGGGGCACTGTCCCCACCTACCAACAGACTTGGGATTTGTTTTAATATTCTTATGACGAGCCATGAAAAGCATAATAATAATTTTTTCAACTAAAAACAATGGGGTTCATGAAAAAAAAAAAAATTAAAAATATTTATACAGGTTTTATTTTTCAAACAAAAATGTTCATTTTAAATAAAATAACAGTTCTACTCGAAAAGTACAAGTCTTAAGAAGAAAAATCAGTTACTTAACACAACAAAAAATCAGTTACTTAACAACTTTTACTATAGGCACACCTATCAATTCACAAAATAATAAGGCTACGAAATAAAATGATACAAAATGTGCATACCACTAGACCAGAAAAGTAGGAAACAACTGTAATTCTTTTGATATAAGGGTTGCTATACATTTTAACGGTCCGACATTAATCGGCACTGTCGGGCGGTAAAATCGAACATGAACTTACCCGATCGGAATGATGCCGAATATAATATAGGAACCGGTTCGGTTCGGCTTTGTTGTTTAACAAAAATACCGCCGAACCGACACTGCCGACCCGCTTAAATGTATAGCAACCTTTACTGGTCACTAATACTATTCGTCTACTATTACACCCATTAATAGGTCTGCTGGTAGATTAAATTCAGTATGACGACCCTTACCCATGTACCATACTATCGAAATAACATGTGCACAACTGCCTATCGTACGATTTCCTGTTAAACAAGTGCAGTACCAATGTGTTATGGCATGTCTGTCTGTTATATCTCTATTTATTAAAATGTAACAATAGTACAAGCGTGACCTGACATGTCTCGATTGTATGCGCCCTCGAATCAACCAGGCATTATTTATATGGATATTATATCTTTGTAAATCATGCAATTGATTGTCTCTGAAAAATTCTATATAGTAAATCCCATTGCGAATATGGTCAGCACAATATGATTTTGCAAGTTTTTTGTGGTAGGTGCCCAAAGCAAACAATATAACATCTTCATCTGTTAATTGGGGAAACTCCTCAAAATGTGGCATATTAGCTTCCATACCTACAAAATTCACTCTTTGCCTATTAAGATTTTTGCCTTCAACATAATTATGCAAGAGGTTGGGAGAATTTATTTGTGTTTGAATTATGTCTAGGAATTCTGACGCGAGCCTATTGTCCGTTGCCACACGATAGTGAGCATTTATTATAGACGCTGCGATGCGAAAGTCAATAAACATGTTGGGTAATGCACGATTAAAATAAGTTTGTTTCAATAGTTTGAATCGGTTTTTGAACTTTCCGTTCACCGTCTCCACGACCCATCTACATATTGTCACTAAACGGGACATATTCGCCTGTTCGGTTGTTAATTGAGTCGCGTTTCTATCTTTAGTAGGTGGCATATGAGCTTCATAGCCAAGCGACTCAATGTCAGGCATGCTGTCCCTAAATCCTCGGTCCAAAATGAAGACGTCCCCCCTATTCAACAACCAATGCAGCAGTTGCTCATCATCACGCATTATGTTTTGCAAAATAGTTGCATCTGAAGTTGTTGCTGGGAACGGGCCAAATACATCAATTATGTATCCATCGCTGGCAACCAGCACAAATGGTTTTAATAAGTTTCGGAACTTGTGGTGGCTATAGCTTTTTCTTTGAAATAAAAAATTACTGCTTTTTTCAATATATATGTAAGTTCCATCTGCAATTAGAATTAGTTTTGTATTTTCCTGATTTCCAAAAATATGTTTTGGTATTAAAAGGTTTCTATTAAGAAGCTCATCTCTAGAAATATGGCCTAGGCCAAGATGTCTTGGAACATATTCTTCTGTCAAACACTGTCGTGCTATTTTTAATCTATATTCGAACACTCGACGTGTCACGCCGAAAAGCGTTGCAAGTCTTTCATTTGATTCTCCTGATCTAAGTTTTGTTAGAAAAGCGGCGAGTACTGATCGTGGGTTTCTGGATTTTTCAGCAAGAGATGGCGTTTCTTCTAACATGCTATTGAATTGATCCAAAGTTAAACCGGTCCAAAATTGAATTTCACTGCTATTGAGTGAAGTCACGAATTCAAAATCGAACCTAGACCTATTGTTAATGGTATTAATTAACATGTGTGTCAAGTCACTAAAAAATGAAGCGTTAAAATAATTAGTAACGTTCACGTTATCCAATAACTGTTCAAAGTCGTTGTACATCAAATGTTCTTCGCACATTCGCGCACTTGGGGGAATATATAGTTTGTAATGGCACACCAAATGTAGCTTCAGAGACACTGGAACTCGTCTAAGATTTTGGTATCTGCATTGCCTATACATACAGCTGCGTGAAGAATTTCCTGCTCTTACATAATCACGAACATAGAATTCATGTTCTGCATCATCCTGAGGTTCTTCTTCTTGATCTAATGCAATATTGGGAGCTTCTTGATTTTCAGCGTTGTTTGAAGGCTCTGGTTCTGGACCTTCGATAACGACAGGATCGTTATCACGGCTTCGTTCATCAAGCACAGCATTATTGGCTCTCTGCCAACATCTATGGCATACTGCCATGACGTCATTGAATGCTACCTGAAATGGAAAGTACGTACAGTTTATTCAGTTATATTTTATTCAATTGTTATTTTATTATTGTTGTTTAATAACTCCATGCTGAAAGGCAAACTGCCCACGGAAGGCATGATGTTAGCTGTTACCTACGGACGTGACCGTTATTCTGTCAAATAATTATATTTATTGCTATTGAAGGTTTAAAAATAAAGACTTACTTGCATCAATCCATTTTGCGAAATGTAAGCAACTAACTCCGGATCACTTTGAATCAAAGTATTTTGCAAAATGTGTCGCCGCTGTCGCAAAACAGATCTTGGACACATAACACATCGGCGTCCAATCTCCATGTTGGTAAATCACAGTCCAGTAAACGTGGCAGGGTCAAACGAAAAGCAATCAGATAGTCCAGTAAACAGGCAGGGGTCAAAAAATAATCGTAACAAACACAAAGACAGGTTAACAACTTAAACACAGCGCAATGAACTAGTCACGACTAACCAGGGGACACATTGAAGTTTTTTTACATTTTGACAGTGAAGTAAAGAAAAAGTTGTCATCTAAATGTTGGCCCGAGTACTATTTACTTACGATGGAGGTCTACCCCGCTTGGGCAGAGCACCGCTGTGTCCTCGTACAGGCGATCGGCAACGGCGACCTCTCGCGTCCGGCCCTGGTTCAAGCCATGGTCCGGGGCGAGAGGGAGTGGGAGGCGACCACCTCCTTCTGCGAAGCAGTCATGCTAGCGAAGGAGGTGGCGGGATGGATGAGGGAAAGGACCTCACGCTTCAGCCGCCGCGGGAGACGCTCCGGGCGTCGGGAGCCGCGTGACGACTCCCGGCCACCGTAGGCGTGGGCCTACGGGCGGAGAGTAATGGGTAGCTCACCGTCCGATCAGGACCAGGCCCGTGCCGGACGGCACGTATGTGTTCCACGCGCGCCTCAAAGAGATGTCAGCACGAATGACGGGGCCCGATAGGGCCGAAGCCTGCCAGGGTAGCGGGATCGTCCGAAAGGGTTACCGCTGCCCTGGTACATAAAGGGCTAAGGAAGGAATACGGGTGGGTTTTAGTCAGTAAGAGTCTGACACTCCCTTCCGCTCCACCCAGAGCGGGAGGGGTCAATTGATGATTTCCCATCCTCAAAAAAAAAGTACTATTTACTGTCATTCTTTTAGTTATTATTTGTCTAACTAAACTATCAAAGAACACACTTATTTTGTATATTAAGTGGCAGAAAATGTAACTGTTACTTATTTTAGATTGTGTATCTGCAGATAATACTTGCATTAATTGTAAAATAATTTTCTTTTTCGAGTAAATTGTAAAAAATAAATTGAAAAATTAAATAATTTCAAATTCAATTAGAATGAATACCCCATACCTACGGCCAATGTCGTCATAGTAAAAAATAATCTGGCTGCCAAAACGTGTAAACTGAGATACATTTAAAATCTGTTGGTGGGTGGGGACGATTCCGTGCATCCTCCTTGATTGCCTTGTATTCTTGTGAGGAGTACTACATTATAGAATGGAAATAAAAATGGAAAACCAAAAAAACATGTCCTGCTCGTTCAATAGCATGTACCTAATGCTTGCAGAGCTTGCATAACTAAAGCAAAACACGATTTCACAAAAAAAATATAAGATTGTATCTCTACTTCCCAGCTCCTTGCAAATAACAGCTTCAACTAACTAACCATAAAACGGACGGTTCGAAAAAAGAAAAACACCTGTTGCACATTTTGTCGGCCATATTTCTGTTTATTAAAGATTTATGGTAGGGTCCACCCTGTTTTAAGTTACGAAGCCGCTATTGAATACTTGCAAAGCTTTTTAGCGTTATTGAACGTTTATGAATATGTTTTTCGGGATTCTCATTATAACAAGCTAATAAACCTATTTTAACTTTTTATGAATAAGACCGTTTATCAACGATTTACCATTCCATTTGAAGGGCATCTGTGACGTTGTACTGTTTGCAGATAATACCTCTCTTATTTTTAAAGTAGACAGGAATAGACAAGATTTTGACGACGTAAACAGTGCACTCTCAATAATTACAGATTGGTTTACGTCAAATAACCTAGTTCTCAATGCCAAGAAGACGAAATGTGTAAAGTGCGCCTTACCGAATGTTAGAAATCTAGGACCCAACATCGTCTTAGATAAAGAGGTGCTTGAAATAGTAGGCTCGCCAATTTTTCTAGGACTAACAGTAGATGCCAAACTTCAGTGTGGACCTCATATATCAAGTCTTGCAGGAAGGCTCAGTTCGGCTGTTTACGCCGTCATAGGAAAGTAAGACAATACAATGACGTTGATACAGCTCGTTTAGTCTATTTTAGTTATTTTCACAGCGTTATGTGCTACGGTAATCTGCTGTGGAGCAAAGCCGCTGCTATACAAAATATATTTGTTCTTCAAAAACGAGCTGTTTGAGCAATTTACCAGCTAGGTGCCAGAGTTTCTCTAAGAGATTTTTTTAAAGATATTGGTATGAATCACGGTTGCAATTCATCTTCGCCAACAATTTATATATTAGGCAAAATTTACACTTTTACACTAAAACAGTGATATTCTAGTCTAGTGTTAACACTAGAAATAAGGACAAACTACGTGCCCCCTTTCACCGGCTTCATAAGGTTCATAACTCATTTGTTGGGCTTGGTATAACCTTTTATAACAAGATACCCTCTTCTTTGCTAGACTTACCTTTTATTGCGTTTAAAGCTCAAGTAAAATCCAAACTTTGTTCAAAGGCTTACTATTCCATCAACGACTACTTACACAAGAAGAATAGTTGGTCGCCCTAATTAATTCAAGACAATGTTCATGTTTTTTCTCTAGAATTAGCTTACTGACAGGTTATTGTTATTACTCATTTAGAAGTATGAGGAACAGGATGTAAAGTTCACTCATCCTCCATAGAAAAGGGAGGATCCTCCGACCAGACGGGTGTTGTGTCTGGCGGGCAATTGCCCACCGATTGATGTTGGGAAATTGTATCTATGCTAATTGCGCGGTAAACTCTGCTTGCGAGATGCAGGATTTGCGTGACGTCAGTATGACGCGTTGTTCGCATGTGGCGTTGTAGATACCGCTACACTCATTTATTTATTTTACTTCGATGGTCCTAGTTTATCATCTGTGTCTGCAAGTGACAGCTATGTGACCAGAACCCAGAAATGTATAAATATGTATGCTGTCACGCCCTTTATGCCTGGAGGCTTTTATTTAGGTATAGTTTGACCGAAACTGCTGTACCGCGCCTTAGGAATGCGCGGCGACGCGGGGGGCGGGACGCCCGCCGTGAGCGATGACGAATGAGCGGCCTGCACTGCCCCCCCGTCTCGCCGCGCACATACCGAAGGCGCGGTACAGCGGTTTTGGTCAAACTATAGTAAGTTTTTATTTACATTTTAATTTTAAATAATTATTTTTTAGCTTGAGTACGTATAGTTTTTATCATATTTGTTGGTATATTGGCGTGGCTAGCTGACATATGGCAAATAATTTAAGTTTCTTGTAATGTTAATTACTGAACATAGGTTCCTAGTATTGTATACAATCAACTAGTTTTTAACTGAACAGACAGCTGTGCTACTGGGAAGTTTGTTTCGCCACTTCTTCTTCCCAGCGATAGCACTAGGAAGTCATCTTCATACCTAAACCTGGTAAAGCCGACTACACGCCACCCAAGGCGTACAGACTTCTTCTTCCCAGCGATAGCACTAGGAAGTGGTGAAGGGCGGGCGTTTTAGGGGGACTGTCTTTTGTAATTTTGACGTTCGAAAAGTGCTGATTCTCAGCCTATTTTGAAAAAATGACTTTTAATTTTTTTGATTTTGATTGTTTTAACAAAGGTAACGCACAGAGGTACAGGTTCATTTCAGAGGTTCAGGTACATTTCTACGAGAGATGGCAGGCGTAGTGGTGCGGTTTAGGGTCACAAAACCAATCAAATCTAAAATAAATTAAAGTTAAATTAAATTAACCAAAAAATAAAACAAAATATAAACAAAACCAAATAGAAAAGTAAATAGAGGGAACAAGGTATGTATAATATAATGATGATGGATGTTTGAGGATGTGTGTGTAAGTTGTGTTTGTGATTAAGATGAATGAATGATTGATGTCTGAAATGGTCTTTTGAAGAAATTACCTCAAGATTTGAGTGGACCAGTCCAGTCAGTGCAAGCATGTGTCAGTAATAGTGTAGCTTAACTCAAAACTTGGAGTTTAATGAACTTGACGAACAATACCTACTAAAGAAAGGACATTTGGGTAGGCCGCATAAAGTACTCAAAACTGCGAGATTAACAATAAAACTAAGTGAGAGAAAAAAAAGAATGACACAAAATGTGTACCAGAAGATTAGACACTTTTATCAAGTATTGAATAAGCCGAAGTAGTAATCTGTGGCAGAAGTGGAGACAGAGTTTAGGTTTTTAAGGTGGATGCTCCAAGGTAGCCCGCAAAATTCAAATTTTCTTACATTTTTTGCAATTTGCTGGTCAGTACTAAGTTGTACGTTGATTAAAATATGATTCGCGGTCGTAACAAATATGTATTTACGCACAGCCTAAACCGCTGGTCCTAGAGACATGAAATTTGGAGGGTGTGTTCTTTCTTCATGAAGAGTAAAAGCATCCAATAAGAAAGGATTTTTCGAAATTCCACCCCAAAGAGGGTGAAAAGGGGGAATTTGTTTGTATGAAAAATCTTATTCGTTGAGTTAATAAACTTGAAACTTGGCTCGAATGCTTACCAAAATATCCCTAATAAGGGATTGGGGGGTTTCTAAGTTTGTATGGAAGAATTTTAGCGCGCAGTCCGATTTACTCGAAACTCAGTATTTATACTTACCTATTATTGAAAGTAAAGAATAATGTGTATCAGGGTTTTTTAAAAATCTACCCCTGACGGGCTGAAATGGGGTAGTCAATTTTTCAGGGGAGGATTTTACTGCTTAATTAGTATAAATAATATTTGAGTCAAGTTATGAATACATCCCAAACTATTTTTTTTAAATTCCGCCCCTGTGGGGGTGAAAAGCGGGGACACAGTTTATATGAAAAATCTTATTCATTTTAATAATACAAGTTAATAAACTTGAAACTTGGCAAGAATACTTGCCTAAGTAAGTAATAAAGTTTATCATTATAAGTTTTTCAAAACTACCCCTCAAAGGGGGATATAGGTGTGTTAAGTTTGTGTGGAAGAAATTGAATGCGTGGTCCGAGTAACTCGAAACTCAGTATTGATACTTTTGACAGAAAATAATTAATAATAAGTATGTAAAGTGGTCGAAAATTTACCACTGACGGGACAAAAACGGGTAATTCAGTTTTTAAGGGGAGGATTTGAACTTGAAACTGTATGTTACATTTTCACGCCTAAACCACTGAACTTCTGATTTGGCATAGAGATAGATGGCATCCTGGGGAAGCACATACACTTTATCCTGTTAGCACGTTCCCGTGGGATAATTTCCGACATCCACGCGGGCGAAGCCGCGGGCAGAAGTAATAATAATAAAATCGTTTATAATTATTAACTCAATAATCAATTTTAACAACCAAAACTCTGTCATCGTCGTCCTCCACTTCTGCTTACTCAATTCTTAGTATAGGTGTACCTTCTGGTATACATTTTGTGGGTCAGTCTTTGTTTTTAACAATAAGACCGCTTACCGTGTTCGGATGCTCTCTCTTTTTCACGTGCTTGAGCCAGCTGTCAACGTTTCGGCACAACGATTATCGGATCAGATGCGGTTTATTAAGCGTAATCATATGTTAGATGACATTGTACTTGATCGCCTGCGAAGTGAAATGCAGAGTAGCTATGTCATCGCCCACCAGTCGCAGTCTACTGCTGTACTACCGCAGTCTAACACTAGCCATGCTGACGAGGGGTGTAATGACAGGGCTACAAATGTAAGTATCCAGTGCAATGAGGAATTGAGGAAAGCTTTGGAGGGTGCGATTCGGGAATATCGGTTCATGTCACCCGAACTTAGACCACGTTTACCTCGTTTGCCCATGCATAACAAAAGTAGGGCGCTGGTAGCGATTCTGGATGCGCAGTTGTCAAGTCATTTTGATGCCTGCGAAGACCTGACCGACACATTCAATTCTGTACTGCGCGGCTGTAGCGGCATGTCGTGTAGGTCATGTCAAATTTGCCAGTGACTCTAGAGCTACAAGACTGAAACCAGCCATACCAGCTTGGCAGTGCAGAATTGAGCGCTGTATTGGTGGGGCCAGAACGCTTATCGGCAAACTAATCTGCTTTAGGGATGGCAATACTCGCCCTAGAGTGATGCGCTTTGTGAGGCGGGCATTCTCGGGGACTGATATTAGTTCTTGAGATTATTTGTTCCGCGTTACAAAGCGTATCGACTTCCTGAAGCAAAAGATCTGTGCATGGGCAAACCGTATTCGTCGGTACAGGCGGAGAGTGGAGCAGTACACTCAGAATCGCACATTCCAGAGCGATGAAAGGTGGGTTTATAGGGCTTGAGAGCGACCGGACCAATGTGTGACTGACACGCACCGCGCAACGAACACATTGCGTCATCAGTCGGTGACTGATGACGCAATGTGTTCGTTCTGGCGAAACATCTGGTCGGTGCCTGTCAGTCACACTGAAGGTGATTGGATTGGGAAGATCGAGCTAGCGTGCGATCTAATACCAGAAATGGGGGTATTTATCATCAGTCCCCTAGGTGTTGCTCGTGCAGTCCGTCCGTTGCCTAACTGGAAATCTCCAGAGCTGGACGGGCTGCACAACTTTTGGATTAAGTGGTTCCAAAGGTCACACGCCCCCTTGGTATCCCAGTTCCAGTCAGCCTTAGAGTCAGGGTTGCTGCCCCAATTTCTAACGACACGAATAACCCACCAGCTCCATAAATCAGGTAGTACCGCGGAACCTTAAAAATATAGACCGATCACTTGGTGTGTATAACTCCAGCTTCCTCATATGTTATAGAATAATTCTACCTATGCCAATATTTAAGGCATAATAGCTGCAATCAAAGTTCCCAGTCTTAATTTAGCTGCCACAAAAACTTCGTTAATATGAGTCGTTTAGTGTGTGTTAGCTGGAGTGACGTAACTCCAGCTTCCTCATTCGATACAGGCAAACTAGTGAGGTTAGGGTTTTGGACTATAGTCAGAAAAATAAGGCATAATAGCTGCACAAGGAAGGAAAAAACTGAACGAAGATACTTAAAAAGTGTTGAAACTACGATTAAAAACGTGTGTGTAAGCTGGAGTGACGTAACCCCAGCTGCTCATTCATATCTTCCAAACGAATGAAGATATGATTATGTATTATAGCTTAAAAAATAAGGCATAATAGCTGCCATTGGCAGCAAAATTTTCAAATCTCTGGTCAAAATAGTCTATGAGTTATTAAACCGACAAGTATGTGTAAGCTGGAGTGACGGCACCCCAGTTGCTCATGTCATAACTTCCGAATGAAAGAAGATATGATTATGTATTATAGCTCAAAAATTTAGGCATAATAGCTGCTATAGGCAGCAAAATTTTCAAATCTGTAGGCCTTGTAGTTTCCACGTAATAATAAAAAAACAGTTTTCGCGCTAAAAACATCAAATTTTTGCTTCGGAGTAGGTAACAAGCGGCGTTGCCGTTCCGTGCGCAACATTATTACAACCAAATTTGATCTTAGCAGGCATTCTATTAGAAGTCATTTTAGCTTGCGCTCAAAATAATTTTAATTTTGTATATTGAAGATATAGACTGAGAGCCGACTGGAACTATAATTAATGTAATATTAATATCAACTTTAAACAACGAGAGAACTACTATTATTGTTTTTTTTTTGTAACTTCCACTGTAGTTCGGTTAAGGTGGATGAGCAAAGTTAGCCCACGAAATTAAAATATTGTTACGTTTTTGCAATTTACAGGACACTGTCAGATTGTATCTTGATCAAATATGATTCAAAAGATGTACCTATATCGTTATAGGTTATAATAAACTATCTGTGTGCCAAATTTCATCCAAATCCTATTAAAAGCATAATACTAATTATTGGAATACTATCGTGAATTCATGCAAGCTTAGTGCTTATTGTTCAAATACTGCTCAGAAAGTCGGGTCATATTTCAATCATGATTCGAAAGACACGTGGCGCCGTTTAGCCTCCTAAAGCAATTGTTATTGTTATTTTCCTCGGGAACAGTATTATTTTTTATGTAATGTACCCATATAGGGTACGTTACATTGAAAAAAAAATGAATGCTAATTTCTGACGAATAGGTAGGTAAAATAATTCTGTGACTGTAAAGAAAACTGATCTGAGTGATGATTACCGTACCTTCGATTTATGATAAAAATATATGAAATTTTTACACTTAGATTTTTTCTTTCATCCTATGATACACAATATGACTTTAAAAAACCTCAATACGATTATATGATAGTACGATTAAAGTATGTAGTCGGCTCCCAGTCTATAATCTAGTTCAAACTACTTCAAACTGATAATGTTGCGCACGGAACGGCAATGCCGCTTGTTACCTATTCCGTAGCAAAAATTTGATGTTTTTGGCGCGAAAACTGTTTTTTTTATTATTACGTGAAAACTACAATGCCTACAGATTTGAAAATTTTGCTGCCTATAGCAGCTATTATGCCTAAATTTTTGAGCTATAATACATAATCATATCTTCTTTCATTCGGAAGATATGACATGAGCAACTGGGGTGCCGTCACTCCAGCTTACACATACTTGTCGGTTTAATAACTCATAGACTATTTTGACCAGAGATTTGAAAATTTTGCTGCCAATGGCAGCTATTATGCCTTAATTTTTAAGCTATAACACATCATCATATCTTCATTCGTTTGGAAGATATGAATGAGCAGCTGGGGTTACGTCACTCCAGCTTACACACACGTTTTTGATCGTAGTTTCAACACTTTTTAAGTATTATAGTTCTGTTTTTT
Organism: Apamea sordens; assembly: GCA_945859715.1. NCBI lineage: Eukaryota > Metazoa > Arthropoda > Insecta > Lepidoptera > Noctuidae > Apamea > Apamea sordens. The sequence goes on along the minus strand of OX244000.1, from coordinate 20,785,261 downwards.
CCTTCCTTGTGCACCTATTATGCCTTATTTTTCTGACTATAGTCCAAAACCCTAACCTCACTAGTTTGCCTGTATCGAATGAGGAAGCTGGAGTTACGTCATTCCAGCTAACACACACTAAACGACTCATATTAACGAAGTTTTTGTGGCAGCTAAATTAAGACTGGGAACTTTGATTGCAGCTATTATGCCTTAAATATTGGCATAGGTAGAATTATTCTATCACATATGAGGAAGCTGGAATTATACACACGATCACTTGTTTTCCAACGGTCTATAAGGATCTTACATCCATTTTGAGAGCTAAAATTAATTAACATAGACAGCAACTCCATCATGTCTGTCTCTCAAAATGGATGTAAGAACGGGTCCCGCGGTACTAAGGAGCTACTCCTCATTGATATGGCCATTAGCCAACAGGTTCGTCGTTCCCAAAAGGATCTGTCGACATGTTGGATAGATAATAAGAAGGCCTATGACTAGGTGCCACATACATGGCTCATTAGGGTGCTGGAGTTGTATAAAGTAGATAGAACTCTGCGCACCTTCCTGATGACGTGTATAGGGCAATGGAGGACGGTTCTTCGCTATCCAGGATGTTGAAATATCCAGAGGAATAGTGAGCCAACAGGGATCGAGAGAGGCATATTCCAGGGCGACAGTTTGAGTCCGCTTTGGTTCTATTTAGCCTTGAATCCTCTAAGCACGCTGCTAGAAGATTCAGGTCTAGGCTATCGGCTGAGGAGAGGTGGTCAGGTTATATCTCACCTCCTCTACATGAATGACCTAAAACTCTTGGTTCCCAACAATTTGCAACTGATAAAGCTACTGAAAATTACTGAAACTTAGTAGCGCCATCAGGATGGAGTTTGGTGTGGACAAAATATGTGCGTTCATGCATGTAAAGCGAGGGGAGATTGTGGAATCCGTGGGAACCCAACTTTCGGATTCCACAAACCTTAGAGCTGAAGCAGCCCACATACTAACGGGCACACAGCACGTCCGTCCGCACCGCCGCACGGCCGGGCACTGGGCCGACGCGCCGACCGCTTTGTATCATGCGCCCGCGCTGGCGGCCTGCGCCTCCTCCACCGTACTGTGACGGCATCGGACAACGTGCCACCTTGGAGCCAAATGATGACCGCGAGCCAGAGCGAGCCTTTTATAAATTTGCGCGTTCATGGAGCCGACGCCAAAGTATGGAACGCGAGCGACGACCCCTGATTGGTCTATCCACTATCAGGGTAGGTTTAGCAGTACCACTACTCAACGAATTGTAAATACAATATATCTGGGCTAAAATAAATGAATATTATTCGGATTACCATAACCGCTGTTTTAATTACTAGTGACCCCGCGTTAGAACACCATGTTGAGCCAGAAAGAAATCGAGATAGTCAGCATCAAATCCCGCATTCCGCTGTTCTGGTGCGACAAACCACGACTTTGGTTTGCCCAGTTCGAGACGATGGTGGCAAACCAAAAACTCGGCGATGAAGGCAAGTTCGGCCTTGTGGTGGCACAGCTGGCAAAGGTTGACGTGGGGCAGATTGGCGACATCATCATGGCAGCGCCGAACACCGGTAGATACGAACTAGCGAAGAAACGTTTAATATCTATGAAGGTCTATGAAGAAAGCGAGGGTAAACAGCACACCAACACCTTTTCTGCCATGGCTGATAAAATGCAAGAGCATCAGAAGGAGGTCAGTACAGTGTGTTCGTGTCAAAATCAACCGTCAGCGTCACAAACACCGGCAACTGAAGAGGGGCGTATAATGAGCATGATCGAAGCCTTGACTAAAGAGGCCCTGTTTCACTCAAAATGAACCGTGCAAGTCATCATCCACGTCGACAGCGTTATTACCAAGATCGCTCCCGTTCCCGTTCAAGATCGCAGGGAAAACGCAGCAAAAGGTGCTATTTCCACCGGAAATTTGGAAAAGCAGCGTTACGGTGTAGGAGTCCGTGCGATTTCAAGATACAGCAAGCAAGTCAGCCGAAAACTAATGCAGACCGAAGCTGTGGCGGTAGCTGAAGTCGAAGAAATATCCTCATACAGCCTATTCATAAAAAACACTATAACCGGACCATTCCTCGTCACGGGTGCAAACGTATCCGTACTACCCGCAACCGCGCTTGAAAAAAAGAACCAGACGCCGAACAATTACCTGTACGCAGCGAACGGAACGCAAGTACCCACATATGGTGAGCGAACAGTGGCACTCAACATTGGCATGCGACGACTTTACAGCTAGAATTTTGTAATCGCAGCAGTCGGTAGGCCGATACTAGGCGCCGATTTCTTACGACATCATGCCCTCATGGTAGATCACCACGGACGAAAACTGGTAGACAAGAAAACCAACCTATCGACATCTAGAAGCGTGTCAAACGCACCAGAAGGGAGCGTCAGGACGATCGACGACAAACTGCCCTATCACATCACGACCTACTCGCAAAATATCCGGACATAACAAGACCCAGTATACGGAAGATATGTCACGGTGAGGTCGAACATTATATTGAAACTACGGGCCCGCCTATCTACACCAAGGCGAGACCACTGCCACCTCACAAATACAACGCCGCTAAAGAAGAGTTCCAGATGATGATGGAAGGTCACCTCCTTTTACGAAGCAGTCATGCTAGCGAAGGAGGTGGCGGGGTTGGCGAGGGAACGGACCTCACGCCTCAGCCGCCGCGGAAGACGCTCCGGGCGTCGGGAGCCGCGTGACGACTCCCGGCCACCGTAGGCGCGGGCCTGCGGGCGGAGAGTAATGGGTAGCTCTCCGTCCAATCAGGACTAGGCCCGTGCCGGACGGCGTGTATGTGTTCCACGCGCGCCTCAAAGAGATGTCAGCATAAGCGACGGGGCCCGATAGGGCCGAAGCCTGCCAGGGTAGCGGGATCGTCCGAAAGGGTTACCGCTGCCCTGGAACATAAAGGGCTAAGGAAGGAACACGGATGGGTTTTAGTCAGTAAGAGTCTGACACTCCTTTCTGCTCCACCCAGAGCGGGAGGGGTCATTTGATGATTTCCCATAAAAAAAAGCATTTGTCGTCCATCCAACAGTCCATGAACAAGTCCGCTCCACCTCGTGTTGAAGAAAGATGGCAAATATCGACCTTGCGGCGATTACAGAAGGCTCAATGCAGTGACAACACCTGACCGGTACCCAATACCTCGATTGCACGACTTCACTTATAACCTACAAGGCAAGAATATCTTTACCAAGGTAGATCTGCAGAAAGCATATTTTCAAATAAAAAACCGAAAAGAAGACATCAAGAAGACTGCAGTCATAACACCATTCGGCTTGTACGAATTTACTCGAATGTGTTTTGGTTTAAGAAACGCCGGCCAAACCTTTCAACGTCACATAGACAATGTCCTGCGCGGTCTACCCGCATTCCCATTCGTCGACGATATTTTTCTGGCATCAGACAATGAGGAAACGCTCAGAAGCGACCTCGAAGAACTATTCAAGCGGCTCCACGAGTACGGTCTGCAAATCAACGTGGCTAAATGCGTCTTTGGGCAAACCCAACTCGAGTTCTTGGGTTACACCATAAACTCACGCCAACAGAAGAAAAAGTCAAGGCCGTCCGATCATACCCACTACCTAACACAGTCGAAGAACTTCGCCGTTTTATTGGCATGATAAACTTTTATCGTTTGAACATAGGTACCGCACGCCGCCGAACATCAACGTGAATTGAGCAAGTACTTTCACAATGCAAAAATGAAAGATAAAACCCAAATACATTGGACCACAGAGATGCCAAAGAAGCGTTCGCCAAATGTAAACAAGACATAGAAGACACAGTATGCTATCCTACCCATCACCGAGCGATGTTCATCCACGAAGAATTACGACACTGCTCCCATGTATACGTCCGTAATGATTCGTCGCACGAACCACTGACACCGACATCCGACAGCCCGTACGAGGTGATTAAGCGCAACAATAAATATTACACAATTCAGCTACGAAACAGATATGCAAATATACCACTGACCGATTGAAGCCAGCATTCCGGTTTAACATGGAGCCAGAAGCAGCAGCGCATTCTTCTGCACGTTTAAGTTTGCGCGTTCATGGAGCCGACGCCAAAGTATGGAACGTGAGCCACGACCCCTGATTGTATATCTGAGATAAATCAATATTATTCGGATTACCATAACCGCTGTTTTACTTACTAGTAACTACCAGACCTCCTAAAGAGCCCTCTCCGCAACCGAAACCTATAAGTATGTCGGAAGCATTGGGCATCAATGTTACTGACATGAAGCAGCAATCAATCGTTGAAGGACCGCTTCTTTGGTCGCCTGAAAAAAGTATTTAATAGTCTTTTATCAGGCGGAAACAATGTGCGTGCCTTCATTAGTTGGGTCATGCCGATTTTGATGTACTCTTTCGGCATGCTCAAATAGACTCAGACCGAACTCGAGACAGTCTCAGGGAATCTTTCCTAGAAACCGACGTGGGGATGCATCGAGATGTACTCGAGGTGGACAAGGGCCTCACCCCGCTCTCCTTGGCTAAAGAGAATTGGCGCAAGCCAGTAGTGCTGAGTAAGGAGTTTCACGGAGGCTTTTACTGGGCCCTACATGAACCCGATGAAGATCTACTAGCGTCCGTAGCCTGGCTGCATTTTGGTGACCTCTTTGAAGTTGAAATAAAGATAAATAATAAAATCGTTTATTTATAAAAAAGTTGTCGACATAGCACAGTATAAGCATGCTGAAGTGGCAATGAGCCGGCCATAGTAGCCGTAGAACCGACGACCGTTGGGGTAGACGTGTTCTTGAGTATCCGCGAATCGGTAAACGTAAATGATAAATGATTTTATTTTATAAGTAGGCTTGTACAAACGTTTTTACACGTCAATCATATATTTTAAAACTAGATGAGGTCGGCGTTTCCTATCTGACTAGTCTGAGAAACAAGGCCGAAACAATCTTGGTCAGATCATATGAAGACCATGTAGATCGATGTCTGAGATGGTCTTTTGAGGAAAGAACCACACAGATTAGAGAATACCTGTCCAGTCAGTGCATGCATTTGTCAGACATCGTGCAGCTCAACGATCAACGATTCGACGAACAATGCCAAAGAAAGGACATTTGGGTAGGCCACATTAATTACTCAAACTGCCAGACCATGACAAAAACTAACAGAACAGAGAGAAAAAAATAAAATAGAATGACCCACATAGTCTTTACATTCACAATAATTATTAAGGTGACACCGGCATCAGTAAAACAACGTCCTTTGGTGAAACCATACTGTTGGTCGTGTAGGATGTTGTTACGATTAAACCATACTGTTGATCGTGTAGGATGTTGTTACGATTAAACCATACTGTTGATCGTGTAGGATGTTGTTACGATTAAACCATACTGTTGATCGTGTAGGATGTTGTTACGATTAAACCATACTGTTGATCGTGTAGGATGTTGTTACGATTAAACCATACTGTTGATCGTGTAGGATGTTGTTACGATTAAACCATACTGTTGATCGTGTAGGATGTTGTTACGATTAAACCATACTGTTGATCGTGTAGGATGTTGTTACGATTAAAATGATTGAGCATTTGATTTAACATTACTTTTTCAAACACCTTGCTGAAAACCGGCAAAACCGATACGGGTCTATAATTATTTGTGTCTTTGCTGTCCCCAGATTTGAAAAGTGGAATAACTTTACTAAACTTCATTAAATCCGGGAATACCCCTTGATCTACACACAAATTAAATATTAAAGCTAAGTAGGGTGCAATTGTCTCAATAATGGATTGACAAACTTTAGTAGACATGCCCCACAGATCTTCGGTAATTTTGATCTTAAGTTGCATATATGCCTTTTTTTTTTCCTTTTAAAAACTTTGCCCCACACTAGGAATTTCTCCTGTATCGTGGGAGCGTTTACAAACATTTAAATTCGCATACACAAACAGCCAGACCCGGAACAACTACTTGTAGGTCATACAAATATTTGTTCCGTGCGGGAATCGAACCCGCGACACGCAGCGCAGCAGTCAATCGCTTAACCACTGCGCCAACCGTGTCGTGTCCGTGTGTTTATAATGACTATAGCGTTAATATGTTTAAATTTAAATTCCATAGTACAGGCTGAGGCATGCGCTCTTAATAATTCTATAGCTAGTGCGGGCTAAAAGTTTCTGTAGTTTTAATTGGGATATTGGTAAAGAAAGTTGCAAATTCCTGAGCAACATTGGTATATCGATGTTATATCGCTAATGCGACCGCAGGAAGTGTTCAGTGTGTAATCATTATTAGTATGCGTGTTTTATTCCTGTCTGTTTAATTTTTAATAATCTTCGAACTGCCACAATAATTATCATAAGCAACTAATCGAGAATAAATTGATAATAATATAAAGGTTATATACCTCTGCCTACTATCTAGTTCTAAATTAGAAAACGTTTTTAAGATTCATTCCGTTTAATAACTTTACTATATTTCGATTTCTAAATTTAAAGTGTAATGAACTACTGCCAACAGTTTACATTATGAACTATTTGGAGTAGGTGAATAATAAATGGATGTACTACGTAGTATTACTGTTGCGTGGGTAGTAGACGTAGTACGCGCGTGTCCCTGATGGGGCGGGTGTCACCGGTCACGCGACACAGTCGGCAGCCGCCCATCGATTGCCGATACGTCGCACGGCGGGACGGCAAGGCCGCTCGCACACATACGGCAATCATTCTCCGCTCAACATTATTCATCGAACGTGCCGCCAGCACACAGCTCATGTCCACTACTAATTAATGCGAACGACTAAACTTTAAATAATTATGTATTCATCATAGAGTTCTGGAAATGTTTAAGTGATGATCATAATTGAGTGTAATTCCATCGCGAAAAGTTCAACGTGGTGCAACGCGGAAGTCTGAACACAAAAAATCCAGTTAGAAACCTGTAAAGTAGGACAGTTATGGAAGAGATCGAGGAACCGACGCTGATCCAGACACTGCGCGCGCACCGCACTGAGGTGACGTGCGCAGACGCTAGCGGTGCGCAGCTCGTGACCGGTAGCGGCGACCGAACGCTGCGGCTGTGGCGCTGGAGCAGCGGCGTCGGCTGGGACGAAGTGGCACGTGCCGAGCATGCGCACCGCTATGGCGTCACGGCGGCGCGCTGGGCGGTGTCCGGCGTGCTGCTGGCGTCGGGCGGCGTGGACGGTGCTGCGCGCGTGTGGGCCGGCCAGAGCCTTGCACCGCGCCGCCTGCTGGCTGCACCGGGTGCCACCGCCGTGCGCGCGCTGTGCTGGGCGGCGCGCGCGCGTCTTCTGAGCGGACACGACGATGGCGTGCTGTGCGTGTGGCACGTGCCGCGCACGCAGTTGCTCGCGCGCTTGCACGCACACGAGGGCGCGCTGCACGCTGTCACGGCGCCCGCTTGCGGTGCGATGCTGCTCACCGCATGCACGCACGGCGTGCTCAAGGTTTTTGATCTTGCAGGTAATATTTTTTCGGTGGTAACAAACGGTGGACATCAATGTTGGGGTAAATTGTTTTCACTGGTATTTATGTATACAGAGGTGTGTCGAAGTGGGAATAGCGGGTGTCCGGCGCCGATGGCACTCGCGTGGATGGACAACGTGCACGACCTGGGTGCACTGTGCGCGGACGTCACGGAGGATGGCAAGCTGTGCGCTACAGGCGGACAGGACTCGCTCATCCGGGTTTGGCAAACACGCGTGGAAGATGGCTGGCCGAGCGAGCTGCTGGCGGGTGGGCACCGGATACGCGGGCACTCGGCGGCGGTGACGGCGCTGCGCTGGGCTGGCTGGGGCGAGCACGCGGTGCTGGCATCCGCGTCGCTTGACCGCACGGCGCGCCTGTGGCTGCCCGACGGGCTCCAACTGCGCTGTGTACGCGTCGTGCACGCGCACTCGCGGTACCTCACCTGCGTGGTGCTCGCGCACGACATGCGATACATGGTTACCGGTCAGCACCTTCCGCTAGTAGAAAGCCCCGGTAGTGTCTGTTACTGACTCATCATAATGGAGTTTTCATTGAATTACAGGTTCGAACGATAGATCACTCCGGATGTGGTCGCTGGGCTCTCTCGCGCTTGACGACCGGCTGGATACCCCGTGCGAAGCGCTCGCTCACTTTGGTCTCGGTGATCTTAAAGTCAGTAATTGCAAATCCGTTTTTTTTTTGTTTGATTGTGCTGCTATATTACAAATCTTCTATTACACATATTGTATAACATCGCTATCACTGTGGCGTAGATGTCAACAGCCTCGGACACCACGGCCTGTCTTGCAGCCAAAGCGCGGGTCGCTTAGCGCGGCACGCGAACATTAATGACATCATCCGACGAGCTCTTGTCATCGTCGGCGTTCCAGCTGTATTAGAACCCAATGGCTTGGTACGCGACGATGACAAGAGACCGGACGGCATGTCTTTATTTCCATGGAAGGCCTTTAGTGTGGGACGCAACGTGCGTCGATACTCTTGCGCCATCCCATCTTCCTGGCTCGGCGTGCTGTGCTGGCGCAGCTGCTGCGGCTGCGAAAAACCTCAAGTGGCCAAAATATTAGAAAAACTTATCGGAAATTATAATTTCGAGCCGTTTGGGGTTGAAACCCCCGGGCCGTGGGGTCCGAGTGCTCATTGCTTGTTCAATGAACTTCCTTAAAGGGCTGGTTGACACTTCCCGTGACCCAAGGACTGGCTTTAACCTAGGCCAGAGGCTAAGCATTGCCCTGTCCTCAGCCTGGACGTAGAACCCTGGAAGGCGCGATAGGGTATGTGCGCATGTTACAATGATGCGAAAGCAGCAAGCCGCGTGCGATGTGTCCAGCCTCATTCTCTCTTCCCCGACCAAGGACGGTGTAAGGAGCAAGGATAGATGGAAACTCAACAGATCGTAGCGGTTTACAGGCAGAGAGTTTGCCAAGACAGCGTGGCACAATGACAGATGCAGTATGAGGTTATGGATTTAACATGCGAGCATAAAACACAAGATAAACAATAATCCTAGCAGATGGCTCGCTATTTAGCTTATAATACACAGTCAGGCATTGCACAACCCGGATGCAGCAGCAATGCATACATATTTCCGTCTCCCATGCACTGGATAACCTTCAGCCGCGTGGCCTATCATTGACAACCGCGCAAATAGATACAACATTGGTAGATAGATATTTACAACGGCTATCCAGTGCTGTGGGTCCAGTAGAATTACCAAATTAACGAGGAACTCACCTTAGATTTGGGGTACCAGTATCTTGAGGATCAGGGAATCACTCCTGCTAGCTAAGCAAGCGGATGTTAAAAAATAAAAGGGTACTTCTCTTCTTAGTCTGTGGAACACTGTCTCCACAGACTAAGAAGAGAAGTACCCTTTTTTTTTTGAGGATGGGAAATCATCAAATGACCCCTCCCGCTCTGGGTGGAGCAGAAGGGAGTGTCAGACACTTACTGACTAAAGCCCACCCGTGTTCCTTCCTTAGCCCTTTATGTTCCAGGGCAGCGAAGAGAAGTAGTAGAGTGTTCTTAGGAAGTTAGTGTTGTGCCATGATTTATTGATTTGCAACTTTCTAATTGAGAAACATTTAGAATCAGTCGACTGTTCCCCGTTGAGACCCTCACAACGCTACAGCATCCAATTTTTTTTTTGCCTATATTGTGTCCCACTGCTGTGCAAGGGCCTCCAAATATATAAAACATATTTATATATAAAAATAAAATGGTAAACTGATAGACTTGAGGAAGAGGCATCCACTGAGGAAGTATTTTTGGAAATTCCACACCTAAGGGGGTAAAATAGGAAATGAAACTTTGTATAAAAATCCGTCAGTTTCGAAGCCTAAATATAAAATTTGAAAATCCTTCAAATTTTATGTTTAGGCTGACGATTGAAAATTTTAATTTGTACGTGGCCCAGCGTTTCTGATAATACACCACCAAAGGGTAAAGGGAGACGAAGTTGTATATGTAAAATCCTTCATTTTCAAAGTAAAAATCACTAAATTTATTATTTAGGCAAACTAACGCAATGTATATCGATGTTCTTGGAATTTCAACCCTTAGGGGTGGAAAGGGGGGATTTTGTTTGTATGAAAATTTTTATTCCTTGAGTTAGGAAACTTGAAACCTGGCAATATTTGCCTCAGTAAATAATAAAGATTGTCACCTTTAGTTAAAAAAAACCCTCACAGAGGATTTAAGTAGGGGGTGACAAAATTAATAGATAAGAAAAAAAATGTAGACCGCTATCGGATTAACTCGAAACTCGGCACTAATACTTAAAACAAAAAATAAAAAAGGATGTGTTTTAGGGATTTTCAAAAATCGACTCCTGCCGGGTTGGAAAAGGGTAATACAGTTTAAGGGGTGGATTTTACCGCTCGCTTCCATTAACTCGAAAATGGGTTATAATCTTTAAGTCATATGACGGAAACGTACCGTACCAAACGCTTTTTATTTGAACAACATCATTCTACTGAACTTAAAAATTGGCCCAGATACTTATTTATCTAACCCTATACTAATACGAGTATAATAAAGCAAAAGAGTTTGTTTCTTTGTTTGAACGCGATAATCTGTGGAGCTACCTGTCGGATTTGACTTTTTTTATTCATTTCATAGCCCAACTCTTGAGGAAGGTTATAATCTATTTAACGTCACGCTAAGACTCTTAGCAGCCGTGCAAAGGGAAAAAAGGCAGAAAGAACACTAAAACAGAGTGGTGAGCGATGCGATGCAACCGGGAACGGGGTGGGTCGGGGACGAAGTCGCGGGCAGAACTAGTACTGTATATTATTTACAGGGCATCGGGCCCGTTGACGAAGAGGAGGTAGACCAGCATGGGGTGGCGACGCAGACGGTGCTCGGCGATCACGATGTGAAAGCGGAGCACATGTGCTTGCGGCGCTTGTGGTCCGACGTGGCGCACGCAGGCGCCATTAACTATATCGCCACGCACAAGGACCTGGTGGCCACCGCATCCAGGTATGAGGAGTGCCACATGCTGGGGACGCGGCGCATGCGCCGGGCGTCATGTTGTGACTGTTGACAGCGACGGGGTGGCGCGCGTGTTCCGCTGGAGCGCGGAGGCGGGCGTGCTGGACGCGGTGTACGCGCTGGCCGCGCATCACTACCCTGTCATGGCGGCCGACTTCACCGCGGCCGGCCGAGCGCTGCTCACTGCGGGGCTCGACGGACGGGCCTGCGTCTGGGACGTCGAGGTATGTGCAATGCTCACAAAAACAAAAATATATAAAGGGGTCAAGTTCGCCGATAAAAGAATTGAAAGGAGATGTCCGCTTTTTGTATGGACGTTGGTTTTTTATTCCGAGAAAAAAAAACAACAGACTTCCAAAAACGACACTACAAAGTTAAAAATAACTTTAATTTCGGAAGTCGGTGTCGTTGGATTCGCATTTTCGTTGTTTGCCACCGACTTCCGAAATTAAAGCTATTTTTCACTTTGTAGTGTCGTTTTTGGAAGTCGGTTGTTTTTTTTTGCAAAAAAGTTTTATTTTTCACTTTTAAGTTGTATTTTTTACCAGTAATTTTGGTTTAAAAACTAAACTACTGAACCGTTTTTGATGAAATTTCTATGGGACCACTTCAGAAGTATCTCCTTTTGAACAAAAAAAGAATTTTGAAAATCAGTCGACAATTGGCGGAGTAATCGCGTAACAAACACACAAAAAAAAAAAAAAAAACACCGTCAAATTGAGAACCTCCTCCTTTTTTGAAGTCGGTTAAAAATCTAAAAAATTATAAACTATTTAATGTTAGTACATATATTATTCGTTCTATTCTATTCTATTTTCCTCTATGGCAATGGTGCCGATGTCGACAATTCTGCCAATGTCAGATGTGATATGAGAAAACGTGCGGAAACTACAAAACAAAAAGAGAAAAAAAAAAACTTAAAATTCTAAATCCAATACTAAATCATTGACAACACTATGAATTTAATGTGAAACTTGTTGACGAGTGTTAGTAGGTACACTGAAATAAACAATTAAAAATATGGTTATTTAAATTAATAATAATAATATCCCTGGACATTTCACACAGCGCTATCTAGTCCCAAGCTAAGCAACCTAATGCTTGTGTTGTGGTAAGAAGATGGTTGATAAACTACTTATATACATTTTTTTTTGTAAATACATACATATTATAGATAGAAAAACACCCAGACTCGGAACAAATACATGTAGGTCATACAAATATTTGTTCCGTGCGGGAATCGAACCCGCGACACGCAGCGCAGCAGTCAATCGCTTAAACACTGCGCCAACCGTGTCGTCAGAAGTATATTATCAAATATGTATACATAAACGATCACATAAAAATCACATAATCAAATCACATAATAAATTGATGTCATTGATACGGATAAAATACATCAAAGCCCCGAAGAGCTTTGGGGAGGAATGTGTTAGTAGGGATGGAAAGTTAGTTGGGACAGGGATCTTTAATTTAGGGAGATAGCTATACAAGTCATGGGCTGGATTATTATTGGGACAGTTAAAAAAGATGTGCTCCAAAGCACCTTCATCCAACCCACATTCGCAGAGCGATGTATCTCTGACCCGGATTTTGTGAAGGAATACCGGGGAACAACAATGACCTATGCGGAGACGGGAAATAGTTGATTATTACCCTCTTTGATATTTTTTTATAGGGGTAAAACCAAGGCTTGGGTGTAACATTAGGCTGTATTGCGTAATAAAAAGCACCTTTCCGCTTACTTGAATTTTGCCACTGCACCTGCCATGAGGTTAGCAAGCTCTTTTTTGGAAGACTCAGCAAATCGTAGCCCGGACTTTTAAAATGTTTAAGATCAACAGCTTGGGACGTAACAGCATCCTTAGCAAGAGCATCCACATATTCATTTCCTCTTATGCCACAATGGCTTGGAATCCGGAGCATGAAGAACGGTTTTGCGATTCTTGGCACAAGATAAAAGGGACTTTTTAATTTGGAGTAAAATTGAACTGTGCAGTTTACTCTTGTAGGGCTCTGCTCCAAAGCTTGCAAGCAACTGAGTCCGTAAAGATGATACCAAAATTTATACTATGGGCTTCTATAAATAGGCAAGCTTCTAATATGGCCACGCACTCACCCGTAAACACTGATGATTATATAGGACATTTGAATTTTAAGACGACTTTGGAATTTTGGTAGTAGACCGCAGCCCCAGTGCAGCTTGAATCTGATAATTTAGAGGCGTCCGTGAAAAATCTTTCAAAATTGGACCAACGCTCACCAACCGCCGCATTGAAAATAGAGTTCGCCGAAAAAGAGTTTTTAGATATGCCAATGTTGTAGTAAATATCAGGTTTAAAACATATAATTTCATAATCAAAACTGTAAATAGGGAGTTTCGGAAACTGAATAATGGGGGAATCTAAATTTTGATAACAACGGAAGGATTTTAAAAACAAAGGGACTTCTTTATGGTTCCAGTAATTGAAACTACGGCATACGACATCCAGGTCTTCCACTTTTTGTACAAGAGGGTGGGAGGATTTGGTAATGACTCTAGCCCAAAATCTCGATGCTAGGTACTGCCTTCTCAAGGCCAACGGAGGTTCTGCGCACTCTACCTGCAATGCGTTAATTGGTGAGGACTTTATACAACTTGATATGATACGTAGGCACATAGCCTGAATTCTGTCTAACCTTGCCAAAGCGCCTTTTTTACAGGGAATTAAAAGGAAAGATCCGTAGTCCAGAACACTCCAAATTAAAGCATTGTATACCAGTTTCATGGTGTAGGGATGAGCACCCCACCAGACCCCGGCAAGTACTTTAAGTACGGGTAAAGTTTTCTCGCATCTACCAACTAGATAATTTAAATGATGCAAACCACTCAATTTTGAATCCAAAAAAACGCCTAAAAATTTTACTTTTGAAGAAACCGGCACACAATGCCCTTGGATGCTAACTGGAATTTGTGGTATCAACCTCCTGCGAGAAAACACAACCACAGCACTTTTTGGGGCTGACAAAGTCAGGCCGTGGGAATTTAGCCATTAGTTTAGAGAGTCCAGGGATACGCGGAGAGATGTTGCAGCGTCGCTAACTGAGTTATTGGTGACATATAAAGCCAAGTCATCAGCATACTGAAGAATTTGACAGTCGTTATTGAGGCATGAACCTATGTCAGCTGTATATAGATTGTACAGTAAAGGACTAAGCACAGAGCCTTGTGGTAGCCCTTCCATGACATTCTGGCGTCAAATTCTTCCCCTGGGACTCTCAAAACCAAAGACCTAGACATAAGTAGACTACAGATGCACTGTACCATTCTTTCCGGTAAACTTAGCTGTTGCAATTTCTGCCTGAGGATGGGAAGAAGGACATTATCGTATGCAAAGGAAATGTCTAAAAAGGCAGCGACCACGGATTCATTTTTCGAGAACGATGAGCGTATATCTGATACCAAAACCCCAACACTATCCATGGTACTGAGCCCCTTTCTAAAACCAAATTGAGACCTAGGGAGTAAGTCTCTGGATTCAACTATGAATTCTAGTCGGTTCTTTATTAGGTGTTCAAAAATTTTTGCAAGAACTGATGACAGAGCGATTGTTCTGAAACTGTTTGGGTCATCGGCGTGTTTGCCAGGATTCAAAATGGGTATGATAATTTGAGTTTTCCACTGATCGGGTACCCAGCCATTAGTATAACAAAAATTCAGAATGTCTTAAAAAAAGATATTTGCTCTATGGCCCGCGTGTGACATAAAAGAATAGAGAAAATGGGTGTGCCGCAGGGCTCAATATTGGGGCCATTCCTATTTTTAGTATATATAAATGCTTTACCTCATTTACTAAAAACCCGACCACAAATGGTGTTATTTGCTGATGACACATCACTGATTTTTAAAGTAGACAGACGTGCACAGCAGCTTGACGACGTAAATAATGCTATGCTTATGGTCCATAATTGGTTTACTGTAAATAATTTAGTATTAAATGAGAAAAAAACTAAATGCATTAGTATCACGCTTGACTCAAAGCTGCAGTGGGGTCCTCACCTAACATCACTTGCAGGGCGGCTAAGTTCAGCCGCTTACGCTGTCTGGAAAATCCGTCAATTAACAGACGTGGAAACCGCAAGACTGGTCTATTTTAGTTACTTCCATAGCATCATGTCTTACGGTATTTTGCTGTGGGGACGGGCTGCAGATATTGATTCTATCTTCATTCTGCAAAAGAGCCAGAGCCATCTACAATCTCAGCAGACGCGAATCTCTAAGGCAACTGTTTAAAAAAATTAACATCATGACGGTTCCTTGTCAATATATATACGAAAACATTATGTACGTTCGAAAACATCTACATCTTTTTAGTAAGATAAGTGACAGGCATAACTTTAACACTAGGAATAGGAACAAACTAGATCAACCGCGCTTCAGATTGTCTAAAGTAAAAACTTTTATGGGGTACTGTGTAAAATGTTATAATAAAATACCACTCCATAATCTTCAACTAAATGAGAAGAAATTTAAAACATGCATTAAACGCACACTATGTAGACAAGCATATTATAAGTTGGACGAGTATATAGTAGATAAAAATGCTTGGCTTAATGCTGGTCCTGCTCCACAGGCAGTTGGGCTTACAAGTTGATCACAATTTCAATATTTGTAAGAGATGCTTCCCCTTTTTTTTTTTTTTTTAGTGTTTATTTTATTTAATCAGGATTAATTTTTAATACTTCAGTATTAAATACCTCTTCATGATTGGTAGTTATTTTTTTTTCTCTCATCTCTTAATTATATTGCAAACTATAGTTTTGTATAATTTAGAAGCATTTTTGAAAATTTTGTAAATGTAAGAACCATGGATCCGTTTTTTATGATATTTTGATGTTGACTTGAAAGAGCATGGCAGTTGAGAATATGTCATGCTCACTTAAATGTCTCACTGGTGGTGGCGCGTGTGTTGGATCATTCGGTTCCCTACGAAATGGTTGAACTGGGTGATGCTGATCCACGCGTCATGGTCGTGAACGGGCGCCATCATATTTTAATTTGTTTTTTTACATTGTTCTCACATATATAGAAGCAATAAGAATAATGTTACCAGGATTTTGTAAAAATGTCTTGATTTAAAAGAGTGTTCGTGGAGTTTCTTGCCCGTTCTTCTCCATAGAGATCTACGCTTTGGAATGGGCAACTAGCTTCAACTTTCTGACTAACTGACCGACTATTTAATTTTGACAATTCAAAAGTGCCTGTAAATGGTTTAATTGAAATAAATGATTTGAGTTTGAGACAATACCGTCTACACCGGGGGCAGAGTCATGAACATGTTTTAAAACACAGTTAAGCTCCTGTATAGAAAATGGTGCATCAAAAGAATCCTCAGAAGAAATGAGAGCCAGCTGATTATGTTCTGTTTCCGATGGTACATACGGAGGAGCCAGTTTGTCAAAGAACTGCTCAGCAGTCTCTCGAGGGATGGGAGAAGAAATTGAAGGGGAGCACCCAGATCTAAAACGGTTGATCTTCTTCCATACAACTGATAAAGGAGTGGTCCTGTTGAACGCTATTAGGTTATCGCTGGTTATCGCCTCATTGTACATCCTTTCAGCATCATCCCTTTCCCTTATAGCTGTTGTGCATTCCTGATCCCACCATGGAGGGGAAGGAATCTTCCCACGTGCTGAGTTTTTAACAGGGAAACATGAATCTGCACTAGCTGTTATAGCCGAAATGAGGTTATTATACTAGTTTGACACTTGGAGGGGACTAGGACAATCAAAATCAAGTGAAACTAAATTTGGAAGAGAATTAATTTTGTCCTCCAATAATGAGGAATACTTTGCCCAATCAGGATTAGATAAATTATACCTCAAGAGTCAAGTGGAGGGCTCGATTTTTCTAAGTATGTTTTATCAGCCAAAGATATTACGATAGGATAGTGGTCACTTCCATGTGACAGACTGGTACACTCCCAGACAGACTGGACACGACGCTGCGACATCCAGTGTGCTATATGTGAGGTCAACACAACTCTTAACTGTCCAGGAAGAGACCTACGAATTGAGCAACCATTGTTTAAAATACACAGGTTAAGGTCATCTAAGATTTCAACCAAGCCTTCCCCAAAAGAGTCACAGCGTTCAGAGCCCCACCTAAAGTGATGGCAGTTGAAGTCCCCCATAACAAGTACAGGGCCTTCTATGCCTTCCTGGGTACGCTTTAGGATTGGGAGGAAACATTGGTGAGGGTGAGCAATGCAGACAGATAAGAGGGTTATACCCTCTACCCTACCGGCCACAATGCTAATATCGTATCCAATAGAAGGCAACGATACAGCCGCAAGTGGAACACGATTGTTCATGCAGAGAGCCGACCCGCCATAGCCATCAGATCGGTCGCATCTGAGAATATTAAAGGAAGGTAAACGGAAACTAAGACTTGGAACTAGCCAAGTCTCAGCGAGGCAACAAGCTAAGGGTTTGTATTTGTTCAGAAGGAATGTGAGCTCATGCTTTTTATGCCACACGCTCCTCACATTCCATTGAAGAAACATGAATCGAGGCATTATTGTGGGATGAAAAAGAGTTAATGAGTGAGGTGGCAACTTTGGACGGTAATTGAGTTTTATTGGATAAAGACATTAAAGTTAACAGGAGTTTACTAAGAAGTTCAATTATTGAAGATAAGTTTTCAGGAGATTGTGCTAGTTGACTATTGAGAGCACAGCCATTAGGCTGAGAAGATTGAGGAGTGGAAGTGAGCTGCTGATGAGTAGTTTTGTCATAGGAAGAAGAAAGGGGAGCTTGGGACTTTGGCTTAAGAAAAACAGTCTTACGGTATGACTGGCTTTGTGATTTAGCAATGTCTGCATAGCTACGAGTAGAAATAGGAACAATTTTACTCGCCTCAGAATATGAAATCACTTTCTCAGCCATGATAGTTTTAATAGTCCTCTGCCTGCTGTACTCCGGACAGGACCTGCTATTTGCAAAGTGACTTCCAGAGCACAACACGCAGAAAACTTCGCCCTTGGCAATGCTGCAACCATCACCGAGGTGATCATTGCCACACTTGCTGCAGCGGGGTTTGGAACGAGACAGAGGGATTCTACATGTCCAAATCGGCAACACTTGCGGCGTTGAATGGTGGGGTACACATACTGTTCTACAGTAAGAGATGTGTAGAAACAGCAAATCCGGTTTGGTTAGACTTGGCCATCAAATGTGATGACACAAGTTTCAGTGGGCCTGTATTCAGTTAAACCGTCTGTGTAAACTTTCCTGTTCAATCGCCTAACTTTTATAATTGGACCACACCCCACTGGAACTTTTAAATATGTTAGGACTTCCTCTTCTGAGAAGTCAGTAGGAATTCCGCTTACAACACCCATACGAGTTATATTAAAGGATGGAATTATAGCTTCTTATAGATGTGTGCCCAAAATGTTATTTGAAATGAAGGCGTCGGCGTCCTGAGGGGATGTAAACTCCACTGATACGCGATTTCGACCAACACGCTTGACTGCAACAATGTTATTTAAATTCTGGTTTGATAAAAAGCGTCCAAATGTAACTGGGTGTAAAGTAGTTCCAGAATTGGCTTGAGTTTCCTGACGGGAAACGTGGACAATGAAAGGACCTTTGTCAATAGCCGAGTACCTAACACGGCCTATGTGAGTTCTCGGTTGTTTGGTAGGGCGCTTAGATACATCCTCTTCATTACCGGGGCGTTTTCGAATATTAATCTGGGGATTCTGGGAGGGAAGGATCTGGGACTCCAGGTTACAGACCACATCTGCAAACTGACTTAATGGGTTAGGGGTGGTACTAGGGATGGATGTAGAGAAGCCGGATAGGGAGGTAACAGGTATATCATCAGGAGGGTCTGGGGGTTTATTTTTATCCATATTCTTATTGAATATGGATAATCGTGACCCAAGTTAAAAAAAAAAGGAAATACAAACACTAGACAAACCTGATAGCAGGTAACAATGAGACAAAACACAAACAATCACAATAAAAAGTCACAATAAACACAATAACACGGAAAAACAGCAAAAATTCTAACGCACGTGTTACCCAAAAGCACACTGTGGCGAGAAAATTTATTCGTTATGGCAGCCCAAATTGAACTTCCCACACACTTTGACAATGTGTAAATACGACAGATGACAAAGGTCTAAATATGACAGATGACAGTGTTGACCGTCAGGCAGGCCTCATCCGTCTGATACGTCATACTAAAAATATAATCTGACAAACAAACAAACTTTTCCGCTTTAATAATAGTACTTATAGATTATTACAGAGGTAAATAAATAATCGGATTAGATTCTTTTCGTTCACATTGATAAACTCGCAAATCTAACAGTGATTGACAGTAATGACAGTAGCTACCATGTGTCAATTTTGACAAGAGTTATTTTTTGGGGTGTGTTCACTTTTTTATCCTAGACAATTAGAAAGGTTTGTTCGTTTTAGGAGTAAATTCACACTAAAATAAAAAAAAAACTCAAAATGGGGGGCCAAATGTATGATATAGTTAGAACCACTAGTTTTTGCGATTTCTATCCAAATATATTTAATTTATCCTTGTTAGAAATTATTGAATAATAAAAAACCATTTTTGGACATGTCCTTTAGATTGGTGCCGAAAATAGATTTCGGCACCAATCTAAATTTCAATTCTTTGGAAGGGGGGGGAAGGAAAGTTTATTAGGTTTCTTGCTTCTGTATGCTAGTCATGTATGTATGCAAGTCATAGTGCATGCAAGTATGCAAGTCATAGTGCATGTCATTGTGTGGTATAGTGGTGACTGGTGAGGGTGGTGTAAGTGTGCTATTGTTGCAGTCGGGCGTGCAGCTGCGCTCACTGTGCGTGCCGGTGTGCAGCGAGGAGAGCACGGAGGGCGAGGCAGGGGGTGGCGGGGTGCGGGCGGCGCGCGCCTCGGCCGGCCGCCCTGCCCTGTTGCTGCTGACGACGGACGACGGGCTCGCGCCTCTGTGGAGCCTCGATGACGACGACCCCAAGCCGCTGCAGTAAGTGCGCGTTCTACCCAGTCTTTTACCTCGTACCTTACGACATTGAGATATACATTAATAGAGGGACAAACCTGTTTATCACGTTTCATAAAAAACGTAACTCCTTCAGTTAAGACGACGTCAGTTTGAAACCTCATAGCACTGAAAAAAACCATTATATCTTGCACTAATTCACTAACATGATAGTTAATCAGAAGGAGATATCACTATCTCCTTTCCCCCTGTTACTTGCATTGGCTATTCAAATTATAGTGTTATGCTTACTTTGTTAAATTATTCAAATATCTAGTAAACACGTCACTTTATACTGTTGAGCTTACCCGTCTGCTGGTTGTGGAAGAATGGGATTCAGGTCTTGTGGCTTCAGGCGCTCCCGTCATCGTTTCACATCGTTTCGGATCGTTATGTGTGTCCGCTTGGGCACACCTTGTGCTGCTCCGCATCGGTGCCACTGCGGTGGAGCCGTCGACAGTCTCGGGCACCATGGCCTACACTGCTGCAAGAGCGCAGGTTGCAAAACAATTTATTATTATGTCGTTTATTTATTTGCTTATCTTATTTTATTACATTTTTAAATATTATTTTTATACATATATTGAAATTAAGCAAAACAAAAAAACTGAAAAATATAAAAAAATTAGTGATCCACCGGTGTCGGGAGCAGGGGCCAAGCTACCAGTGGTTAGGGCTCCAGAGACTGAAACCTCCTCACAAGGCGAGTTGTATCGAGGAGTACTGCCTTTTACTGGGATCGATCCATCATCACTGACAGGACTATTGTTGCCAATAAGCCTGATATAGTGGTAGTGGATCGATCAGAGCGGCGCGCAATGATTGTTGACATAACCGTCCCGCCAAGAGCCAAGAGCCTCGACCAACACCTGAGGAGGCTCTCGTTGGGCAGCTGGATCAAGGGCTTGTTTCAGAAAGCGGTACTTCTGGACACGGCTCGCTATTACTACCTGCCAACCGCCTAACGAGAGCCTCGATAGATGTTGATCGAGGCTTTCGGTCATCAGGCCATTGGCTGATATGACAATCGGCACAATGATAGGTGAGCTCACATTCCACATGTCAACAACCTCGTGTGCTAAGTCGAGATATTTAATTTGTTTCTCTTTCTCGGCTTTCACGAGGTTCCCGTCATGTGGAATGGTAAAATCTACAATCATTGTGCGGCGCGCTAATCGATCTATCACCACTATATCAGGTTTATTGGCGACAATAGTCCTATCAGTAATGATAGACCGATCCCAGTACAATATGACATTGTCATTTTCAAGAACTGGGTCAGGCAGATACTTGTAATACGGTACCTCAGAATCCACAAATTTATATTTCAAAGTAAGTTGCTGGTGAATAATCCTGGCTACTTGGTTATGCCTGTACATGGTGGCATGCCCGACACACGTCAACCGTCCCATCCTTCATAATATGTCTTATTATTATTATTTCCTTTATTTGAAAGTAAACATATAAATTATATTTTTAAATATTATAACATAAAAAGTATGAAAACATTTAAAAATATAAAAACTTGAGAGATATCAAGGGACACCCGGATGGAACGAAGTTTAAAGAGAGAGAGAGAGACAGACAGAGAAACACGCGCATGCCGCATGGCTTACAGCTATAGCAAAAAGTGTCGTTCCAACTTTTGGTCTAAATTTTTTCCGTCTAGCCCCCTTTCGCAACGCGCGATAAGGAACTTCGTTTCAAAAATAGTAGCCCACCGGTATCGGGAACAGGGGTCCAAGCTACTGGCGGTCAGGGCTCCAGAGAGAGGAACCTCCTGACAATGCGAGCCGTGTCCAAAAGTACCGCTTTCTGAATCAAGCCCTTGATCCAGCTGCCCAACGAGAGCCTCCTCAGGTGTTGATCGAGGCTCTTGGCTATTAAGCCATTGGCTGTCACGACTATCAGCACAATGATCGCCGAGTCCACATCCCACATGTCGACAACTTCGCGAGCCAAGTCAGGATACTTGATTTGTTTATCTTTCTCGGCTTTCACGAGGTTCTCATCATGCGGGACGGTTATGTCAACAATCATTGCGCGCCGCTCTGATCGATCCACCACCACTATATCGGGCTTATTGGCAACAATAGTCCTGTCAGTGATGATGGATCGATCCCAGTACAATGTGATATTTCCATTTTCGAAAACTGGGTCGGGCACATACCTGTAGTACGGCACCTCACATTCTACAAGGCTGTATTTCAGAGCAAGTTGCTGATAGATTATCCTGGCTACAAGGTTGTGTCTATGCAAGTGTGTTCTCGCCCGGGTGTTCTCGTCTAGGTAATGGAGAGTCCGTTAGCTAGACGAGAACACCCGGAGATAATATGCCTGATTGATTCTCCCGGCCGGTGGTATGCCTGACAGATGTCAACCGTGCCGTCTTTCACAATAAATCTCCGGTAATTGTTCGTCATCCTAACTTCGTCCATAATTGCACAGACAAAACCTTCGGTTTCTCCTAAAAGGTCATCGAAACGCAGCGAAGCTACGGACGCTAGTAGATCTACATCGGGTCCATGTAGGGCCCGGTAAAAGCGTCCGTGAAGCTCCTTACTCTGCCATACTTCCATGCGATCATTGGTGTCATGCACTACTGGCAATGCGTCAGTTCTCTTTAGCCAAGGAGAGCGGGGTGAGGCCCTTGTCTACCACGGCTACATCTCGATGCATCCCCACGTCGGTTTCTAAGAAATATTTCCTGAGCCTGCATATCTCGCGATTGTGAAAGAAAGAACGAAAGAAAGAAAAGCATTTGTTTGCGGCAAACATGACGCATAAAAAAAAGGACATAAACGGCCGGCGGCGGCGGCGGGGTCTTAGCGTTTAAAAAGCCTCGATCTCCACACTTTCGCGGGATATACAGCCTCATTACCGATGACCGTGGTTGATGCATTCGATTTGCAGTCAGCAGCGTCCAGACCCTCCTATCCAGGGTGTCGTGTTCGGGTGTGGCACCGAGTCATAGGCCTTCTTATAATCTATCCAACATGTCGGCAGATCCTTTCGGGAACGACAAACCTATTGGCTAATATGGCCACATCAATGAGGAGTAGCTCCTTAGTACAGCGGGACCCATTTTTACATCCGTTTTGAGAGGCAGACATAATGGAGTTGGTGTCTACATGTTTGTTAATTTTAGATCTCAAAATGGATGTAAGAACTTTATAGACCGTCGTTAAACATGTGATCGGCCTATAATTTTTTTGGGTTCCGCGGTGCTAACTGATTTATGGAGCAGGTGGGTAACTCCTGTCGTTAGGAATTGGGGTAGAGAACCAGACTCCAAAGCAGTCTGAAATTGAGATGTGATGCGGAGAGCGTGCCACCTTGAGAACCATCTAATCTAAAAGTTGTGCAGCCCGTTCGGCCTTGGAGACTTCCAGGTAGGTAACGGACGGACTGCACGAGCTACATGTTGGGGGCAGATGGTAATAGCCTCCATTTCTGGTATTGGATTACGACCTCCCTCGACTTTCCGAGCCCAATCAGCTTCGGTGTGACTGACAGGCGCCGACCAGATACTACGCCAAAAGGAACACGGCATCATCATCCGGCAGGCACGTGTCACTCACACCTTGGTCCGGACGCTCCCAATCCCTATAAACCCACCTTTCATCGCTCTGGAAGGTGTGATTCTGAGTGTATCGCTCTACTCGCCGCTTATACTGTTCGCCCATTCGTACACTTTCTGCTTCAGGAAGTCGATGCGCTCTGTGAAACAAGACATATAGTCTTGAGGACTGACGGGCGTTTTCAGGGACTGATATCAATCAGTCCCTGAAAACGCCCGTCTCACAAAGCGCATCACTCAAGGTCGAGTGTTGCCCTCCCTGCAGCAGATTAGTTTGCCGATGAGCGCCCTGGCCTCACCAATACGGCGTTCAATGCTGTACTGCCAAGCTGGTACGGTTGGTTTCGGTCGTGTAGCTCTAGAGTCATTGGCAAATTTGACGTAAGCTACACGACATGCCGCAACAGCCGCGCAATACCGAATCGAATGAGTAATGATGATGTCTTCGCAGATATCAAAATAGTTTGACTACTGCGAATCCAGGACCGCCACCAGCGCCCTATTTTTGTTATGCATGGGCAAACGAGGTAAACGTGGTCTAAGTTCAGGCGACATGAACCGATATTCCTGAATCGCACCTTCCAAAGCACTCCCCAATTCCTCATTGCACTGGGTGAGTACTTACGTTTGTAGCCCTGTCATTACTCCCCTGATCGTCAGCATGACTTGTGTTGGACTGGGGTAGTACTACAGCAGTCTGCGACTGTGGGGCGATGGCTTGGCTACTCGGCATTTCATTTCACAGGCGATCAAGTACAGTGTCATCTAGCATGTGATTACGCTGGATGACCCGCACCTGATCCGACAGTCGTTGTACCGTAACGTTGACAGCTGCTGGCTCAAGCACCTGAAAAAGAGAGAGCATCCGAACACGGCACGCGGTCAGATTGTTTCCCCCCTCTGTAGCCCCATACTATGAGCGCATGACATTTTCATTGATGGATCGTGTCCATCTCATGCGCTGCGCTGCACACTTCCGCCGGGAACTGGGACCCTATCAGAGGCCGGTGGGCCTCGAGGTCCTAAATCGTCCGACGGCCGGCGTCCTCCCGTCGACGAGCAGTTGGTGGCGTCGTGGGCGGAGAGAAATATAATAAGGTTGCATAAGTTTGCAATCTGCGACCTCCTTTAACAAAAAAACAAAAGTAAATGTTGTTGATGTATGTTAGTGCGAATAAATAATTAAATATTTATATGTAGGATCAGGAGTGCCGAGCGGTATATACCGTCAGGCTTTGGAGTTTCCATGTTATTGGGATAAACAGGACGGTATAAACAGTTACAAGGAACTGTAATAAAAATTACAGTACACAATAAAATACACTAGGTATACAAAAGACACAATAATGGGTAAATATTAAAAAACAGTTAATCGAACAAACCCTTTAGGGTCACATTTCGTATAGCGGCCAAGCCACCCAACACAAAGTGTATCTACTCGCTATTTAGCAAGCCAACACAGCTATGTAAATATACAGCAGCGCTGTACCAGGTAAACCGACAGTTTCGTCGGGAGCAGGTGCTCTGTATTGAGTCGAATCCGAAGACCGACTGACGAACAAAACGAGTGCACGCTCTTTTATAGGATGATCGACAACTCTGTCCAATGACGCACGTCAAGTGTTTACTTGATACAAAACACTAAAATACGCTAAATCTAATAAGACTTGCATTATATGGTAATCAAATAATACAAGGATAATTGTCATAAACAAACAATGGTGATTTCACAAAGTAAACCGTTTTAAAAACAAAGCAACACGTCATCCGTTGTTTTGAATAAAACCAACGGGTACAATAAATTTATCGAAATAAGTTGCCAAAAATCAATTAGGGCGTACACCGACTACTCAATAAATTATGTTTCGATTTATAAGACAATAATTGATAGTAAAAATCACTTAAATTGATAATAAACACAAATCTTAACAAATTCTGTTGACTACCCACAATTTTAATTTGACAACCATCTCCGACATATGTCGGAGATGGTATGTCTGTCTCTCGTTAGCATCAGGCATATTTTAATTACTGTGGGCGTACTATGGGTAATGTTGGTTATAGCACATTAGAAAAACGGTTTATAGTTCAAATCAGATTATAATTCACGAACAAATCAGTCACACTAGCGAATCACACACTGTAGGTACACATTTAACGATACGGAACGCGACAGTTTCTGAGCACATGTTGTTCGTACGATGTCCAATGTTTCAATGATCCCGAGAGCTCTGCTTACACCGTCCTTTGTAGCGGTCGCTCCCACCACGAACTCAGGCTAGACTCTGTCTAGCGCCACGAGATGGCGCTAGCGTTCCGAATAGTCAAACGAATGACTCCGACACGGCCATCCTGCTATACACACGTCCTCGTGTGTTAATCTGTAAAGAAACATACCCGCAAAGTATCACATAGCTCGGTCACTCCTGACCATATTTGGTACAGGCAGAACACAATGAAAACTCGAACAAACTAACAATAGCAGAGTTCAGAGCATTACCCACTATTTGATTCCCAAATCTCAAGATTACAATCAAAATAATCAACTAAGATGCATGTGTCTGATACTATCTAGTAACCTCCAGTTACTCAACTCGTCAAATTCATTTGCGCATTCCCATCGAATCGCCAAGTCACTCCTGGACTTTATGGTTTCTCACGAAACTCCACACAACACACACAACTTAATCTCTGCTCTGTTTCATCAACAAAACTATTACTGGACTTTCTTCAAATTCGTTAGTAATACTCTGATCCAAACTATCATCGATAACAAAAGATTTCTCAAAGCCTTAGTAATAATTAGTCAGAAACTATATCAACTAACTCGTAGATTACATACAACGCTCATGGCTCGGCTATCCTGACCCACGTCAGGGACATTATCACAAAAATAATTGGGTCAAATTAAACCGTCTGAGTATTGCGTTTAATGCTTAATTGATTGTGAACCAAACAGAACACTAAAATGAAAGAATAAAGGCACTCAATTAAGACAGTATTTTGACTCTACCAAACAAATCCACAGCACTTAACCAGCACCATGCATCACTACTTACCCAGTAGTGAAATTCATTGAAGTACTTAACCAGTGTCCAGGGATATTATTATTATTTAGTACTTAACATTTTAGCGCTTAACTAGCGTTAAAAATCCTATTACTTAACCAGTGATAATAATAACGCTTAACCAGCGATATTAACCCACTAACGCTTAACCAGCGAAAGCACATCATAACACGCTTAACCAGCGATTCAACAGCTAACGCTTACCCAGTGATTAGACTACTAACACGCTTAACCAGCGATAGTCAACATAACTCGCTTAACCAGCGATAACGTATTGGGAAAGAGTAATGTAAACAAATCATAGCAGAGCCATGTACCATCGTTATCCACATTAACAATCATTTTTATCACTAAGAGCCTTAGACACCTAGAAACCCACACACGAGTAAACCACTCTAACGCCACGGCTCTCGAGCCGACCAGCAATCGCATTGCTCTCACACATCCAGCTCATGGATCCGTGTGTATCACCTGTGACACCACACAACTTTACTACGGCCGATAGAGAACCCCTACTCGCGTGCTTCCCATAATGTAGGCTTGTTCATCACCAGTGTGATCACTATCTACTTCGACTGGTACATGACCTACTAGCATCTTTCTTTACCTATTGTGAGCATACTTATACCTACGCCTAGAGTTGAAGGCTTTTAGAGTATTGATTCAACCAGAGTATTGTAAACAAATTTTGATTATCTAATCATAATCATTTTAAATTTAACTTAATCCTTTATCAAATTAATCATTTAAATCCAAAATTAAGTTATGTAACAATTGTAGGAATGCATGAGTGACCAAGTACCAATGTCATATCAACCTGCCATTAGCAGTTATCGTTAAGTTATCACAAAACAATAACACAAAGTGTGAATCAAATTCGTGGCCTGTGGCTTTTCACTAAGCCCTCACACACTATTGCATTCCCTTGAACGCCGAGTCCCACGGACTCTGTGGTCTCTGCAAGATCCGACCTCCGCCAGAGCCACCCGCGCACCGCGCATCCACGGATTACATAACGTAAATACCGACTTCTAACGGACTACGGCTACGAAATGGCTACTGGTACGGTCCGACCAGCCGAACTAAGATTCACCACTATCACTCAACTCAAACTCTTCTACTTCAAGCGGTACTTGGCACTCAGGCACTCTCTTTAACCTATCATGAAGATACTTGTAAGGTTAGATTTTAAAGTTTTTAACGTATAGCGATCACCCGCCAAAACTTCTGCTTCCGTCTTATAATCTGATTTCACTTTTCGTTTTCTAATAACACGAAATCGTCAACCGAACATTTTGTTAGAGCTGCCTTTGTTCCATCAAATCTAACTTTCTGCTGTTGACCGTTTAAAACTGAATTTATTACAAGAGCTAAGCTAAGCTAAGCAACAAAAACTCTGTCGCCGACATGTTAATCGAAAAGCCTAGGTTCAATATTTCACGTACTATCATAATATTACTTTGCAAGTAAATGTCGGGTAGATCATAGTAATCAAATCTCAAGCTGTTTCTCGCTAATTGCAACACTACATACGATTTGTTCTGTGCTGAATGCAACAACATTATTAACTCGTTTGCCATTTAATTTGGCTGCACAACTCGCTTTTACTAACGAGCATTCAGCACCAGAATCGTAAACAAAACAATACAGCTCACCTTTATTTTCCAATGTATCTGAGGGTAGTTGTACGACGTCCACTCGCCGTTCACGACTTCCAGCACGTTGTCCACCATCCGCTTGGCTTGGCTGCAACTACTTGTGCACCCGGCTGCGATATGTCCTGGTTTCCCTCACTTGCAGCACACGAAAGGCTTCGCTGACGGCTGCGAGGCTGCTTGGCTCGATCCTTAGTCACTCCACGTAATTCCATGGTATGCTATTTGCGATAGTCACGTTGATGCTGCTCCTTTGTGCGTCTTACTGATGTTGTTGTTGTTGTGACAAGTTGACCACCTTGCAGTGAATTTTTGGCAAAACAAATCAGCTGTTGCGTTTGCACACGCCTTATACTGCGTGCTCAACGTGTACGGGTACGTGATACGTCGATCTCAAACGCCGGTTAGAGATAGTCTTCTTTTTTTCAAACATGGCGGTAGGCGCAACAGTCGCGTCACTCGGCAAAGGTATTTTTGCATACAGCCTATGCCCAAAACAACATGTATCATGCTCGCGCATCCGTATCAGCTTTGTCTAGGTCGAACTTGGACAGATCCACACGATTATTAAGCGTTCGCATGTGCACTTTGTTTTTCAAATGTCAACGGTCACTTTCACTTTAAGCGTTCTCATTTTGTGCACAAACCAACACGAATCCCAGTTCTGATGTCGGAGATGGTATGTCTGTCTCTCGTTAGCATCAGGCATATTTTAATTACTGTGGGCGTACTATGGGTAATGTTGGTTATAGCACATTAGAAAAACGGTTTACAGTTCAAATCAGATTATAATTCACGAACAAATCAGTCACACTAGCGAATCACACACTGTAGGTACACATTTAACGATACGGAACGCGACAATTTCTGAGCACATGTTGTTCGTACGATGTCCAATGTTTCAATGATCCCGAGAGCTCTGCTTACACCGTCCTTTGTAGCGGTCGCTCCCACCATGAACTCAGGCTAGACTCTGTCTAGCGCCACGAGATGGCGCTAGCGTTCCGAATAGTCAAACGAATGACTCCGACATATATATAATAATATATATAGGTATATATATTTTTTTTAATATATTTTTTTTTTTAGTATAGTACACAAATCGTATAACCTTTAACAGGTTATGGGCCCAGATATCCAGACTGGAGTTAAGTAAAATATAGATACGTAAGCTTGATGTAAATAACTGGATACAATGGAAATACCGCATTTCTGCTCTGTTACGGGGCATGGACGGTCTTTTGGACATTATTCAGGGAAAAACTCAAAAACCGAATAAGGCGGTGATGCTGATGGTGCTTTTACAGTGGCTTTGACGGAGTATAACAAAAAGTTATCGGAGTATGTTAGGCTGGAAAGTACTGCGTTACTGCTGGTTACGAACAACATATCAGATGAAATCTTAGACAAGGTGATTCGATTCTCTCATCCTAAGGACGTATGGGATGAACTGCATAGACTCTATGATGGTGTCAATGAAGACAGGTTATATGAAGTATGTATGGAGTTCTTTAAATTTCACAAGGATACTGCTGATGACATGGCAACTCATGTATCGAAATTGAAAAATTTGTGGCACAAACTGAATCAGGAATTATTAAAAGATAAAGATAGCAATTACCAGAAATACTTTTAATCTGCAAGATTTTAGATACACTGCCAGAAAGTTATTTTTAATTTAAATCGAGTTGGATGTTGATGTCCAAGAAAGACAGAACTGTTAAGAATATTACCAGTCAACTATGTGCACCTGAAAAGGCACTCTGCAAGAACGGTAAAGACTGTGAGTTTAGTTGTGATGCCCTTGCGGTTAATACATGGAAGAAATGTATTAAAAAGGGTAGTGAGGAAACTCCAGGGACAAGTAAGAAGAAAATAAATAAGATAAGATGCTACAGCTGCAAGGAAGTTGGACACCTAAAAAGAGACTACCCTAAGAGGAGTGTATGTCGTCAAGTTGTGGATGACAAAGGAGTTAACATGGTATTGCTGTCTGTGAATTCAGCTGAATTTGAGACTGATTGTGACAAATGGTATGTGGATAACGGTGCTACAAATCATGTTACGATGCGGTTAGATTTATATCAAGATTTTAAATACTTTGATGTTGATCATACTGTAACAACAGCTGATAGAAAAGTGATTAAGGCAGTTGGGCAAGGATCACTAAGCATTGAAGCTGAGGTTAACAAGGAGGTTGTCAAGGCAACATTGAGGGATGTTTGGTATGTTGAAGCACCGAAAATAAATTTCTGCTTATCTGGGGGATAAGCAGAAATTTATTTTCGGTGCTGTCGACACAAGATAAAAATCCAGGGAGCTTGTTTGAGTCGCGCGTCACTTCTTGTTCAATGAAGATTGATGGACAAATTGCAATTATAGGACAAAGAGAAAGGTACGGAGGTCTGTACAGGCTTAACTGTAGGATTGTACCACCACCATCTAAAGTAATTGTCAATTTGGTACAAAAAGTTGATAGGCTGCAACTCCACCATGAGCGAATGGCTCATCAGAATAAAAGGCATGTGAGAAATCTAATCGAGAGGGAACTCGGTATTAAAACCAAGGAAACTGGAGAATTATGCGAGGGCTGTATATTTGGAAAGTCCCACAGACAGAAGTTTGGTGTACTGGAAAAAGCCACACACCCTGGAGAACGCATACTCACTGATGTGTGTGGTCCATTCCCTCTGTCCATATCCAAGTATCGCTACTTTGTACTGTTCAAAGATGAATTTACACGTTACAGATTTGTGTACTTTCTTCGAGAGAAGTCAGAGGTACAAGAAAAACTGAAAAAGATGTTGGCATTCTGTCCAGGTATCTGGTCATACTATTAAAGAAGTATTGAGTGATAATGGCGGAGAGTTTAACAATCAGAAGATGCTAAAAATATTAACGGATAAAGGCATAAAGCAACGATTTGTTAAAGGCATAAAACAAAATGGGTGTAGTGAACGGGACAATCGCACGATTGTGGAAGCAGCGAGATCTATGATGCATGCGCATGTAGAACTGCCTCAGGTATTGTGGGCTGAGTTAGTGAATACTGCCGTTTATATTTTGAACAGAACAGGTCCAACAGCAGTAGAAAACAAGTCTCCATTTGAGCTTTGGTTTGGTAAGAAACCTCAAATAAAGCACTTGAGGATTATCGGATCGCATTGTTATGCACATGTACCAAAGCAAACCAGGAAGAATCTGCACAAGAAAGCAGTGAAATGTATCTTGGTGGGATATGATAATGACGATGGGTACAGGCTCTGGAACGAACAAAATAATTCGCTGGTGAGATCAAGGGATGTCGTCTTCGATGAAAAGCCCTTGGGTGCGGAAGCTCCAGTGAAGGCTTCTACAGAAGCTAAATTTGAAATACCATTGGAATTGCCACAATTGCATGGTAATGAGGATGATGTATTGAATCCATTGAGTTGACCACAAGTTACTCAGAATGCAGAAAATTCAGACAGTGATAGAACTATCGAAAATAATGAAAATGTCAATGAAGGTGTTGGTACCGAAATTGGGGACACTGAGTTCATTGTTAGAGAAGATGTTCTAATTGAAAATTTGGATACCTTTGATGACGCTAGGAGTTATATATTCTGAACAGTTTTGAGTTAGGGAGAGAGATAAGGAAAGTAAATGAAGATGAGACGGAAATTCATACCAGAGATGTAATGGCTGAACAGGAAATCATGGAACATGGTGAAAGGATTCTCAGAGATAGATCATTACTTCGTCCACCTAACTCAAAGACTATGTTTTAAACATAACTAGCTGTCACCAAGAACCTAGTACTTATCTAAGCTATGTAAAGCCCTGAACGGAATCTTTGGGAAAAAGCAATGGACTGCGAAATGAATTCTTTGAAGGAGAATAAGACTTGGGTCCTCGTGCCTCTTCCTAATAACAGGAACGTTATACCATGCAAATGGGTATACAAAGTAAAATCGAATGCTGATGGTTCAGTATACAAGTATAAAGCTAGACTTGTTGTAAAGGGATTTAGTCAAAAGAAAGGGGTTGATTATGATCAAACTTTCAGTCCCGTGGCTAAAATGGCAACAATCAGGAGTGCATTGGCTGTAGCAGCCAATGAGAACATGTTAATGATACAATTTGATGTGTCAACAGCTTTTCTCTATTGGGTCACTTGATGAAGGAATATTCATGAAAAAGCCTGAAGGCTATGATGATGGGTAGCGGGATCGTCCGAAAGGGTTACCGCTGCCCTGGAACATAAAGGGCTAAGGAAGGAACACGGGTGGGTTTTAGTCAGTAAGAGTCTGACACTCCCTTCCGCTCCACCCAGAGCGGGAGGGGTCATATGATGATGTCCCATCCATTTTTTGAACAACTACAGACAACTGGTTGGTGCCTTGGCATATTTAATGATCAGAACTAGGCCAGACATTGCATATGCAGTCAGCGTAGTTTCTAGGACCCTCGAAAATCCTAAAGAACTGGATTGTGTTAAACTGAAGAGAATACTACGGTATTTGCTCCAGAAAAAGGGATATTCTACAAAAGAGATTTCAAGACAGGTATTCTTGAGAGCTACAGTGATGCCGATCATGGCGGTGACTTGAACACAGGACGTTCAACCATTGGTGTATTGTGCATGTATGCTGGAGGTGCCGTGTCATGGATAAGCCAACGTCAGACAAGCGTGGCTATATCCACCACCGAAGCAGAGGTCGTAGCTGCCAGTGAAGGCGCTCGGCAATCAATTTGGCTGTCCAGAGTCATTGGAGGTATGACAAAACTGAAGGGTGTGCCTATCCTGAGTGTAGATAACGAAGCCGCGATTAAGCTAGCTGAAAATCCAGAGTACCACAAACGTACTAAGTATATCCGGATTAGACACTTCTTTGTCAGGGAGATGGTAACCAGTGGAGAACTAAATATAAGCAAGATCACAACTGAAAATCAACTTGCAGATACTTTTACAAAAGCATTAGCTAGACCAAGGCTGTCGAAGCTTTTGAAATTAGTAGGTCTTCATTGAGAGAAGATAGTAAGGTTGCATAAGTTTCAATGTGTGACCTCCTTTAACAAACAAACAAAAGTAAATGTTGTTGATGTATGTTAGTGCAAATAAAATGTCTGTCGGAGTCATTCGTTTGACTATTCGGAACGCTAGCGCCATCTCGTGGCGCTAGATAGAGTCTAGCCTGAGTTCGTGGTGGGAGCGACCGCTACAAAGGACGGTGTAAGCAGAGCTCTCGGGATCATTGAAACATTGGACATCGTACGAACAACATGTGCTCAGAAACTGTCGCGTTCCGTATTGTTAAATGTGTACCTACAGTGTGTGATTCGCTAGTGTGACTGATTTGTTCGTGAATTATAATCTGATTTGAACTGTAAACCGTTTTTCTAATGTGCAATAACCAACATTACCCATAGTACGCCCACAGTAATTAAATTATGCCTGATGCTAACGAGAGACAGACATACCATCTCCGACATGTCTTTATGTAAAAATCAACTAATTGTGTGATTTAAAGTAATGTTGTCAGTATAGTACACAAATCGTATAACCTTTAACAAAATACTCGTCGCTCGAACTCGACGCAACTGCCACGGCCGGTGTCGTCATGGCACTCAGAGCCAAACCACACGGGCGGTGCGGCGCCGCATCGCAAGCCATTTCGCCGCGGTGGCGACCACACGGGCAGAGCGGCGTCGCAACGTTCTACGGAGCCGCGGCGGCGCCGCAGCGGCGGCAAAATGAGGGGTTGCCCATCGCTACGCAACAACTGCGAGCGGCGCCGCTCCGGCTCCGCTCTGCTTACACCCCTCCCCGCCTCGTCTCGATTCCGATGCGCGCGCGGCGCGGCGCCGGAGCACACCGCACGGCGCCATGTGGCTACAATGCATTTTTGTATGTAGAAAACCGCAGCGGCGCCGCTCAGGCGCCGCGCCGCAGCCGCGCCGCCCGTGTGGTTTGGCTCTCACAGTGCGGCTGGGAACCGGCGGCGGCGGCGAGGCGGAGCTGAGCGAAGAGTGAGTCCGGACGTAGTGGGCGTGCACGGCGAGCTGCTGCTCTTTTCAACATTTTCTCTGTATTTTTTGTCATAATTTCACTTCTTCATCGGAGGTGACATGACAGATGTCACCTCCGGTTCGGTAGTTTTTGATGCAATTTTATGGTACTCTTGTTCATTGTATTTATTTGAAATGATATTGTTTAAGGTATGGTATGGTTATGGTATACTTTCACGTATATATAAATATAAAAACTGCTTCTAAAAAATTATACAGCGTGGCGCTTTAATGGCGACATTAATTTAACACACGTATATGGTTTTGCGTTGTAGTTTTATGAATATATTTTAATTTAATTAAACATTAATATTTATTTATTTATTAACAATTTTATAAAATAGCATCTTAGAGCAACCTGACTTAAAGAAATGTTGCGCAGGGGTCATTTTCCGGGGTCACGGATCATACATCAATGTAATTAAAACAATTAACGAGCAAAGAGAAGGCGAATTGAAGGAAAGAGAGAGAGCCCTATGTCGGCGCGCGGCGCAGGTGGAAGTTTTCAAGTTACGATTTTTTTTATGTTGTTATAATTTTTATGATTACTGGCCACTAGCCCTACCCGTTTGTTAAATTAATGTCGCCATTGTAGCGCCACGTTGTATATTAATTAAAATTGAAGAGACGACAAAATAGATGACGTGTTGACTTTGGTGTTGCTAGCTTATTAGTATTATAGTACGGCACGCCAGCATCAACGATATTATTCGTCGAACCCTTGTCACAGCCGGCGTACCAGTGGTATTAGAACTAAACAGCTTGGTACGTGATGACGGGAAGAGACCAGACGGCATGACGTTATTGCCTTGGAAGATTGGTTGGCCTCGGAGATGGGCCGCAACCTGTGGTGTCACCCTTGCGCCATCTCATGTTCCAAGCACAGCTGGCGGTACTGGCGCCGCTGCTGCTGCTACTGTAACCCTCAGCACAAATACTGGAACCTCATGGGTAACTACAGTTTCATACCGTTTAGGGTCGAAACGCTTGAGTCATGGTGCCCGAGTGCGCGTTTGCTTTTTAAGGGAATTTTTCACCGACTGGTCGAATCTTCACGTAACCAGAGGGTTTGCTCGTTCTTTGGTCAAAGAATTATCATTGCCAATCAACGTGGCAATACATATACAGGGTGTCCCGGAAGTCGATGTCAAGCCGAAACGGGTAATAGTAGTTACGAGAAAAAAAAATCTAAGATGTGTATTTTAAAAATAACTGGCATTAAAAAAATCGAGAAAACCTGCACCCTGTGACAGCTTTTGCACACCCGATTATATTATAATAAATAAAATGAACACAATCATCTAGGACTTTTCATTAGATAAATAAACACGGTCGCCAAATCCAGAAATGTTGGCACTAATAGTGAGTGCCACCATTTCTGGATTTCGAAAGTGATTTGAGGAAATGGTTGTATTAGGTAACCATTCCATCCCTTTCTTAATAATTTGATGATTTTTATCCACTATTCGTAACGCTTTGCATTTATGGGCACTTAAAAAAAATACATCAATCCACCCTACATAATATCTTTACACCATAAGTAATTTAGAGTTCACAAATATTCTTATAAAGAGGGGAACCGTAAGTAGTTTTAACTGTCAACTCTGGACCTACAATGTGACGCAGTTTATAATTAAAATTTGTGTGATAATAATAATGCATTAAAAAATAATTAAGCTGCTTCAAAGCCGTACAATAAATATGTTGCGTGGTGGGCGCATTGCGCAGCGTGTTCGTGGGGCACACGGCGGCCGTGACATGCTGCGCGTGGTCGTGCGACGCGCGCCTGGCGGCCACCGGCAGCGCGGCCGGCGAGCTGCGCCTGCTCGCGCCGCCGCCCCATGCGCGCTGCTTGCACCACGAGCCGCATGCACACGACCTGGGTTAGTACTCACATGAAAAATGCTATTTATTTCTGTAAATATTGGTTCAAAAAAACGCCTTTATCCTTCTGTCCCGTGTTTCCTACCGGACTAGGTACTCTGACAAGAAAGACCGATACAAATTCAGAGGTCAGTCTCTCTTAAAGCCCAGACAATATAATCTTGTCAAAGTCAAAGTCAAATAATTTATTTTAAAATTAAAATAAAATTGATTCTAGTCGCCCCTGCCAAAAGGTAGTTTTCGTGTGGAGAAGAATGGGCAAGAAACTCCACCGTTACTCTTTTAAAATGTTTACAATATTTTGCATACATTAATTATATAATTAAATGTGAAGACGATGCACCTAAAAATAAAATTACTATACCACAATAGGTAAAAGAATTAAAATGAATTAATGAAAACATGACATATATATTGACTATGTGATAGATACATGGTGCTCACATATTTACAAACATACCAAAAGTAGATAATAAGGAGCAATAAGTCCGGGTGTAATTACAGAATGTAAATCAATGTCAAAGAGAAAAAAAAAATACAATTACATTAGCAACCAGTTTGATTTTGTCTAGACTCTAGAGATTCTAGACAAAATCAAATAAATCTTGATCGGGCCATGGTTGGTCGGTCGGATTGATGGTTCGTTGGCTTTGGACTTTTGAGGAAAGAGCCACACACATACAGATTTGAGTGGACCTGTCCGGCCAGTGCATGCATTTGTCAGTAATGGAGTAGGTAGTTCAAGTCAGAAGTTCAGGAACTCAACGACTGCCGGTGATCCACTCTCTCAACACACGTATGGTGCCGACAGCCTAGGCTAATCCGAGACTTTATATAAAGCAAAGCGATAGATCCTCAGTAGAGAGAGAGAGAGAGAGAGAACTCAAGTAGAGCAGACGTGTGTACCTATAGGCAATATTATTTAAAAATTATGAGAAACATTTAAGAATTAAGTATGTCAAATAGTGAAAACAGCCCTCGGAGTATCCCATCACCACGCAGCCCTGCCAGCAAATCTCAAGTACAGTCGCGGTTATTAATGTAGTATCACCTTAAGGACTGTATTGCTGTGAACGCGGGGTAAAGGCCGTATCTACGTCTGTGTGCATAAAGTGATGTATCAACACAGAACGCTCACCTCATAATTCGCACACTTGCTGGCGTCGAACGAAACAAAAAACATTCCGTCGCTTTTGCACACAGGCTACGTAATTACGTAGTCTGGTCATAAGTTTTGTCACATATGGAAAGTTAAATAAATTACACAATGAGTTACGCACTACAACCATTTATAAATCAAATGAAAGGGTATAAAATACAGATTCAAACCACATTAAAATTATTCGAAATGTCCTCCTCTTGCTTCGATACAAGCCTTCAATCTGCAAGGCCAGTCATCAATCGAAGCACGCACGACGTTCATGTCAATATCGGCGACTGCTTTAATCAGGGATGCTTTAAGTGACTCCAAGTTGCGATGGGGTTTAGAGCAGACCTTCTCCTCTAAGTGCTGCCATATTTTGTAATCCAAGGGATTCAAGTCTGGACTGGATGAGGGCCAATCCTCATGCCTGATAATGTCGATTCCACGGGTCGTGAGCCAGTTTTGGGTACTTTTCGCCTTATGAGCCGGCGCAGAATCCTGCTGGAATACCCAGTGCCTGTTTTCGAACATTGTTTGTGAAAGAGGTTCCACAATGTTTGTTAGGACTGTGTTTTGATATACGAGGGCACTGGTTTTCACTCCTTTTTCACAAAAAAACACCTCTGTTGGACCCAAATAGGACACCCCAAGCCAAACCATGAATGACGAAGGGTGATGACCACGCTGAACACGTGGCACACGTCTGCTTGCTTCTTCACTAGAGTGTGCATATACTTTATCATTTTGTTTGTTAACACTCTCCTCAACATTAAAAATTTTTTCGTCCGAAAAAAGTATTTCGCGGTATTTTTTTCCCGCGTACCGCCTTAACAAAACCCGGCTTCTTTCGAGTCTGATTTTCTTCAGCCGTGCGTTAAGAAGATGTGCTGTTTTTTTTCTATAAGCACGCAGTCCTAGGTCTTCATTCAACACCCTTTTAACAGTAGTTCTGCTTAGTCCCATCTGCAGAGCCAACATTTTTTGCTTGCGGACAGGATTTCGTTGGATTCGCGCCTTCACTGCTTTGATGACCGCTGGAGTCCGAACAGTACGAGGTCGACCGCTCCTTTGTTTATCTTCTAATCTTGAATCTTCCCTGAATCGTTTGATAGTACGATAAATAAATCTCAGTGGAATTTTCAAATTTTTCAGCAGTTTGAAAATCTCAGTTGGCGCGTGACCGCAACGATGCAATGCAATTACTGCGACTCTGTCTTCTTTGCGCGTCCACTCCATTTTAGAAAATGAACAAAATTCTAGAAATTCTTTGTTTTTATTTTCTTTAAATATTCAAATTTCGAATGCCCATAATATTTTCCTCGGCTTGCATTCTAAATTCGAAATTTGACCTATGTGACAGAACTTATGGCCCGACTACGTACGTATGACCCTGGTTGGTTCATACCAATGCTAAAATTGATATCATTTCATCAAGTACCAATAGCTGATATCATCATCTGCTTAGCCTTTTCCCAACTACGTTGGGGTCGGCTTCCAGTCTAACCTGATGCAGCTGAATACGTGTATTCTACATGGAGCGACTGCCTATCTGACCTCCACAACCCAGTTACTGGGTAATACGATACCCCTTGGTAAGACTGGTTGTCAGACTTTCGGGCTTCTGACTACCCGTAATGACTGTCAAAGATCCACGAATGACAGCCGGGACCAACAGCATAACGTGCTTTTCGAGGCACGGAGGGGTCTCGGTATGTAAAGATGGTCACCCATCCACAGACCAACCGCGGCAAGCGTAGCTTAACCTGACTGATCGACCTGTGCGGCTGTTATTATTTAGCCACGGGCCCCTCAAGTCTTCGTCGATACCTGATGCTCTTACGTATTGGGTTTATGAAAGCATAGGTTTGGGTTCCAATCTCGAGTTGGGATTTTTATTTTTCTTTTCCAACAATAATCTTTATCGGTTATTTTGTTATTCGTTTTTTATAGATTAATAAACAAGAATAATAATGTAATAATTATTTTATTTTCATTATTATATTGCTATTGTTATACAAGGTTAAAATAAAAATGTTTTTTTTTCTATGTGATTTCAAAATATTTATTCGTTATCTATACATACATAATAATAAAATCGTAGGAAAGTCAAAACTGTACATTTAATATTTTTTTTAAAGAATACTTGGGGCGTGATCTACAATCGATATCGAAGCCTAAAATATAGTTTTTAGAATTTTTGTCTGTTTGTCTGTATGTATGTCCGGGCTAAACTCAAAAAGTACTGCATGGATTTACTTCAAATTTTGCAAAAATATTACTAAGAGGTCGGGTCAACATTAAATCTACATAATTTATCACGCTATCACCTACGGGGGAGGAGCTGTGAATCTTTATTTTTCTTACGCATTCTGTGACAGCGTGTAATCTAACGACGCATATTTCAATGTTGTTTTTGAGTAAGCCATGCTGTTATCTAGCTTTACACTATAAAAACTACGCCATTTAAGTAACTTGGGCAGAGAAACATAGTTTAATGAATGTTAGTAGTATAAAGACAATTTTAAAGCAGCGCCATCTAAGAGATTTCATAAAAATTAAATCAAGTTACATGTTAACACTTTTTGGAAATTAATAATTTAAATTTGATCATGTTGGCGAGGTTAGTAGTTAGTTATTCTTAAAATTCATAGATGTGCATTTTCTTCGTTTCGCGTGGCATTTTTCAGGCTCTGTGAAGTCGACCAGCCGATCGATTCTGTAAAAATCTCACCGTGAAAAGTTAGGTGAAGTGAGCTTAGAGTGAGCTGTCAATAATGTCAATCCCTAGTATTAGTTGGAATGACAGCTCACTCCACGCTCACTTCACCTAAGTTTTCACGGTGAGATGGTTACAGAATCGCACTGCAGTTTGCGAGATCCCTTACGTATGACAAGGTGCTTTCATATTACACGTACGACAAGCAAAGGGGTGTATTTAACCGACGTCGACGAGGAGGTGCTGTGGAAGGTTTTCCGGGAATTTTCAAGGACACCGCATTGGATAGGGTTTATACCGTGCATCCGAATAATGGCGAAAGCTATTTTCTGCGGTTGTTACTTCACACTGTCCGAGGCCCAATGTCTTTCGCCTTTCTGAGGACATTTGATGGCGTGGAGTATCCCACTTACCGCGCAGCCTGCGTAGCGCGTCACCTTCTCGACGGTGAACAAAATTGGGATGACACCCTCGCGGAAGCGAGCGTCAGTGACAGTCCCAGCCGCATGCGTCATCTGTTTGCCGTCATCTTGGTGTTTTGTGGAGTCGCGAACCCGGTAGCTTTGTGAGAGAAGTATCGCCATCATCTATCTGAAGATTTTCTACGAGCTTTGAGGCGTGCTACTGGAGACGAAGTCGAAGTAACTGATGGACGCGTGCTGAACACCTGTCTCAGTTCACTTCAAGATGTGGTCATTTCTATCGGCGGCAATCCACTGATCGAATATGGGTTACCAGCTCCCCAATCATCACCGCATCTAGACCGTGGAAATCGGGAGTATAACGCTGAGACAAATTACGATCCGGGCGAAATGATCACCATACGAAATGACCATGTCACTTTGTTCTCTTCAGAGCAAAAACCAATTTATGATACCGTCCTTGAAAGCGTTGCTCAAAACCAGAGTAAAATGTTTTTCTTGGATGCTCCTGGTGGAACAGGAAAAACATTTTTTACCACTGGCTTACTTGCAGAGGTCAGGAGGCAAAGCAAAATTGCTATTGCTGTAGCGTCATTGGGAATCGCTGCCACACTGCTTCCGGGTGGCAAGACAGCACATGCCATGTTTAAAATTCCCATCGATTTAGAGAGCGCCGAAACGCCTGTTTGTGGTGTGTCACGTAACAGCGATAAGGGACACGTGCCCAAGGATTGCTATCTGATCGTATGGGATGAGTGTACGATGGCCAATAGAAAGGCAGTTGAGGCCGTGGACAGAACCCTGCAGGACATCCGCAGGAACGAACATTTGATGGGTGGTGTCACAGTTCTGTTCAGTGACGATTTCCGGCAAACGCTTCCCGTGGTGACGCGGGGATCGAGGGCTGACGAGGTGAATGCTTCGTTGAAACGATCTTCGTTGTGGTCACGAGTTTGTGCGCTGCGCTTGACCATTAATATGAAAGCTCGGCTCGGAGGCAATGCACGTGCTCAAGAATTCTCCGATGTCCTTCTAAGTCTTGGCGAAGGCACTCTACCAGAAGAGAGAAGTGGACAGGTGGTGCTTCGAGAGTGTCTCGGTAGAGGTATCCAGCTTAGAAGAACTCATTCGCTATGTGTACGGGGACATCAGTCGTATACTGCAACAGCAGAATTCTTGGGTGTGTGAGCGGGCCATTTTGACGCACAAAAATGATCAGGCTGCAGCAATTAACGAATGCATTCTCTCGCAAATTGAGGGGAATGAAGTGGTCTACACCTCGATAAACACTGTTGTCGAGCAAGATGACGCCACACATTATCCCGTGGAATTTCTGAACTCGCTGTCAGCAAGTGGACTTCCAGCGCATACCATGCGCTGGAAGCTAAAAGCCAAGCTGAAGGCCAAGCTGAAGGTCGGTGTCCCGATTATGTTTCTTCGGAACCTCTCTCCTCCGAAGTTGCGTAACAGGACCCGCCTTAAAGTCATCTCGCTCCACAGACACACCATTGAGGCGAAAATTCTTACGGGTTGTGGCGTCGGCGAGTCAGTATTTATAAAACGCATTCCCCTCATACCTCATAACTTCCCGTTCCAGTTCAAGCACGTACAGTTCCCCGTGAGTGTTTGCTTCACGATGACCATCAATAAGTCGCAGGGGCAGACACTGAGGACAGCGGGTGTCGACCTCAGGACGAGTTGCTTCTCACACGGGCAACTGTACGTCGCTTGCTCCCGCGTCACCAGTCCTGACTCTCTTTACATTTTGGCTCCTGGCAGCATAACTACCAACATAGTTTATAGGGAAGTGTTGTAAGATATGATACCTTTGTACGTATTTTTACTCTTTTGTGTCCTGGAATGTATTCCTGCATTATTTTCTCTATTTCCTTTAGTCACATCTTATGACTGAACTCAGCAGGATTCCCATATAACTCTCTTCACTTGCTTCCCTTGCAAAAAAACTCATATTTTAATGCTATTTTAAAAGTTGTTTACTTATAATGCTATAGCGACACTGGCATCTTAGGTATTTTTGATACTGTAGATCCTTCACGCAGACGACGTCGCGGGCAGCAGCTAGTAATTTTATAAACTAACAAAATAAATAAATAAACTTCTAGTCAAAACAGTTTATTTTCTCATAAAGAACAATTTATTAAAGACTTAAAATATTGTGTCTTAGTAATATAATAATATTGTGCTTGAACTACTAATGTGTGTGGGTAATCTAAGAAATCACAACTAGCAAATCTACCCACGTAAATTAAAAAGTGTGAACTCCTTGTCACAATACAATTAAATGGTTCCCTTCATACAATACAATTAAATGGATCCATTTGCATAAAATTTTAAGACCTAATATAACTTAGCATAATTTTGTGTGGCATAATTATATTTTCGCATAATATAATTACGCATAACAGCTTACGCATAATTTTTTTAAGCATAATTTCTCTAACCATAATAATGATTAAGCATAATATTCTAAAGCATAAATTTATTAAGCATAAAGTTCTAAAGCATAATAATAATAAGGCGTAGTCGACGGAGCCCCGCTTCGCGGGGCCCCTATTTCTGTCTGCAGGGTTTAAAGGAACCTAACACGAAGGGGATGACGGGGGCTCGTTCGCTCGCTCCGCTCGCTCACTTGAGCCCCCGTCATCCCCTTCGAACCTAACCTGTCCGAGTCGGGGTGCCCCAATTCCCGAGCTCGCTTCGCTCGCTCTTGCATCGTGAGTTCTCATTGCTTTTTTACTAAATCGAGATGTGTTAGACCTTGGGGCACCCTGACTCTTGGAAAAAGTGATTCAGAATCGAGTGAAAATAAATACGTAAAAATAACTCTTTGTTTCCGTTGTTTCTATTAATTGCATGCCTAAATATTATTATGCTAATAATCATTAGGCCTAGTAACGTTATGCGGATTAAATTTATGCCAAAACAAATTAGCCTTCAAGATAATTATGCTAACATAAACTGTATGCCAAAAAAAAATATGGCAAAGTATTATTATGGCAAAACAAATTATGCCAAAATCGTTATGCCAAAGTACATTAGGAAAAAGAATATTATGCGAAAAGAAGGGATCCCAATAATTATATTAAATCATTTTTATGCCTTAAAAATATTCGTTTGAATAAGATTATGCCAAGTGTGTTATGCCAAATAAATTTCGGAGCATCAAGATTCTGCCAGATAGAGGGAACCCAAGCCGAAGCTGTG
This sequence comes from Apamea sordens, assembly GCA_945859715.1. Taxonomy (NCBI): domain Eukaryota; kingdom Metazoa; phylum Arthropoda; class Insecta; order Lepidoptera; family Noctuidae; genus Apamea; species Apamea sordens. Next base: position 20,741,457 of record OX244000.1, on the reverse strand, counting down.
ATGGTGAGCCTTAAAACCATCTGAAAAAGAATATTATGCGAAAAGAAGGGATCCCACTGCCAGTGCGTTCGTTTTAACTTTAGTTGCATATCTCAATCGTCAAAGTTAACAAATCGTATTTATTAGGACTTATTGCGGTTATAGCTTAAGTATTAATTTTCATTATGAAAAGAAGATTGAAACTAAACCTCAAAATAATCCTTATCACGGATATGACACAATATTATTTTAATATTACTAAAATCAATTTGTAAATCATAACTTAATACTTTGTTTGTATAACCCTCATTATTATCAATACTATCAAGTAAACGGTTCACTCTTGTTTGGTCGAACAATGTTTCGTCGAAAATCACTTCGGCGAATTTTAGTTGCAATAAAGTCATTTCGTAGAATTATTCATTTGACCGAATAATTCATTGGTAAATTTTTATTTAGCATAATTATTTGGATTCCCTCTATCTGGCAGAATCTTGATGCTCCGAAATTTATTTGGCATAACACACTTGGCATAATCTTCTTTAAACGAATATTTTTAAGGCATAAAAATGATTTAATATAATTATTGTTTGGCCGAATGTTTATATGTCCGAATTTACAATGGCATAGTTTTAAGATAGCAGAATTTTATTTAGCATAATTACCTTTGGCAAAGTTAAAATTTCGCATAATTTCGTTTAGCATAACGTTCACTTTGCATACTTATGAAAATGGCAGAATTTCGTTTGGAATAATGTTATTAGGCATATTGACATTTCTATACAATAGCATTTTTAACCTTAAATTAAAACATTGTCGTGAAAAGTCAATAATATGGGGTCTACCCTTTATAGCAGAACTTTTTATGTCATAATATTGTTTTGCATAACAGCGGATAGCATAAACTTCATTTCGCAGAAAATCGTTTGGCAGACAGTCATTTATCATACATTCAAAATTCATAATTTTGTAAGTCAGAATCATCTTTAGGCATAAATTTCATATCCATAATAATTAAAAAGTAGAACCATCGTATCGCAGAAAGTTCACAGTCAGAATCGTCTTTTGGCATACATTTCATACCGATAGTCATTAAAAGGCATATCTCAGAAATTTTAGAGTTAGAATCGTTTTTGGCATACATTTCATATCCATAATCATTACAGAAAATTCATTCATTCATTCACCATGCATGCAGCATGCAAACAAGCATACACCATGCATGCAGCAATCATGCAGCATGCAAGCAAGCATGCAAGCGAGCATGCAAACATGCAAACAAGCATACACCATGCATGCAGCAAGCATGCAGCATGCAAGCAAGCATGCAAACATGCAAACAAACATACACCATGCATGCAGCAAGCATATAGCATGCAAGCAAGCATGCAGCATGCAAGCGAGCATGCAAACATGCAAGCAAGCATACAACATGCATGCAGCAAGCATGCAGCATGCAGCATACAAGCAAGCATGCAAGCAAGCATGCAAGCATGCAACATGCAGCAGGCATGGTTTCTGTCATGGCTCCGGCGCTGCGGGGCTCCGGCGGTCCCACGCGAGCTTATCGTCGCAGATGGTTTCAAGGCTCACCACCGCCTCGCCCCTCCGCGCCTACGCGGGCTTAAATTACACTCTAGGGGTAGGGCAGACAAGACTACGTGGAGTCGGTTTTGCAGCGATTCGTTTCTGTCACTAACATTTGTAGCACAACATATTATTGACTTTTCACGACAATGTTTTAATTTATGTTAAAAATGCTATTGTATAGAAATGTCAATATGCCTAATAAAATTATTCCAAACGAAATTCTGCCATTTTCATAAGTATGCGAAGTGAACGTTATGCTAAACGAAATTATGCCAAATAAAATACTGCTATCTTAAAACTATGCCTTTGTAAATTCGGACATATAAACATTCGGCCAAACAATAATTATATTAAATCATGTTTATGCCTTAAAAATATTCGTTTAAAGAAGATTATGCCAAGTGTGTTATGCCAAATAAATTTCGGAGCATCAAGATTCTGCCAGATAGAGGGAACCCAATAATATGTTGTGCTACAAAAGTTAATGACAGAAACGAATCGCTGCAAAACCGACTCCACGTAGTCTTGTCTGCCCTACCCCTAGAGTGTAATTTAAGCCCGCGTAGGCGCGGCGGGGCAAGGCGGCCAGCGAGCTGAGGAGCAGGTGGTATTAATGCTCGCCGCCGCAGCAGAGTCTGGCCGGCGAAGCCGGCCAGCAAGCCGAAAGTGCGGTGGTGAGCCTTAAAACCATCTGCGACGATAAGCTCGCGTGGGACCGCCGGAGCTCCGCAGCGCCGGAGACGTGACAGAAACCATGTCTGCTGCATGTTGCATGCTTGCTTGCATGCTTGCTTGTATGCTGCATGCTGCATGCTTGCTGCATGCATGATGTATGCTTGCTTGCATGTTCGCTTGCATGCTGCATGCTTGCTTGCATGCTGCATGCTTGCTGCATGCATGGTGTATGCTTGTTTGCATGTTTGCATGCTCGCATGCATGATGCATGCTTGCTTGCATGCTGCATGATTGCTGCATGCATGGTGTATGCTTGTTTGCATGCTGCATGTATGGTGAATGAATTTTCTGTAATGATTATGGATATGAAATGTATGCCAAAAGATGATTCTAACTCTAAATTTTCTGAGATATGATAGTTCTGCCTTTTAATGACTATCGATATGAAATGTATGCCAAAAGACGATTCAGACTGTGAACTTTCTGCGATATGATGGTTCTACTTTTTAATTATTATGGATATGAAATTTATGCCTAACGATGATTCTGACTTACAAAATTATGAATTTTGAATGTATGATAAATGACTGTCTGCCAAACGATTTTCTGCGAAATGAAGTTTATGCTATCCGCTGTTATGCAAAACAATATTATGACATAAAAAGTTCTGCTATAAAGGGTAGACCCTAAATTACACTCTAGGGGTAGGGCAGACAAGACAGGATCCCTTCTTTTCGCATAATGTTCTTTGTCCTAATATACTTCGGCATAACGATTTTGGCACAATTTGTTTTGGCATAATAATACTTCAGCATAATTTTTTTAGGCATACATTTTATGTTGGCATAATCATCTTAAAGACTAATTTGTTTTGGCATAAATTTGATTCGCATAACGTTACTAGGCCTAATGATTATTAGCATAATAATATTTGGGCATACACTTAAAAGAAATAACGGAAACAAATTTGAGTTATTTTTACGTATTTATTTTCACTCGATTCTGAATCACTTTTTCCAAGAGTCGGGGTGCCCCAAGGTCTAACACATCTCGATTTAGTAAAAAGGCAATGAGACCTTAGGATGCAAGAGCGAGCGAAGCGAGCTCGGGAATTGGGGCACCCCGACTCGGACAGGTTAGGTTCGAAGGGGATGACGGGGGCTCAAGTGAGCGAGCGGAGCGAGCGAACGAGCCCTCGTCATCCCCTTCGTGTTAGGTTCCTTTAAACCCTGCAGACAGAAATAGGGGCCCCGCGAAGCGGGGCTCCGTCGACTACGCCTTATTATTATTGTTATGTTTAATAAAGTTATGCTTTAGAATGTTATGCTTAATAAAGTTATGCTTTAGAATGTTATGCTTAATCATTATTATGGTTAGAAAAATTATGCGTAAAAAAATTATGCGTAAGCTGTTATGCGTAAATAATTTATGCGAAAATATAATTAGGACAAACAAAAGTATGCCAAGTTATATTAGGTGTTAAAATTTTATGCAAATGGATAGGGAACCGACAAGACTACGTGGAGTCGGTTTTGCAGCGATTCGTTTCTGTCACTAACTTTTGTAGCACAACATATTATTGACTTTTCACGACAATGTTTTAATTTAAGGTTAAAAATGCTATTGTATAGAAATGTCAATATGCCTAATAAAATTATTCCAAACGAAATTCTGCCATTTTCATAAGTATGCGAAGTGAACGTTATGCTAAACGAAATTATGCAAAATTTGAACTTTGCCAAAGGTAATTATGCCAAATAAAATTCTGCTATCTTAAAACTATGCCATTGTAAATTCGGACATATAAACATTCGGCCAAACAATAATTATGGTTCCCTAGCCATTTGCATAAAATTTTAAGACCTAATATAACTTGGCATACTTTTGTTTGTCCTAATTATATTTTCGCATAAATTATTTACGCATAACAGGTTACGCATAATTTTTTTAGGCATAATTTCTCTAATCATAATAATGATTAAGCATAACATTCTAAAGCATATTTTTTTAAGCATAACATTCTAAAGCATACCTTTATTAAGCATAACAATAATTTAATAAGGCTTAGTCGACGGAGCCCCGCTTCGCGGGGCCCCTATTTCTGTCTGCAGGGTTTAAAGGAACCTAACACGAAGGGGATGACGGGGGCTCGTTCGCTCGCTCCGCTCGCTCACTTGAGCCCCCGTCATCCCCTTCGAACCTAACCTGTCCGAGTCGGGGTGCCCCAATTCCCGAGCTCGCTTCGCTCGCTCTTGCATCGTGAGTTCTCATTGCTTTTTTACTAAATCGAGATGTGTTAGACCTTGGGGCACCCCGACTCTTGGAAAAAGTGATTCAGAATCGAGTGAAAATAAATACGTAAAAATAACTCAAATTTGTTTCCGTTATTTCTATTAATTGTATGCCTAAATATTATTATGCTAATAATCATTAGGCCTAGTAACGTTATGCGAATTTAATTTATGCCAAAACAAATTAGCCTTCAAGATAATTATGCCAACATAAACTGTATGCTAAAAAAAAATATGGCAAAGTATTATTATGGCAAAACAAATTATGCCAAAATCGTTATGCCAAAGTATATTAGGAAAAAGAATATTATGCGAAAAGAAGGGATCCCAATAATTATATTAAATCATTTTTATGCCTTAAAAATATTCGTTTGAATAAGATTATGCCAAGTGTGTTATGCCAAATAAATTTCGGAGCATCAAGATTCTGCCAGATAGAGGGAACCCAAGCCGAAGCTGTGATGGTGAGCCTTAAAACCATCTGCGACGACAAGCTCGCATGGGCCCGCTGGAGCCCCGCAGAGCCGGAGCCGTGACAGAAACCATGCCTGCTGCATGTTGCATGCTTGCTTGCATGCTGCATGCTTGCTTGCATGCTGCATACTTGCTGCATGCATGGTGTATGCTTGTTTGCATGTTCGCTTGCATGCTGCATGCTTGCTTGCACGCTGCATGCTTGCTTGCATGCTGCATGTTTGCTGCATGCTTGCTTGCATGCTGCATGTTTGCTGCATGCTTGCTTGCATGCTGCATGTTTGCTGCATGCTTGCTTGCATGCTGCATGTTTGCTGCATGCATGGTGAATTAATGAATTTTCTGTAATGTGATAGATTAACTTTCAATTATTATGGATATGAAATGTATGCCAAAAGATGATTCGAACTGTAAACTTTCTGAGATATGGTAGTTCTGCCTTTTAATGACTATCGATATGAAATGTATGCCAAAAAACGATTCTGACTGTGAATTTTCTGCGATATGATGGTTCGACTTTTTAATTATTATGGATATGAAATTTATGCCTAAAGATGATTCTGACTTACAAAATTATGAGTTTTGAATGTATGATAAATGAGTATTTGCCAAACGATTTTCTGCGAAATGAAGTTTATGCCATGCGCTGTTATGCAAAATAATATTATGACTGAAAAAGTTCTGCTATAAAGGGTAGACCCAAAGTAAACAACCTTATTAAAAATGTAACATTGTAAAAATCATAATAAGTTGCAAAAATGTCTTACGATGATGCAAGAGTATCACATTTCTGTCAATTAGAATATAACCATAATTTATAGTAGATAAATTATTTACATACAAAATGTTTAAGGAATTTTAAATAATACTTACAGATAAGCACTTGAGTGAGATACCTGACATATAGGTTTATTCGTAGTTCAGGTAGAATCCAAATATGTTTACCTACACCTAGTATTAAGGCCCCATTTTGTAAATATTTATGTACCTAAATCAATTATTTCAATAAACAATTTCAAAACACTTGCATGCGTTTTTTTACGCCATGATGTGTACCTATGACTTACGCACGTAGCAGCTACCCGAGTGTTTAACTGCTGGTGTAACACCCCTATATGTTCACCAGAGGGCGTCCAGAGTTGTGACTTCGCGCCATCTCCGAGCGCGCTGGCACTCCCCGATGACACGTATCTCCTTGCGACGGCCGGTGGCGACTCGCTCATCAAAATGTGGAGCATACATTATAACGAGGTACTTTTAGCGCGAGCGTGATCTAGAATAACAATACAGCGGAGCATGCATGCTAGTATCTCGCGACGTCACGCAGGCGCTGGAGAGGCCGACGGTGCGTGCGCTGCAGACGCTGGAGCTGCACGGCGGCGGCGCGTCGTCGCTGCGCTGGGGTGGCGCGCTGCTGGCGGCGGCGGGCGTCGACCGCGTGCTGCGCTTGTGGCTGCTGGCCGAGCGCGGTGCCAGTGCGCGCCTGCTGGCCGTGCTGTCCGTCAGCAGCCTGGCCGTGGCGCTGCTGAGCGACGGGCCGCTGCTGCTGAGCGGCTCGCTGGCGGGCGAGCTGGCCGTGTGGCAGGTGCCGTCCGAGCTGCGCGACGACGAGCATGACGAGGAGGGCACGGCGCCGTGCTTCTGGAGCCGAGAGGGCGTGAGGCGCTGGCTCCGAGATTGTATTATGCGCGCCCCTGGTCAGTCAAAATGCTATTATTACCAAAAAAAATCTTAGATTTTATTGAAGCCATCGTCCATATTATCCAATGTGGCAGTACCTAGAACCACTGCGAGTGAGCTGGCAGGTCAAGGACCGAAGTCAGGCTCGTTGGTATGCGTTCTTCAGACCAGAGAAGCAGTAGTTGTTACTTGAATGAGTTGTGCTCTACTCAAAGAATGAATTCCATGCCAGGTTTTGAACTGCGTCCGGACGAAAAGGAATTCCTTCTTCAAAGAGCCGAGCAGGCGAACATGACGGGCTCCAAACTACTGTCCACTCCGGTCGACACATTGCTGGAACATTTCGGATATGGTACTCTAACATAATTGTTTGTAAATAATGTTGTGTAATCCTGTAATTGTAAGAAAGTGTTTTATCTATCTATATATAATTATATAAATCAACTACTGTTCGTTTGTCTGGCTAATGCTCGAGAACGGCTGGGCCGATTAAGCTGGTTTGGGTTTTGAAATGTTTGTCGTAGTGCAGGGAAGGTTTAAACGGTGAGAAAATATGGAAAAATTGCGAGGAAGATAGTAAAAACAACAATTTCATTTTCCCATATAAACTGTTCTACCTACTTTCCTGTCAAACATTTGACGATCGTCGCTTCGGTACGGTAGACTCGGGTCCACTCGAATTGAAGCACGTATTAAATTAAGGGTTTTGAATAGTGTAGGAGTAGGGTAGGAGTAGGTTAGGAGTAGGGTAGCAGTAGGGTAGGAGTAGGGTAGAAGTAGGGTAGGAGTAGTGTAGGAGTAGGTTAGGTACTCCTAACCTACTCCTACACTACTCCTACCCTACCCTACCCTACTGAGTAGGATATGAGTAGGGTAGGAGTATGGTAGAAGTAGGGTAGGAGTAGGGTAAGAGTAGGGTAGGAGTAGTGTAGGAGTAGGGTAGGAGTAGGGTAGAAGTAGGGTAGGAGTAGTGTAGGAGTAGGGTAGGGGGTAAGACACCACGCGAACGAAGTAGCGCCGGGCAGCTAGAAATAATTTATATGGCAAAACAACGTTTGCCGGGTCAGCTAGTAGTAGATAATTATAATTATGAATTTTTGAAAACTGAAAATCCTGAAACCGTAGTTAATAATATAGCCAAAACGTATTACCTATTGAATTAACTAAAAAAAAAATTAAACATAAAAAAATAAAATAATTCTTTATTTCAAACAACTTAGAGTACAGGTAACTTAATTACTACAGTCATCATGAGCGACAGTTATGGATATCATAGTGGATAGTGTAGCAAACCCAGTTCCGTGCTAGGAATTAACCTGTGTTACAGACACTGGGGCCGCTCCATCACCTCACTAATAACATTACTTCAAGCGTCCGTAGTAAAAAAACATTATTGAATTACTGGATTCCCAATTTAGGCATGCCTGTATATAGGGAACCCATACAAAATTAGGTAAAAAAATACAAAAATAATAAACGTGCAACATTCACGACGTGCAAGGGTGTGTCGGTGTGTACTATGATGACATGTGTGAATTTGTGAGAGTGTAAGTGCAGGTGAGGGTGTGCTGTTATGAGTGTGTTTGTGTTATGCTGTGACAGAATGATAATTAATTCAATTTGGCTATTATTTAAGGTAGGGGGCGCGTTTATATATTATCATTTGTGCTTATTAATATTTTATTAGGGTTGAAATTAGCGATTGTTTCCTTAAGATTGTATTAGTGCAGGTTAAGTAGGTCCTCAGTAGTAGTGTAACTTAACTTTAGCAGCCATGATTTTAATTTTCTTTTTGACTCCATCTTTCTTAAGGGGTACAGTTTTAAAATTTTGTTAATTTTATTGTACAGGAAACAGCTAATAACTTTGTAATGCCGTTTAGCCATTGTCGTTCTGTGTCTAATTGGGGGGCAGATTATATTATATTAGATTAACCGACCGACGTTTGCGTTTATAAATTAAAGGGTCATAAGTTAGTGTTGTGTGTTTCCTAATTATTGTTTGCTGTATAAAGAGCTGTCTCACGGTTAGAGCAGCTGTGTCACTATAGGGTTTGGCGGTTGAGTATCGAAACGTCTTTTTAGTCATAACCTTGAGAACAGCTCTTTGTGCTCTTTCCAATGGTAAGAGTATAGTCTTTGCTGCCCCACCCCAGGTCGTTATGCAGTAAGATAGTATTGATTGGCATAGCGCAAGGTAGGTTAACATAAGGGTTTCTGAATCAGCGGCATTACGGAGCAATTTGAAAACGTAGATAAGCTTTCTAACACGAGAGGTCAGGGCATCAATATGACATTGCCATTTTAAAAATTGGTCAATATTGATTCCAAGGTATTTTATAGTGGTGGCTCGGGATATTGCTACACAATCACAGTTGGAAAACGGCTCATGACAAACATGAGATTTAATAAAGAAAGTATTCAGAGGTGGGAGAGCAGAGGTTTTTAAAGCGAAAGTTATGAAGTTGGTTTTATTGATGTTGAGCGTTAGTAGGTTATGTGACAACCAACGCATGGCATTTCTCAGAGCAGTTTCTGCATCAGCTCTGACATCAATCCATGTGAGACCATGAATAAAAAGGGCAGTGTCATCTGCGTAAGTAAATACTTGGCAATTGGGAGATTTTAGCTCACAGAGGTCGTTTATATAGATCGTAAACAACGTAGGCCCCAAAATGCTCCCCTGAGGTACACCAAACTCCAACCCTTCGTCCCCACTTATGCAATCTCCAATCTTCACCGCTTGTGTCCTGTTAGTCAAGTAGTCCTTAAATAATTTGAGAGCCATTCCTCTTACGCCAATTCTTTCCAACTTAGTGATAAGAATCGGGATGGAGACGGTGTCGAACGCCTTTTTGAGGTCTAGAAATAAACCCAGGCACTTTTCCTTCTTGTCCAAACTGTCCACTATTCTGTTAACCAATGATAAAACAGCATCCTCGGTCGATTTGTTTTTCCGAAATCCAAACTGGTTAGATGAAATAATACCCTTTGCTTCAAGATAGTTCGTCAGTCGATTATTTAGCAATTTCTCAAGGATTTTGGACATAGCTGGCAATACCGATATAGGCCTATAATTGTTGACGACATCTCCATCACCGCTCCCATGGATGGGGTGTACAATGGCTTTCTTAAATGCATCAGGGAAGAGTCCAGTAGAAAGAGATAGCTGGCAAATGTGTGTCAAAATAGGGACAAACACATCTAGTGAAGACTGTAAAATAGATGCAGAAATATTGTCAAAACCGACCGCACAATCCCTACGTAGATTTTTTATGAGTAGCTACACCTCCTTAGCGTCGGTTTGCATCAGAACCAGAGAGTCACGCTGAGAAGCAACTGGTAAGTTATTGGAGGCTGATGTGGAAGAAGATGGTTTTTGATGAATTTGAGTAGCTAGCTCCCTGCCTATGTTAGTAAAGAAATGGTTAACCGCATTGACCGATGATATCGGGTTTTCCTTAATTTTAAGAAGCGAAACAGCGGATGTAGGCTTTGTTTTAGTGTTCGTTATAGTTTTAATAGCGTCCCAGGTAGCCTTTGAATTATTTTTTGCGTCTAGAAGTAAGTTTTTTTCAAATTGTCTTTTTAGTTTCTTAAGTAGTTTATTAATGTAATTTCTGTATCTAATATATCGATACCTTTGGGTAGAAAGGTCGTATAAACCAAAACCCGACTTTTCAGGAGAGCAGAAAAACTATTTTTTTTTACATAAAAATTCATAACTTTTTTGTTTTTGAAGTTATAAAAAAATGATCTATGAGAAAGGTTCTTACAATTTGCAAATGAAAAAGGTTAAATCATCAAAATCTATCTATCTTCTTTAGTTTTAAAGTTAGCTTGGATTTACGTCTAAGAAAAAATCAATTCTTGGTTAATACTCCCCATGAAAATGTACTTAAAAAAAACTGTATAGGTCGTATATTCATTTTTCGTAAGCTTATGGTCACATTTACTGTCGTAAAAACCCATATGTGTAGTTTTTTTTGTATTAAAAACCATTTATAATCATAGATCAATTGAATTCTGACTAATAAACAATCCTGGTACTCTCAGAATTAGTAGGAACTCAATTATTATTATTCTAATACCCAATAATGGTCGATTCAAATAAAATAAAACTACCTGAAATACGAAATCAACATTTATAAGTATTATAATGCCTTCTAATGATCATTTACTATTATTTCAATAATCGTACAACATACCTAACAGGTTTAACATTTTTAAATTGTAAAAATAATTATAACAACTAAACTGAAAAGTGAAATAAAAAAATCTACTTAGTCATAAAAAAACAAAAATTATTCAAACTTCTTCTAAATTAAAGTAATCAGGCATTTTAATCACTTATAAAATTATGACTTGATCGTTTTTTTTTAAATTTTTGTACATATTTAAATGTACTTAATTCAATAAATTGTACAGACGCCAGCACATCAAGCTACTACAATCTGTCAGATTTCTTTAATGGATTTTAGACTTTATTGCTAAAGAGTTAGGTTCAAGGTTGATTGGGAAAATCTGACAGTTTCGGGTAGGTTGACCTGCTGGCGTCCGTACTAAGGCTTACTTACTAAGTAATTTATTGAATTGGAACAAAATAATAAAAAAAAAAACGATCAAGCACTAAACGTAACTAACTTATGTACAGACGCCAGCAGGTCAAGCTACCCGAAACTGTCAAATTTTCCCAATCAACCATGGACCTTAATGCTTCAGGGATAAAGTTGAAAATCTATTAAAGAAATTTGACAGATTATAGTAGCTTGATGTGCTGGCGTCTGTACTAAAAAGTAACTTATTTATGATATAAATTTGTATTCATAATTAGTTTAAAATTATTTATGAATTGTTACTATAAATTATTTTAATTATTATTACACGTTAGGGCGTATAAACCATTTACAATTAACGACTATTTTTACGCCCTGAGTTAATATAAATTATGGTCATTACATCATAACAAAAGTACAAAAAAAAAAACATTCGGCCTTTACATTGAAAATTTACCTTTTTTAAGAGGCTATGACCGAAAATTTCTGGGTCGTATTAACCATTTTTGTGCGAATTTCTGCATTTCGTATATACAGATCGATAGAGAAAAAAATTCTGAGAAAAATGGTATATTTATCTCAATTTGGCCAAAATGGTTTATACGACCTTTCTACCCAAAGGTATCGATATGATAATTTAAGCGTAACATTTGTGATATCCCTTTTTAGTGCTTTGTGCATTCTGTCTCGATTTCGAATACAGCGCATCAGACCCGGCGTGATCCACGGTTTTATGTTCCTTTTATTTCGCGGTACTTTATAACTACTAGTGTTGTTTTTAATTATTTCCGATACTGCACAAACCAGAAAACTCGCAGCAAAGTTTGCGTCATTTGAATTTAATGCTGGCGTAAAGTCCATTTGGACTAAAGCGTCACGTATTGCACCATAGTTAATTTTATTGCGATAGATAATTGGAGACATTATTTTTTTCTTTAAGGAGATTGTAAAAAGTGTTGGACAGTGATCAGTGATAAAACACTCCAGGACTAGTGTGACAGATTCAAGCTGAGACTTCAACAAGACATGATCCAAACAGCTCTCACCTCTTGTTGGATATAGGTGCGTTGGCAAGAGACCGTGTGACGCTAACAGATTCAAATAGTCTCCAGCTCTACGGTCGGAGGAGTTGATTTTAATGTCAATATTCATGTCCCCCATAATACATACATTTGCATACGTATTAAGCGTTCCCAACACATCATTTAGCCCGTTGAGAAAAGTGTCGATACTATGCACTGAGGGTGTTCTATAGACAGTAATAAGAGCCAACTCGTTACCAATTTTACATATTAAACAGTTGAAGTCTCTGACGTATTCAGGTTCGGCTATAGTGCAGGCAAGCCCTGTTTTTATGTATATTACGATGCCATCGTTTTGGTTTGTTGTACAATAGGTGAAGTGCGATACATAACCATCTATAGAAGGAACACTTGAGACTTTGGAGAGCCAACATTCTGAAAGTACTATTATATCACAGTACACATGAATTGAGGTGAGTAAGGATTGTAGTTGATCAATGTTTTTATTAATACTGCGGATATTCATATGAAATATTGAAACGGGACTTTTAATTTTACTTACAAAACTCCCACACCTATCTGATGCGCAGATATACGATTGCATTGTATGAAGTGCTTCAAGTTCCGACGAAATTCTATCAATATTACTATCAATTGTAATTATGTTATATGATACAAATACAAATTGTTAAATGTACAGAACATTGAGCACTCCACCGCTCTCGTATAATGCACTAATGAGACAAAAGTAGGGATATTGTTACACTTTTCTTTATCATATGGGTGAAAGTTAAACTTACGTATTGAGCGACTTATTGGTAAAAGGCGAAGTGTGATTGATGTGAAAATTGTGAGAGGGTGATTTGTGTGTGAGTCGTAAATGTGTGGCACATAAAAATAAAGACATATCATGGTAAAAGAATATCGGTATAGGTAAAAGTATAGTTTTAAAAATCGAACCAGCATTAATGCAGGGATGACTACTTTGCAGCAAACAAACCAAATTAGTCATATTACAGACAAAGAGACAAAATCTTCTTCCGATCGAATCCGTATGTATTTACTAGCTTCATCCTTACGGAGAAAGATCCTTTGGTTCGAGGTCCAACAGAACTTGAAGTTGTTGCTATTGGCAAATTCCCTAGCTTGGTAGAACAGCTTTCTGCCATTCCCTGGCAAGTATTCGGATACATATCGATACCTTTGGGTAGAAAGGTCGTATAAACCATTTTGGCCAAATTGAGATAAATATACCATTTTTCTCAGAATTTTTTTCTCGACCATTTTTTTGCGAATTTCTGCGTTTCGTATATACAGTATACGAAATGCAGAAATTCGCAAAAAAATGGTTAATACGACCCAGAAATTTTCGGTCATAGCCTCTTAAAAAAGGTAAATTTTCAATGTAAAGGCCGAATGTTTTTTTTTTGTACTTTTGTTATGATGTAATGACCATAATTTATATTAACTCACGGCGTAAAAACAGTCGTTAATTGTAAATGGTTTATACGCCCTAACGTGTAATAATAATTAAAATAAAAATAATTTATAGTAACTATTCATAAATAATTTTAAACTAATTATGAATACAAATTTATATCATAAATAAGTTACTTTTTAGTACGGACGCCAGCACATCAAGCTACTACAATCTGTCAAATTTCTTTAATAGATTTTCAACTTTATCCCTGAAGAATTAAGGTTTATGGTTGATTGGGAAAATTTGACAGTTTCGGGTAGCTTGACCTGCTGACGTCTGTACATAAGTTAGTTACGTTTAGTGCTTGATCGTTTTTTTATATTATATTTTTGTATTTTTATTATTTAGTAGCAATTCAATAAATTACTTAGTAAGTAAGCCTTAGTACAAAGGCTTAATTCAATAATTTATTGAATTAAGTACATTTAAATATGTACAAAAAATTAAAAAAAAACGATCAAGTCATAATTTTATAAGTGATTAAAATGCCTGATTACTTTAATTTAGAAGAAGTTTGAATAATTTTTGTTTTTTTATGACTAAGTAGATTTTTTTATTTCACTTTTCAGTTTAAGTTGTTATAATTATGTTTTCTATTTAAAAATGTTAAACCTGTTAGGTATGTTGTACCATTATTGAAATAATAGTAAATGTTGATTAGATGGTATTATAATACTTATAAATGTTGATTTTTTATTTCAGGTAGTTCTATTTTATTTGAATCGACCATTATTGGGTATTAGAATAATAATAATTGAGTTCCTACTGACTCTGAGAGTAACAGGATTGTTTATTAGTCAGAATTCATTTGATCTATGATTATAAATGGTTTTTAATACAAAAAAAAACTACACATATGGGTTTTTACGACAGTAAATGTGACCATAAGCTTACCAAAAATGAATATACGACCTATACAGTTTTTTTTAAGTACATTTTCATGGGGTGTATTAACCAAGAATTGATTTTTTCTTAGACGTAAATCCAAGCTAACTTTAAAACTAAAGAAGATAGATAGGTTTTGATGATTTAACCTTTTTCATTTGCAAATTGTAAGAACCTTTCTCATAGATCATTTTTTTATAACTTCAAAAACAAAAAAGTTATGAATTTTTATGTTAAAAAAAAATAGTTTTTCTGCTCTCCTGAAAAGTCGGGTTTTGGTTTATACGACCTTTCTACCCAAAGGTATCGATATATTGGATGTGGTTGTCCCTCTACACCGATCAGGCTAGAGTTAAGCTTCAGTCCGGGCTCCTTATTCTTGTTAAAGTCTCGTGTCGCGACAAGAATTTTGTTTTTAATTAGCACCGTACTAAACTCCGCCACGATAGTCTTATTTCTGCCCGGTTTGGCTGGAAGACGGTATGCGTCTCTTATATGGGAATAGTTTATGTTCAAACTTAATGTCTTCCCAATATTAAGTACATATTTCACAATATCTTCTGCGGTCTCGTTTTCATTTGATGGGATATTGCGTAATTCTATTGATGATGACCTGGAACCAAACTCCAGATCCTCAATTCGTTTTTGTAGCTTTTCTATATAGTTATAGCAGTCTAGGCGTTCGCTTTCAAGCTTTCCCAGCTTTGCTTTTAAATCTTCATAGTTGTTTTTTATACTTTCTATCGACTTTTCAATTTCAGTATTGCTTTTTTGAATTTTTATGTTTTGCAATTTAATCTCATTAACATCTTCCACCAACTTATTCAGTATTGTTAGTTGGCCCGACTTCAAAGATTCAAACATATGTCTCATTTCATTTTGGAAAGCGGTGAACTCATTCCCAGGCGACGAAGATTCCGTACGAGGTCTCTTAAAGCGAGTCGTGACATTAACAACTTCCTCTTCCATTGCCCTTGGTATGTCCGAGTCGGATTGTGACAAGACTTGGGTAGACTGAGGTCTAGGCGGCGAACGTTGTACGGACATGTTTCTATTTTATACAAAGTAAAACACGTATCGCATCAGACAGACACCTCAGATTTGTTATTAATGCGAGCGACGCAGTCGTAACTGATATCGCAGCACTCGTAGCAGATCAGTGGCTACGACTCACAGCGACAGCGCGTCGTAGCGAGCGCGGTCGATCCCCCACTCACTGCGCGCAACCGTAGCGGGTGACGTCGGTGGTTTTTCGTAGCCGATCACTGGAGCCGTAGCTTGGCAGACTTAATTTCGCACGCTCGTCTCACTGTTTATTTGGTCGAGTGGCCGCAGCCGCGATCACTGCGCAGGAGGTTGCGGGTTCAAATCACTAGTGTCGGCCCGGATTGTTTTCTATGGATGTTGGATATTAACTTTTCGGTATGGCACCAGCTCCACAATATCTGTCTCTGTCTATGAACGCCCACTGGGCGGAGCTTACACGTTTAAACTACTTAGGATAGAACGAGAATCGAAAAACACAACATTAGCCAATTAGAAATTTTGAGACACAATTATCCAAAAGCACAACCGACACACGTCCACTCTGTTGGCGGCTCACGGCAGAACTCGCCTGCTAAGTAAATAAATTGATTCATCTTTACCTCAAACCCCAACATGTTTTTTAACCGACTTCAAAAAAAGGAGGAGGTTCTCAATTCGGTTGTTTTTTATGTTTGTTACCTCAGAACTCCGCTATTTATAAGCCGATTTGCAAAATTCTTTTTTTATTTGAAAGGATAGACTTTCAGATTGGTCCCATAGACATTTTATCAAGATCGGTTCAGCAGTTTGGTTTTTAAACCAAAATTACTGGTAAAAATTCAAATACACACATCAAAAGTGTCTAGAGATCAAGTACATTTTAGAGTATCGCCGCAATTGAGGATTATTATTTTAACTTTTTTGGATCGTTATTAATTCTTTTTAGTTAATTGCACTATTTGATTAAAGAATTTTCTTTAAATTTTGATTGAAAATAGAAAATCAACTGCGTTTTTACACAACCATTACAATTTCTGCATCGGAACTGAAAAAAGTTGCATTGATATGGAGCGCCGACATCATATTTTGACACGAGAAGAGATGATGAGAGCCGTCGGAATGTTGCAAGCTGGTTCCAGGCAACGTACTGTGACTGTCGCTCTTGGCACTACACAGAGCGTCATAAGCCGCCTCTGGACACGCTATCTTATCACGGGCAGCGTGGCTGAGCGACATGGAGGACGATCTCGCATCACCGCTCGCAGACAGGAGCGGTACATCCAAAATACTGCTCGGCGGAATCGTACCATGACCGCCATGATATTGGCTATGAGGCTTCACAGCTCTTCAGGCTTGCTGATAAGTGACCAAACCATCCGAAATCGTTTACCTGAAGTGGATCTGCATTTCCGAAGGCCGCTGAGAGATCCACCTACATATAACACTCCGAATCATAGGGCCCGTTTACAGTGGGCTCGCGAACACAAAAATGGGGAGGAAGAAGACTGGCGTTGTGTTTGCTTTTCCGATGAATCTCGTTTCGGTATGAGGCCGGAGTTTGGAGGACCTCTGGACGTCAAGAACGTTAGAAATTTTGTCAGGAAGTTCATTCACAGGGAGGGGGAACAATAATGGTTTGGACTGGTATTTGGATCGGTGGAAGAACAGATCTCATTTGGATCAGGATCAGCGGCAACCTCAATGCTCAGATTTATGCGGAGAGGATTGTTTTAGACATGATCATCCCTTTGCAAAGCCGGCTGGGTAATTCGTGTCGACTAATGCACGACAATGCACGTCCACACACGGCTAGAGTTGTAACACGCACTCTTGCCGATGCTCGCATCAACGTTCTGTCGTGGCCTGCTCAATAGCCAGACTTCAACCCAATTGAGCATGGGATATGCTCCAAAGAAGAGCTCTGCCGAGTATGGAGTCCGTGCGTGGGGTACGCACGGACTCCATACTCACATCTCTCTCCATACTCCACAACAACTTTTTGAGAAGTCAAAAAGTTGTTGTGGGGTATGTAGATAGAACGTGGGCGGCCATTTTTCAAAGTGATTTTGACGAACTGATTTTAAGTATGACAAATTGCTGTGATTGTATGATTCGTGTCATTGGTGGAAACACAGTTTATTTTTTTTTATCTTTACAAAATAAAAATTTCCAAAAAATCCTCATTTTAGCTTTTTTGCCATTTAATTGGCGACATCAACTTAGGTTAATTTCCCACAATTTGCGAAAAATGCATTTTTTCTTCATTTTTACAAAATATAGGGTAAACATAGGAATTAAAGTAAGAAGCCAGTTTGGAAGACTAGATTTGGTAAAGATTAATTGGAAAAAAATGTATAGTTAAAAATGTACTTGATCCCTAGACAATTTTGATGTGTAAATGAAATTGCGTCGTTTTCTTTCTTTTGACTTTTCAGTGGATGCAATGTGGCTATAAGTGCCGTATCTTTACATAATTAACCGACTTCAAAAAGGAGGAGGTTCTCAATTCGACTGTATTTTTTTGTTGTTTGTATGTTACGCGATATCTCCGGAAATTATAAATCGATTTGTTTTTTTTTATGGATTGTGTATGCCTCAGAGGAAAACGGGATCCCGTTTTATACTTTGGCATAACTATTTTGCCATATTTGTTTAGCATACATTATGTTGACATAATTATCTTGTAGGCTAATTTGTTTTAGCATAATTTTAATTCGCATAATTACTAGGTAAGTTACCAAGCATAATAAAGGAGTAAAGACTTTAATGACTTATGCAAGCAGTTCTCTTTTGACTTGTTTTCAACGAAAGGCTCAAGCGTACGCAATAGGCTGAACCATGATTTCTTCAAAATTAATTTTTAGTGTTAATTTAGTTCTGGTACTTATTTCATTTAATTTTAGTGTAGTTTATTCCTTATATTACCGGTACCGATTTGATGGTTCGTGCGCTTATGTTCTTGTTAATTTGTCGTGTACCTATAAGATCTCTTACTGTATTATAGTATAGCTAGCCGTGAAAACCTATAATTGGCTTTATGTTTCTTATTCCAGTTTATCTATTGTATTTATGTAAAGCTGTTGGTTTTCCATGTGATAAATAAATAAATAAATAATAATATTTTTAGAAATTGCTTGTAAATATGCAAGTTTCGAAGTGATAACCAATATTATTTGTGTAATGTATTGTATTGGTTGGGGAAAAAGTCTTTTCGCATTAAAGTATGTATGAACTTGTAATAAAATCTCTTTGGCTATACTATTTGTATCTGGCTGGTTTTGGTATCATTGAAAGTTTAAATTTTAAAGAACATAATTCCAAATTCAAATTAGGAAAATGTGTGATTTTCATTTGTTTTTCGTACTGTCAAGATGAGTGAATCTAATGAAGAAATTCGATACATTTTAAAATTTTACTACAAAAAAGGTAAAAATGCATCGCAAGCCGCGTAAAAAATTTACGATTTTTATGGACCTAGTGCAGTGTCTGTGAGAGTAGCACAAATTTGATTTAAGCGTTTTCAATCCGGAAATTTTGATGTCAAAGATGCACGTCGCTCTGGTCGCCCTATTACGGATAAAATGGATGCCATTTTTGAAAAAGTGGAGCAAGATCGGCATATCAGTAGTTACGACGTAGCTGAAGAACTGGGAATTGACCACAAAACAGTTTTGGCGCATTTGAAAAAAACTGGGTACACAGAAAAGCTCGATATTTGGGTACCTCACGAGCATTGTGATTCTTTATTACAACGTAATGAAACCGAACCAATTTTGAAGAAGCTGATAACTGGTGATGAAAAGTGGATCACGTACGACAAGAACGTGCGAAAAAGGTCGTGGTCAAAGGCCAGTCAGGCTTCACAGACTGTGGCGAAACCCGGGTTAACTCGCAACAAGGTGATGCTGTGTGTGTGGTGGGATTGGAAGGGCATTATTCATTATGAGCTGTTACCACTAGGCAGGACCATCGATTCTGAACTCTACTGCGAACAACTGATGAGATTAAAGCAAGAAGTTGAGAGAAAGCGGCCGGAATTCATCAACAGAAGAGGTGAGGTTTTTCATCATGATAACGCTAGACCTCACACATCTTTAGCCACTCAGCAAAAATTAAGAGAGTTTGGCTGGGAGGTCTTACTGCATTCGCCGTATAGTCCTGACCTTGCACTTTCAGATTTCCACCTGTTTCGGTCTCTTCAGAATTCTTTAGGCAGTGTCAGGTTAACATCACGAGAGGACTGCCAAAACCACTTGTCGCGGTATTTTGATCAGAAGTTCCAAAATTTCTATAGCAATGGGATCATGTCCCTACCTACAAGATGGCAAAAAGTTGTCGAACAAAATGGTACCTACATACTTTACTTTATCAGCCATCTTGTTACCATAACACAAGCCTAATGCTTGTGTTATGGTAACTTAGCTTGGGACTAGATGGCGCTGTGTGAAATGTCCAGGGATATTATTATTATTATTAATTTAGTTAAATGTAAATAAACTATATTAAAAAATGTTTTTAATTTTCTTAAAAAATGCGAAGAAACTTTTTCCCCAACCTATTATTAATAGGTTAAGGTGCTAAGCTGTCAATATATTTTACATAATATGTAATGCTAAAAAAAAATTTACAAACTTACCTTTTCTCTAAGTGCCTTTGGTTCATATTTATGCTTTAGTTAGATTGTTATGCTTAAACATTACTATGAATAGAGAAATTATGTGTTAGCTGTTATGCGTAATTATAATTAGGATAAACAAAAGTATGCCATGTTATTTATGTCTTAAAATTTTATGCAAATGGAACGGGTACCGCCTCAGAGGAGGTACCATATACATTTTATTAACTTTCCCTGGGCAGTTTTTGAGTTAGCTCTTCAATAATACCTATGTTTTACTTTTCCTCTTAGTTTATATTGATGATGTTATAATAAGTTCCTGACACTGATATCTTTTTTTCTTTTGTAAAAAAAAAACTAATTTTGGAAGTCGGTGTCAAAAAAACGTAAATACCGAATCAACGACACCGACTTCCGAAAATAAAGTTATTTTTCACTTTGTAGTGCTTTTTAGGGTTCCGTAGTAGTTTTTTTTAATACGTCATAAATCGTAAACCACAATTTACCTTTCATTCAATCAACTCATGATTGATTTTTATAGATAATGGTACGGAACCCTTAGTGCACGAGTCCGACTCGCACTTGGCCGGTTTTTTTTTTGAAGTCGGTTATTTTTTTTTTTGTAAAAACGTTTTTATTTTTCACTTTTTAGTTGCACCTACCCCACAGAAATTCATATATACTTGCAAGATTAGAGGTACCCCAATAACAACTTGTAGGTAACATCTAATGTAAGGCCCTATTTTTTAAATATTTATGTAAATCAATAAACAATTTCAGTATATTTAGGAGTAGGTACCTATCGTTCTTCATAAGTTCGTATTCAAGTGTTAAGTTTAACTTGTATTTCTCATGTTATGTAAAACGTATTCTTTTAAAGTATATGACGGACTTATGCCTGAACATACATAAAAAAAAAACATCCGAATTCAGATCCTCGCTCCTTTTCTTGACGTCGGTTAAAAAGTGTAATCGATTCTAGTCTCGACCCTGAACAAACTAGTTTAAGGTTCACCATCATCATCATCAGCCTATAGCAGTCCACTGCTGCACATCGGCCTCTCCTATGCACGCCATTCAACTCGATTGTCGGCCACTCTCTCCCGAGCCCCGGCTGCTACCTGCCATCCTGCGAATGTCGTCGGTCTACCTAACTGAGTTTAAGGTTATTTAAATCAAAAGTCATTTATTCAAATTAGGCTGAGAGTCAGCACTCTTCGAACATCTAAATTACATAAGTAACTTCCTAGTGCTTTCGCTGGGAAGAAGTGGCGCTACAAACTCCCCAGTAGGTCAGCTGTCGGTTCAGTTAGAACTTGCTCAATATAGAATATAGATATGGAAAGTAATTAACATTACGAGACACAGAACATTAAATTAAACTATTTGCCATAATATATGTCAGCTAGCCACGCCAATATAACAATAACTAGAATGATAAATATAGCTGAGCAAAAAAAAAAAACTAAAAATATGAATGAGAACAAAATTTAATAGCTGAATAAAAGCCTCCAGGTATAAAGGGCGTGACAGCTCACATATTTATGCGATGCTGGGTTATGTTCACATAGCTGTCACTCGAAGTCACAAATGATAAGCTAGGACCATAGAAGTAAAATAAATAAACAGTTAATAACAATAACAAAACCATGGTCAGCATGACGACCAGTCACCACAAGCAGCACCCGTTCACGAGCATAAAGCAAAGGTCAGCCCATTAATTAAATATTTTACTGGTCCTCTAAAAAGTTATTCAAATCAAAAGTCATTTACTCTAATTAGGCTGAGAATCAGCACTTTTCGAACGTCAAAATTACAAAAGACAGTCCCCCAAAACGCCCGCTCTTCACCACTTCCTAGTGCTTTTGCTGGGAAGAAGAAACGAACAACAAACTCCCCAGCAGCACAGCTGTCTGTTCCGTTAGAAAACACTTGATTGTATACAATACTAGGTATGTAAAGTATTTAACATTACAAGACACAGAGCATAAAATTTAATTATTTGCCATATGTCATCTAGCCACGCCAATATTCCGGCCCTAGCGGACCCCATCAGTTAGTGCGAGCGCGCGTGGAACATAACGCCCCGTCCGGACGGCGAGCTACCCAATGCTCGCCGTCGGCTCTCAATTCTCGACGCGAAAAGACACGGCGGTGCTCCACCCAAGCCGGGCAGACCTCAAATTACACCTTGGATATAAATTATAAGGTTTCACATTAGGGTGGATGATAATTTGAAACGAACTCTGTACTATGTTTTCGAACGACGGAAGATATTCTTTTGTATACATGTATTGTATTCAGAGCTCGAGGGCGTTGCAGAGGGAGCCGATGGCTCGGTACCCGACGACGCGGAGCGAGCGCTCGTGCGCGAGGAGCTGGGCTGGCTGCAGGCTGCGCCACCCTCCTACGACCAGGTGAGCCCATTATGTTCAGAGCTCGAAAGTAAAATTTTTTAAACCGGGCAAATCTAGTTTTGACTGAGTTTTGCAGTTTATTTGATTTTGACCGAATAACAATTTTGACTCTGTAACTATAGTTACGGTCGCGGTCATTAATGTAGTATCACCTTAAGGACTGTATTGCTGTGAACGCGAGGAAAAGGCCGTACCTACGTCTGTGTGCATAAAGTGATGTATCAATCAACACAGAACGCTCACCTCATAATTCACACACACTGGCTGGCGTCGAACGAAACAAAAAACATACCGTCGCTTTTGCACACAGGCTACTTAATTACGTATGATCTTGGTTGGTTCTTACCATTGCTAAAATTGAACTCATTTTCGTATAGCGACAAGGAAAGCTAGCTAGGGATAAAATGAAAGCGAACCGCGCGGCCACGGAGATCTTTAAAACTAAGCATTGCAGAGACCTGAAATTTAGGTAAATAACAGATTGAATTTGTAAAAAAATTGTAAAAATATAGGAAAAATTCCTGGGTTTATATTTTAGGAGCTGCAAGACTTAAACCTCATGGCCGCGCCATCGAAACGGTGTGAATCACGTTATGGCGTATCACGTTATGTTACATCATTACATCAATTACCGATAGCTGGTAGTCTTACGTATTTGATTATTAAACGCATAGGTCTGGGTTCCAAAATCGAGTTGAGACTTTTATTTTTCTTTTCCAACAATAATCTTTATCGGTTATTTTGTTATTCGTTTTTGATAGATTAATAAACAAGAATCATAATGTAATAATTGTATTATTTTCATTATTGATTGAGTGATTTCAAAATGTTTATTCGTTATAATTTTATAAACTAAAAAAATTAAAAATAAATAAACTTCTAGTCAAAACAGTTTATTTTCTCATAAAGAACAATTTATTGAAGTAAAGCAGGTAATCAGTGAACTACGACCCTTAGACTTAAAATATTGTATCTTAGTAATATAATAATATTGTGCTTTAACTACTAATGTCAGACACATTACTCGGTACGTACTTTAAGTACGTTACTCTAAGAAATCACAACAAGCAAATCTACCCACGTAAATTAAAAAGTGTGAAGTCCTTGTCACAATACAATTAAATCACTCAGTAGTACTACTTTTTGTTAACTGCCAGTGCGTCCGTTTTAACTTTAGTTGCCTATCTCAACCGTCAAAGTTAACAAATCGTATTATTAGGACTTATTGCGGTTATGGCTTAAGTATTCATTTTCATTATGAAAAGAAGATTGAAACTAAACCTCAAAATAATCTTTATTGCGGATATGACACAATATTATTTTAATATTAATAAAATCAATTTGTAAATCATAACTTAATACTTCGTTTGTATAACCCCCATTATTATCAATGCTATCAAGTAAACGCTAGCGCATGAATCCAACAATATTGAAACATAGGTAATTATATCTGTTCCTCTTAAATGTTCCCATATTTCCATGCAATGCAACTTCAACTGCTCATCAGATCTCTCATTCCGTGCTTCCCATCGCTGTATCGCAAACTGTAAACGTTCTTGTTTATGTTTTTCAATCAAATATGGGGGCGAAACGAAAACCAGCTCAAAAAGCTGGTTTAAGTTTGCATGGCGAATGGTTCGTAAAGATGTGTCGAATAATTCGGCAAAATATCGTTGGTATGAAACCACTTGTTTCATTATTCACTGACTAGCTGGGGCCATCTTTTGACCCTCCGACTCGCAGTAGGTATTTCTCTAAATAAAAAAAAAGAGTACTGTTAGGCTACTAGCAAAATACGAATATTACCAATTTGAAACAAAATTATTTTGAAAATAGAAATGTTACAATCATGTTATATTATTATTATACTTAATGTTCATCAATAATTTTTATTTCTTCTATTTAGGCTTTATGATAAATATAAAACGTATAAGAAAATAACTAAAAGGATCAGCAGGTATACTTTAATTAGAAAAAAAATCGATAAAATAATTTAATCAATTAATCACGGTTTCATCAAATATCTGTGATATAAAGTCCACTTTTACGCAGCGCGATAATATCTGATTTTATCTCAATATTTAAATTTCCTTGCATTTCAAAATGAACTACAACACTGTTAATAGATTAAACACACGTCACTTATCTACAATAACAACCAACCAAAAACAAATAACGTTCTATTTAGTCGCGGTGAACGAGTCGTAAGTTAACTGCATCTGTCTACCTTATAATTTATTCATTTACATTTCTGTGGGTATAATCATAAAGTTTAACAAATTATGTGAACAAGAAGAACGTGATACGGAACTATATTCAATAGCGTGATTATTCGAGTAGGTAATTATTTTTTTTTTTTTTTTGGTTCTTTATTGATTTGTAAGGGATTTTTGTACATAAAAATGACGATGACAATCCCATCGTACCTTATGCTAATCTTAGTTCGCTAATTAATACTATGTTCTCAATCTTAATTAAATTCAAATGAGTAAAGCACTTTAGCTGCGTCCGACTTAGGTGCAGCTAAAATACTTTGAAAAACACCAACATCTACATAATTTAAATGATATTGCCTAACCAGCTGTTCTCTCTTATTAGCATTGCGTGCACATTCCATTAATAAGTGTTGCACATCGTCAATTTTCCCACAGATCTCACAATTAGGTGAATCAACCTTATTCATTAGAAAGGCAAAACTCCTATTAGGAATGTGCCCGGAACGCAATCGACATGCGGTCACAATTTGGTGTCTACTTAGTTGAACACTTGCAAACCATGGAATATGAAGAGGTTCACATTGAATACTTTTGTACCATATGCCCTTGGTTTTTGATCTTTCATCAAAGTATTCTTTAAATTTTTTATAACATGCCGATTTATAAATTGTAAGCATTTCTGAGTGATTAGGCAGAATGTTAGTGTCAGTTCCATCAGATATGGCTTTTTTAGCGAAATTGTCAGCCTCCTCATTACCCGTCAGGCCAATGTGTGATGGGACCCATTGCAGTGCCAAGGTTATGTTCTTTTCATTAGCTATTTTAATTTGGTCTAATATTCTGTATGCTACTGATACACCTCTGCTACCAGAGGCAGTTCGAGCAATGTGAAATAAGGCACTTTTACTGTCCGTTAAGATTAATATTAATCTTTTTTCAACCAATTCAATAGCATAGGACAAAGCCTGTGACACCGCAAAGAGTTCTGCCGACATAATAGAAAAATATTTGTTCAATTTGTAACTACCATGATTTTTGGTGAACGGATCATAGTATGCAGCACCAACCCCAGTAAGTGATTTAGATCCATCAGTGTAAACAGTATAGTATCCAGGGTATTTTGTATGCAATTCCTGTAACACCTCAGCTTTTAAAGAGTGGCTCGAATATTGAGATTTTGCCCCTCTAACAGCGTCTAAATTATAATGTAATATATTTATTAAATTTATATTAGTCAACCAGGTATCTAATTTAAACATTTCAAGCGGGTAAGAGGAGGCTATCATATCTTGTTGTACTTCATTATAACATGTTGCTAACAGCTGTTTCTTTTTATGTAACCAATATCTAGTATTGCCTAGTTCATTTAATTCTTTTAAAAGCTTTATATTTATGTTATTAGTCCAAGATTTTGATTTCGCGCAGAACTTAAATGATAGATACAGCCTTCTTATATGAAGAGGAGGAATACCCAGTTCACTCTCCATAGTATGAATCGGAGTAGATTTCATAAACCCTCCAATAACTCTTAGTGCCTGATTTTGGAGTTTATCTAGTTTAGATGTATGACACATAGCCGCGTTGTCGTATAAATAACTCCCATAATCTAAACGGCTTCTAATCAGAGCGATATATATTCTACGAATATGAATCGGATGAGTACCCCACTTAGAACCTGCTAGTACCTTTAACAAACTTAAAAACTTCAAAGCTTTCTCACGACATTCATTAATTTGTTTTCCCCATCGCAAAGATCTATCCAACCAAATACCCAAATACCTAATACAGTCGACCGAACCATCAATCTCAAGTTGTACCCTCTGCATTCTACGAGTCCTGCCAAAAATGCAATATTTAGATTTGGAGGCTGACAACTCCAGTCCAAGTTGCTCTAAAAATGCTAATATAGTATTTAATGCTATTTGCATATTTGATACACTATCTTCGAGCTTATTACATTGAGAATACACAACAAAATCGTCTGCATATTGGCATATGAATACCTGATTTATCTTTTGACAAATGGCTGAGGTAACAATATTAAAAAGCAGAGGTGATATGGGATCGCCTTGGGCGATTCCTTTATTTGTCCATCTAGTAATACTGGTATCTGACTCATCACACCTAATGTGAAGACGTCTTTCTCTCAGGAACTCCCAAAGATAAGTACACATTTTAGATCCAGCCTGTAACTCTTCTAAAGTACCTACTACTTTACTGATGAGAACATTATTATATGCTCCCTCAATGTCCAAAAAGCAGGCTAAGGTAGATTTATTTTGAGAGAAACCGATCTGAGTAGTTGTAACAAGACGAACCAAGCAGTCCATACATGACTGGCCTCTTCTAAATCCTACTGTATTTGAAGATATTATCCCTTTGTTTTCGATAAACCACTCTAGGCGCCTAGCCAGCATCGAATGAAAAATCTTACAAACACAGGACATTAAAGCAATAGGTCGCAACTTAGAGTTAGAGTTAACATTATGTTTAGGTATTGGTATTATATTTATGTTCCTCCACTGTGTAGGAACGTATCCAGTTCTAAATATGCGATTGTACAACTTAAGCAGGAACTGTTTACCTATATCGGGAAGATTATAAATCATAGAGTAGCAGACATCATCCTGTCCCGGGGAAGTATCCTTGCGTTTAAAGCAGCTTTCCATTTCATGAAGAGTAAACTCAGCATCAAGTTTGAGGTTAGAAGAAGTAAATGCAAGGGGAGGGTCAGCCACAAAATCGGGTGCCAAAGATATTAATAGTTCCTGTTTACTAGTATCAGATGAATATGTTTTAGTTTGCCTGATGCCCTTCATCCATCTCATTCGTCTCCACATTTCTGACAGGCTAGTTGACTCATCTATACTATCACAAAAGTCGCACCAACTTTGAGACTTGGCTCGTCTTGTCAAACGTTGAGTTTCTGAGATTTTCACCTGCAGACTGTCCAAGTTTTGTGGAGTAGGATTTTGTCTGAATTGTTTTAAAGCAAGTCGGCGTTGGGCCACTAACCTTGAGAGCTCCTGGTTCCACTAAACTTTAGGTACGAATCTACTACCCGGACTTATACATATCTTTCTGAAGGGTATATTCAATTCAGCAGCTTTATGTATATGTTTTAAAAAACAATCATACATTTCTTGGATATCAATACAATCACATCCAGTTTGTAAAAATAACTCTGTCAATGTCTCTTTATAATCTAACCATTTTGCTAATTTAAAATTTCTTCTACAGATGTAAAGTAAAGTGTCTTGAAATTTAAAACAAATCTTAAGAATCAGATGGTCACTGCCTAAGCTTTCATTGGTTACATTCCACTCAGCATTTACAGCAATATCTGTAGTGCAGAAAGTGATATCGGGTGAGGTCTGCTGCAGAGTGCCATTTACAAGCTTAACCCTTGTAGGTCTACCATTGCTGAGTGAAATATAGCCATAATCTAGAGAACTATCAAAAATCTGGTTACCTCTTGTGTCAGTCCTGTTCGACCAATTACTATGGTGGCCGTTAAAATCACCTGCAATTATAGTCTTTCTTGGAAATAGTGAAAATATATAATCCCAATCTGATTGGCTGGTGCGAACAGACGACGGACAATAAATAGAGATAATATTATGGACCAACTTACAGTTAAGAATTTTGATTGCCAATATTTCTATACCAGAATTACTTATACTAATAGGATTCACATATGCTCTCACAGTTTTATGGCATAAAATGGCCACCCCTCCATAGCTGTCTGACCTGTCTTGTCGATAGATGTTGTAGCCTCCTAAGTTTATGTGTGAGTCACACTCAAGCCACGTCTCGCTGATTATTCCAATATGAATCTTCTCTCTGTTTAAGAATATTTCAAAGTCTACTAATTTTGGCCTTAAACTTTGTGCATTCCATTGTGCTATGTTCACGCTCATATCTTGATTTTTAGCCATTTACTATGTTATGACATAAGGTAAATAATGTCTTTATGATGCTTCCACGTTTTTCAATAAATAGCGATGTCACTTCTTCTACAATATACTGAACACATAAACAAACTTTTTCCTCAAAGGTATTTTTAGATAATATTAATTCTTGAATTTTATGAAATAGTTTAATAATTCTTGAGCCCTTACCTTTCTCTTTCGATTCGGCCACTTTTTCGTGCTGATTTTGTACTAGTTCTTCTTCTTGTGAGTCTTCACTCATCTCTTGTACACTTTTTTCTTTCATTTTGTTTTTCTTCCTATTAATCGACTGTCGGTGCACCTTTTTCACTTCTACAGTTTCTTCGTTTTCTTTACTTTCTTCCAAATTCATTGAGGGCTGAATGTTTTTAGGATTTCCCAGTAAAATATCTCTGTATGAAATAGTGTGATCTAACTTTTCACTCGTACTACTACTATTATTATTCCTTGGTACTTGCTCAATACATCTCTCTTGTTCACGTGATTGTTGATAAAATATTATGGCCTTTTTGTAAGTGCAATTGTTTTGACTCATGATATTTTTTAACTTTTTTTCTTTGATAAATACCGGACATGTTTTATCAAGTGCCATATGCGGCCCTTTACAGTTAATACACATAAATTCAGTTGACAAACAGTTTTCATGATCCTGGCCGCACTTTGGGCACTTTACTTTCCTAGTAGGACATACTTTCCTTGCGTGCCCGAACTTCCAGCATCCGGAGCACTGGGTGACGGGAAAGACATATGGTTCCACTTTAAAACGACAACCGTATCCATGAATGTACGCGGGTAAAGTGGGACTCTTAAATGCCAATCGGATTACAGCACTGTCGACCCACTGTTTATCTTCGGCTAGGCGCTGTAATCTTCTCATTGACATAATCTCACACTCGCATGTAAACTGTTCGATTATCTCCTTTTCTTGAATATCAAGATCTACGTTTTTAACTATTCCATACGACAGATTCACTTCGTCTACACTTTGACATCTATAATCAAGTTCCTTAAATTTTTGACAGTTTAGAAGTTTGTCTGCATCTTCTTTATGCTTTAATAAAATATTAATCTTATAGGGGCTTTTGTATTTTATTCTTAAAATGTTATTAATATTTTCAGCTTTTAGAAGCTTCGCCATACCAAACTGTTTTGGAAGTACCTCCTTAGATGATAGATTTATCATCCAACCTTCCGCATATTCGGTGTCTTTTGCGGTTATGTTGTTATCCTGGTTGTTGGTATCGGAATAACTGCGCAATAACCGTTTAGGTCTTCTATTGACGGTGATAAATCCATCGTCGTCTTCTTCCTTATCTTCTTCACTTTCCGGTCTTGCTCTTTTTTCCGGGACTTTTAGAGTTTCAAATAGCAGGTTTTCTTTTACTCTTCCCATTTCTTCATCAGCTCGTTGTGTTTCCGAAATAGCTTCTTCATGTCTCTCCATGGTATCCGATACAGAGGAAGAAGATATACTTGAAGACCGACCAAAACTAGCCATAATCTCGATAGGTAACAAGCATTTGGGTAGTCTTTATAAAAATAAAGTTGTGGGTAGAAGTAAAACTTTAAGTTGTAGATAACGTTCGCGATCTTGTAAGACGTGCGCCTCGTACAACCGCTCGCGCGCTACTGAGTAGGTAATTATAAAAAAAACATTTAAATAAATTATCACCGCGCGTGAGATTCAAACGCACGGCTTGCTACGCATGAACGTGCTTACCAACGTATGATAACCGCTAGGCTATCATGCTATTTAACCTAATGGTTGAATTTATGAACTGTCATTCGTGGATCTTTGACAGTCGTTACGGGTAGTCAGAAGCCCGAAAGTCTGACAACCAGTCTTACCAAGGGGTATCGTATTACCCAGTAACTGGGTTGTGGAGGTCAGATAGGCAGTCGCTCCATGTAAAATACTGGTATTCAGCCGCATCCGGTTAGACTGGAAGCCGACCCCAACATAGTTGGGAAAAGGCTAGGCAGATGATGATGGTTGAATTTATGAACTACGATCTGTTACAAACAAATGTGAGAGTGTGTGTCTATCACGGATATCGAGGGATATACTTTGGGGGCGTGCCACGTGCCGCCTCAATATTATAAAATTGGTCTTAAATTCGAACAGCGGCTGTACGCTTCATTCAGTCGCTTTGCAACTGCGTACATTGTACTATTGATGCGTAAAAAACTAAAATGCCGTGTTGTGCAGTAATATACTATTATTATTTTTATTTATTTTTTTATGTAAAAATAGGTCAAATACCATCAACCTGAAGACAAATAACGTGTCCTACCACCGCCAAGTAAACAATTAAGTCACTGTTTTTTATTTTAAATAAATTTTTAAATGTTTTACTAACTTACGTCCGGAGCGACACGAACTAGCCCGAATTTTCCCGAACACAACGAGCCTTTATGATTTAAACAGGTGCAATCGAGTGCGTGCGGCTGATTTTATCGATATGCGTATTATTGCAGTTGAATATTTTTTTACAGAACCCAATGGACATTCCCGTATGTATAGTAAAAGAGTTAAATTAGTTAATAATTAAATTTTCTTTGAACCAAATTAAGACATTGTTATTTCAATATAGTTACTCGTGAAGCGTAAAAACTTAAATTCATATTATGCCAAAAGATTTTGAGAAATGAACAGTTTTTAATTTATAGTACAATATGTAATATGGTAAATACATATTATATTTCATCCAATTATTTTTATTTTTGGTCAAAAAATTATAATAATTTGTGTTCGATATGCAAAATTATTAAATAACTAGCCCGCGGCTTCGCCCGCGTGGCTGTTGGAAATTATCCCTCGGACAGCAACAGGATAAAATGTATGTGCTTCCCCAGGATGCCATCTATCTCGCGGGCCCTTTGTGGCTAATTACAATAGAAAACCAATTGTGTCTCATTAGTGGTGATTAAGAGGGTACCTATATGATATCCTTACTTATGTACCTACCTAATTAAAAAATAAATAAACAAAATAACAGAAAATAAAATACCTACCTACCTAAATAAACCTATTTCTGATGATAACTAAACTAAACTCAATAAATAAGCAAAATCCCTAAAAACTAATATCTATACGAATCACTAATCCTACCTAACAGTATTATAAAATAACCTACGGTCACTACGTACACTATCACTACGTAAAGAGGAACCAGTAACAGCTTTCAAAAATAAACTAACTGTACGTCTATTGAATAAATGTTACTACTCCGTATAGGATTTTCTAGCTGAAAAATTTTAGCTGTATCAATGTCTGTATGTTTGTTGATGAACTGCATCAATGTTTGCATGCCAAAATGGTAGAATGTACAAGGATTCTTCCATATTATTGTAACCACCTTATTGTAAACACCTACATTCTGAGCAAATAAATGAATATTCTATTCTATTCTATCAAATATACTACCTATACTTTAAAATTAAAATCTATACCTACGACTTATAAAAATAAACCTAAATAACTCTAAAAACTAAAAGGAATAAAAAGGTCGCACTGAAAAGCACGGTTTAGAATTGCAAGTAGCAGTTAAAATAAGGAAGAACGCTCGCCACTCGACACGTCCGTTCAAATCAAAGTTAAAAAAATGTAATGCGCGCGCAGTTTTTTTTATGAATGGCATCTCGTAGTTGATCTTGAGAGGTCGTGACTACTTAACCGGCGCTCAGACTCCGCCCTTATATACGGTAGCGATCCGTGGCGGCCGCGCGCCACGCGTGTGCTGCGAACGGTGCAAGCCAAATTCAACCTTCATCACTACATTTAGACAACACTACGACAAACTTATTATTTGCAGTTGCTACAGTAATCGGGTCTAGGGATCGAACCGCAAAAGTAGGTTTGTTTTTTATTGTATATACTTTTCCGGGATAAAAAGTACCCAGTGCCAGGTGGTGCCCAGGATATTAAAGAATAATTATACCAAGTTTCATCGTAATCAAACCGGTAGTTTTGCGTGATGCCTGAACAAACAGACAGACAGACAAAAAAAAATTTCATCACATTTTTGGGTTCGGTGTCGGTCTAGTAACGCCATTTATTTTTTAGATATTTTCAATGTACAGAATTTTCACTTCTGCAGATTTATTATAAGTATAGATATAGATTATTTTAAAAAATCAGGCTATTTAGCGGTTTCGTAAGGTGGGCCCCAGACGATTAATAATATTGCGCAATATTATTGACCGCGATTGCGATGGTTAAATATTGTTAAAAATAAAAAATATATTTTGCGCAATATTATTGTATTGATCACTAAATCGCAAGCCCACCTTAGTCAATCATAAGGCCGAGCAGTAGTCAAGGACCAAAGTTTTAAAATTAAAAAAAAAATCGATAAAAATTATCGACCATCGCTTTCGACTCCCTAATTGCATGCATGCATTGAATGTTCGCATATCGACGCTTGAAAGGCATATTGTATTAACGACCATTGCATAGAATGTTCAAAAAATTGATTTAAAGTTCTACTTTTCACAAAAAAAATCATAGTAAATTAACTACTGGAGTATTCTTGTTGAAACTCAGAATAGTTATTATTTAATATGCCTTTTATTTAATTACTAAGTCAAAAAAAAAATACATGACCTTTTTGATATATTTTTAGGAGATAATACAAGGTTGTAAATAATCTTGGTTAGGTAAAATTGACTTAAGTCACAATTCCAACATTAGAGGTCCTGTAAAAAATGTTTTAACGACCGAACAGCTGCATACAACCGACAACTAAAGTGTATAACGTGCTATTCGATTAACTTTGATATTCTAATAAAATGTTTTAACAGGCCGAGTTATTCAACCGAGGAATACCAAAACATCTAATCTTAATCATTAAACTTAGTTCCGTCTAGGATAAAGGTATTATATCCCAATATTATTATATTTTTAGCAATAGGTGAAAATAAAATACAATGTAAAGAAGTATAAAAATTGTTTTTAACAACAAAAACATAAAACAACTTGTTTATATTTTTTTTTAAAACTAAATCAACTTTAAGATCAATCAGTCACATGAAAATTCAATCTTTTGTTACATGTTATTCCCAACAAAACTAAAGATAAAACAACTTATACGTTTATAATTAAACAACAAAACTACTTAAATTTGAGATCATTTAGTCACATGAAAATTATGCAGATGTTCGTATAATACATTTTAATAAAAGAAAAATCTACTCAACTTTGACATCAATCAGTCCTATGAAACATAAACAGATGTTACAACAATCAAACAATAATAGTTTACAATTATAACTCAATAGATCAGATACTATGCGTCTAGTAAACTCTTTATAGGTAGTGTAATAAAAAAAAACCATTAAAAAAAATACTCGAATAAAAAAAATAACACACTGTTCAATTGGGAAAAGGATAGGGAAAACAAAATCACGAAAAATTTAAATAAATCAAATAACTAACAATTTCGGTGAAATAACTAACTGATACAATTTTTAAATGACATGGTCATTCACATGCAATATTTATTTAAAACCATCATAAAATATAAATATGGTAAATAGCCCGTTTTAGTATTTAGTTTCTTCCTAACTTCAATCATCGACGTCTTCTACATCAGTGCCTGGTAACAATTATTTAGCGTTGCAAGTTTGCAAATTAAGATCCTCGTCATGATACCTACGTGGGATAGCAAAGGTTTTACAAAGCTTTGCCAAATCAGCATATTTTTGTTTAGGAATAGGAAGTCTGTTTTTATATAAATTATCTCCTGGACGCCTATTCTTACCAATAACTTCAACTTTTTCAGAAGCTGCTGTGTCATTCATGCTGTGTTTTATAAAAATATTATCTAAATCCTTTTTCTTAAATTTAAAAATTCTGAGTTTACTAATTTTGCCCACAAGATTGTTTTTAAAGTATTTTCCGGACACGGAATCCCAAGCCTTGAAATCTTGGTGACACATTATTTCTACATTGTACGGTTTTGGGTTTTTCCTGGCCAATTCAAATATCGTTGCCCATTGTAAAGGAGCATAAATGACTACATTCCTTTCTATTACTGCATGGACAATATCAACAGGCATAGAATTGTGCCCTGGTAACAAAAAAATAATTTGTATGTTTTCGATAAATTCACAGAATTGTAATGCTGTGTGAACAGCTGAAAACACAATTTTATTGCGATTTTGGCCACAACAAGAATCACTGTAAAGCAGTAAATACCGTACCGTTTTACGTTGGTCCACAATTTTGATGTAGGTACGATTAATTATATAAAATAGTTGCAATCTCGTTCCCGCCCCTTTTGGCATCAGCTTCCCCCCATGAATAGCAAAAAAACCTCCTTAGTCTGACTGAGAGTCAGACTAAGGAGGTTTTTTAATAATGTAAAATTGAAAATAGAATATTTGCGAGAATAATATAACAACATACTCTCGCCGTATATCGAAAGATACGCATAAGGTTTGTGAACCCTCTTTTGATCTTTCTTGATGGAATTTGAAACGGGTTTTAGAATCCTCTACCTACTTCTTTTTCGTGTGCCACTTTTTCTTCTGAGGATGTGGTTCAATGTCAAACATTAATCTCCTTCTTAGTCTAACGTAGTGCAATTTAATTTCTTGCATCGTTCGGACGCCATGATAAATTAATGTTTTACACGCTTAATGAAAACAATTTTCGAGTAGAAGTTTTTTTTATAATAATACTAATTGTGTGAAAGTGAAAGAGTGTACACCTTTAAGGTAGATTTTTGAGGAGCTGATTATTTATTATTAAGATCTCATGTAAAATGTACCAAAAATCACACCAATAAATGAATTTGAATTTGAAGCAGCGGGCAATTCGTGCGTAACCACCCTCAGCGACAAGTGCGTGGTCGACTGAAGCGCCCACGCAACGCTCAAACCTTATACGCAGCGGTTAGTACGCATTAAATGCGCTCCTTGAGTACAGCTTATGCACCACTTTTTCACCCAAAAAATATTTTTTAAGTAGGCTTAACTGACTAACACAAAAAAACTTTGCTTAATGTAAAGTAGCTTAAATGCTAACAATACATCGAAATCGTTTCAGGTAAAAATGTATGATCGACCAACTTGTTATCAAATATTGACAACAAAATGCGCTTAACGTCCAAGTGGTTTTAATTAGCAGAAAGGTATAGTGTTTTAACGGACAATAAACAAAAAATTATACACAAATAAAACGCTTTATTTCCAAAATTGGATAAAGTGGCCAACAAGTAAAAAGTTTTATTAATAAAAATAAATGAAAAATGATTAGGTAAAGTGTTTTAAAATCAAATCTTTATTAAGACAAAAAAAGCAAAATGAATTATGGCCAATTTTCTAACGTAATGTACGGTTTATGAAACAAATGACGAAAATGATTGGATTTAAAACAAAATTCAATACGAAAATGACTGAAATCACCGTTGTATTAACGACCACAAAAGTGCTCGGATTTAACTGGAACCTAGACCATTCGAAAGAGAAAAATCTGCCGATTCCAACGATGTAAATAACTCAATTTTCACCAAAGTGGTCGTTCATACAATATGCCTTTCTAGCGTCGATATAGCAAATTTTTACAAGTGAATGCCCCGCCCATTCTATGTAAGTATGTGTGCTATTAGAAATTGATTTAGTGTGGCTGCTTTCTTAGTGTGCGTGTTCAAATTTTGAGTGTGTGTCGTAAGTACACTATTTGTTAATGTTGTAATTATTTGGGTGGGAGATAAGCAGCTGCACTAGGACTCCGTACTATTCCGCAATGAAGACATAACTCCGGATATCTATGGTGTCTATAGTATAGAAATTACTCATTAGAAGAAGGTCGTAAGTTAAACAGAAGTGTTAATCTATAGCTTCGTGACACTGTCACTCCACTTTTGACCCTTACTGTAAAATTTGCTTCTTTGTGATGTATTTCTGTAGACTATGTAATATCTGATGTAAGTAGTGGGCAGGCTGCGGTAGTACAATCAATGGCACGTCGCATACGAGCAGTGTTTGTGTAGTGCTGGCATGCAGCTGAGCGTACATGGCACAGTTTTGTGGTTGCAGGAGCGGTCTGCACCACACGCGCTGCGCTGTCCGCTGTCACACCGCGTGCTGCACGAGCCGGTGTTCGCGGCCGACGGTTACACCTACGAGCGTGCCAACATCCTTGATTGGTTCCTCGCCGCCGGTGCGTCGCCACACCACACCACCACACAACACATATTACCACCACAGACTACAATACCACACCAGAGCGCACATAACCGCTCGGCATAGACCTTGGTTGATAGTGACTACCCTCGATTTCTACGTCTGTGAATTCATAATATTAAAGTTAACTACTAGTGGGTACTAGCTGTGAGCCGCCGTGAGCTGCCGTGAGCCGCCGTGAGCCGTACTGCCCGCCCGTGGTATTACTTCGTTTTCGCTTAGCATTCTGTCTTACTTTTCATAGGATCATAATTGATGTTAAATAGCCTTTGACCTTACTCAAGAATTCCTCTATTACTTGCTCGCTCGGTCCATCTTTGCTCTTCAGTTTTATTTAACTTCATTACTGTACATTATAAATTACATTTTTATTTAAATTATCAATAATTTAAAACATGTAGAAATATAAACAATTTTAGCCCGCTGATATCGGCAACTGGATCGAAGCTCAGGGCTCCAAAGAGAGAAACCTCCTAACAATACGAGCCGTCTAGAAATACCGCTTTCTGAATCAAGCCCTTGATGCAGATGCCCAACGAGAGCCTCCTCAGGTGTTGGTCCAGGCTTTTACCTATTAAGCCAGTGGCGGTCGCGAATATCAGCACAATGATCGCTGAGTCCACATGTCGACAACCTCGCGAGCCAAGTCAGGATACTTGATTTGTTTATATTTCTCGGCTTTCGCGAGGTTCCAGTCATGCGGAACCATTATATCAACAACCATCTCTCTGTTCGATCCACCATCAGCTATATCAAGCTATTGGCCACAATAGTCCTGTCAGTGATAATGGATCCCGATACAATGTGATATTGCCATTTTCAAACTGGGTCCCGACACATACCTGTGATGTGGTACTTCCGATCCAAAAATGTTTAGAGCAAGTTGTTGATGGATAATCCATCCTGGCTAGGTTACAAGGATTTGTCTATGCAAGTAGGAACTCTTCGTTAGCTAGACGAGAACACTCGCAGATAATGGTGTCGGATTGATTCCCTCGGACGGTGGTATGCCCGACAGATGTCCACCGTGTCGTCCTTCATAATAAATCTTCCGCTTATTGTTCATCACCGTAACTGCGTCCATAATTGCACAGATGAAATCTTCGTTTTCCGAAAAGAGGTCACCGAAACGCAGCCAGGATACGGACGCTAGCAGATCGACATCGGGTTCATGTAAGGCCCGGAAAAAGCGTCCGTGAAACTCCTTACTGTA
This sequence comes from Apamea sordens, assembly GCA_945859715.1. Lineage (NCBI taxonomy): Eukaryota > Metazoa > Arthropoda > Insecta > Lepidoptera > Noctuidae > Apamea > Apamea sordens. Next base: position 20,703,196 of record OX244000.1, on the reverse strand, counting down.
TCATACCTCCTTATGATCGTTACTGTTTATGATTATTTACAAGAGTTGTGTAGTGAGCATGTGTGTTGCAGACGGCGCGGTGTCGCCGATCTCGGGGCGGCGTCTGCTGTCCTCGTACCTGCAGTTAAACTTCGGGCTGCGCGAGCAGCTGCGCGAGTTCCTGCGCTCCTCAGCTGACACCTGACACAAGACGCGACCATGTCCGATGAGCTGACTTCCGCCCCCCGCTTTAGATGACATGTGTCTGGATGTTGTAATTCACTCGAGATAAGCATAATTCTTCTGGATGTTTGACCATTTATAATACTAAACTGTTATATTAAACTCTGTGATGTCAATTTTCTCTGATAGTCTTTTACGAAAGTTTTGCAGTACTAAGCAAAATGAAAAAATATTTTAATCTGCAAGGCTTTTATTATTCCGTTGCCCACTAAATAGGTTTCCCACAAGATGGTCCTTCGCCTGAATAAAACAGGAGAAAATGAAATTAAATGAAATTTTTTATTTTGTAAATAGGATATCGGAATCACTTTTACACTATCTATCATGGGACTATCTTGGTCTTGACGCAGAACTCATTACCTGCCTAGCCTTTTCCCAACTACGTTTGGGTCGGCTTCCAGTCTAACCGGATGCAGCAGAACACCAGTATTTTACATGGAGCGATCGAGCGACTGCCTAACTGACCTCCACAACCCAGTAACTGCGCACTCCTCTGAGAAGAAAGGCCGAAACAAATTCAGCGGTCACAGTTTCTTTTAAAGTCCAGACATAATCTTGCCCAGATCAAATTCAAATTCATTTATTCACATTTAAATAGAGTAATTACAATCGATGGTTTATCATGTTACATTATTCGGTCTTATATTCTATTTAGCCTGTGTTATGGCATGTGAAGTTTATTTTGTCTAATATGTATTTAAACAGGTAGAAAACGAATGGGAATTTAATATTAATAATAATTTAGTCACAATGTCTTTGGAGTTCGGCGTGCATGTAAATAATATAGTACCTACCTGGTTAAATAGGTACAGTCCAATACAAATACAAAGTCATATATTATTTTTATTTTTTTAACGTTAGGAAATGTCACACTTTTACACACAATATTTATTTATTTATTTAAAACTCTTAAACTATCATTACAAGTTTAGAAACCTAATGCGATAGCTAAGCCTAATATATTTATATATTATTCCTGTAATCATTCGTTTACAGAGTAAATTAATTTTGTTAGAAGTAGCTCTTTAAGCACTTTCTTAAACTTTGGTAGAGGAAGATCTTGGATGGTTGTTTGTAACCTATTATAAATTTAAACACACAAACAATTAAATTTAAACAATTTTTATTGAACACCGCAGTCTTTGGCACAAATTCTAACACCAGTCGTTGACCATGTCTTGAACTACGAGGGTAAATATTATCACGTTTATAAATGTCACGTGCCTTCACAAACAGGTTAGGATTAGATTTTACAAACACACAAATTTCAAAAATGTACATTCTTGGTAGTGGTAATATTTTGAGTTTTTTAAAGTGAGGTTTACAAGACTCATGTGGAGGAATTCGAACAATAGCTCTTATGCAACGTTTTTGAGATATAAAGGCCCGCTGGTTGTCCGTTGAGTTTCCCCATAGTATCAACCTGTATCGTAACACGGAAGGTACATACCCATGATAAGCTAACAATACCGTATGTTCGGTCGATGTAGTTCTTAGCCTATTTATAACATATACGAAAGAGTTAATTTTCTTGCAGACTCCATCAACATGTGCTTTCCAATCTAGGTACTTGTGAATCCTATAAATTTTACATTGCCAGATTCGATGATTTTTGTACCGTCAGTCATATGAAATATGTCTTGGGACGATCTTTGATCCACGGGTTTGAAATTGCATAAAAGTCGTCTTACTGATATTTACCTGTAAATTGTTACTCACTAACCTAATACCCTATACCTAATCAATAGTATTATTTATTTCAATGTCAAAATTGTTATTAATTAGGTTGTTGTATGTCAATATGATGGATATGTCATCTGCAAATAATATACATTTATTGGTAATAATGTCAGGTAAATCATTAATATAGATAAGAAAAAGAAGGGGTTCGAGTATACTAACTTGCGGAACGCCGTAACTATTAATAAGATACGCAGACCTCTCTTGTTTTACCACTGCATTTTGCTCACAAGATATTTCGATACATTGTTTACGATTATTTAAGTAGTTTTCCATCCTTTCTAACGCTGGGCCTCTGATACCATAGTTATCTAATTTTTTTAGAAGCAGCTTATGAGAAACCAAGTCAAATGCTTTTGACACGTCAAAAAATATCACCATTGCCTGCCTTTTTTTGTCAACATTTAGTAAAATATTGTGAACTAAATCAAATGCGGCAAGTGTAGTTGATTTTCCCCTTTGAAAACCATCATGTAGATTGATGTCTGAAATGGTCGTCTAGTATATTCTTCGTTAGGTTAATAAGTATAAAGTCAACGAAGTTTTGACGATCAGGGGCTACTAGCAAACTCGAGGGATTTACAAGTACTTAATCCCTGAAGAGTTCCACTATCCACCTCCTGGCTCCATCATCAGACCCTCGAAACAAAGTGCAATATGTGTGATCATATGACCCCAAACTCGAGGATTTACTAGTAGCCCCTTAAGAGTTCCACTATCCATTTCCTGGCTCCATCATCAGACCCTCACACCCCCACACATATCAAACAAAAAGGAGGAGGTTCTTAATTAGGTTGTTTTTTTTTAATCTTTATTATCTCAGAACTCCGTTATTTATATGCCGATTTGCAAATTTAAGTTTTTTTTTTTAAATAATAATAATATTTATTCATAAGTTCACAGAAGTATAAATTACATAGAAGTTACATCATTACAAAGTACCTTAATATTATGAGAAAAATAATAATCTATGCCTAAAATAAATCTAGTGTTTAGCTTCTAAATATTGGTTTATGGCCTATTGAATTCAATAGCGACCTGCCTGATGTAGGTTTATTCAAACCTGTGTTTCAGGCCATCACATAACAACGCTGAGTACTCTAGTGGACTAATATATTACTGAACATAGAGCTAGAATTGATACATAATAATTATATTTTTAAATAAAAATGGACATAACATTAATAGACTTATTGCATTACTTCTAGCAATTTTTCAGTGTCTGAGTAATTCAATGTCGCTAAGTATTCACTCAACATATCACTACATTTTTTACAATTTACACTATATATATTTACAGACTTATTGATTTTATTATATAAGAACGGACCTAAAAATACATATAATTTATTTATAAAAGTATGTCTAGTATGAGGCTTTATGCAAACTAAGTCTTTTCTTCTCTTATCTATAGGTATTGGGACATATGGAAGTTTGCTATGCTGGTGCAGTACTATATTCAATATAAATAGTTGACGCACGGTTAAAACCTTACATGCCGTGTAAAGCTCGTGTGTGGGAAATCTAAATGGGCGAAAGGTGGCTACCTTAAGGATAGCTCTCTGCGCACGTTCTAACGGCAGTAGGATTGATTTAGCAGCCCCCCCCCCCCCCCCCATGAAGTTATACAATAAGTTAGAATGGATTGACACAAAGCTAAATAGACCTGTTTAATTAGTTTATAGTCCGATACATATCGTAAGTTCTTAAAAATGTATATCAATTTACGCATTCGAGTGCATAAAAAATCAATGTGTTTACGGAAATTCAGATTTGTGTCAATCGTTACACCAAGATATTTCATATGATCGGTTTTTGCTAAAGTAGGACAATTACATGCGTTGTCAGCATACGTGCCGCACTTATGCGCATAAATGTTTATGTTAGTATTTGGCAGGTTAGTATTTCTCATAGTAAATAAAATGTATTTGGTTTTCTCTGCATTTAGTGTTAGGAGATTTTCATATAGCCAATTAGACACTATATTAAACCCGTCTTGGGCTTGTTTATACACCTCATCTCCAGATTTGTCTGAAATCAATAGAGCTGTGTCATCTGCATAAGACATTATGACACCATTTTGGAGTGTTAAGCTGCATAGGTCATTTATATATACTAGGAATAAAGTAGGACCCAAAATACTAGCTTGTGGTATTCCGTAATTGCTATTTGGAAGCTCAGAACTAAGGTACTGACCAATTTTGACACATTGGTCGCGGTCACTAAGATAATCAGAAAGTAGTGAAAGTTTTGTTCCTCTTATTCCGAGTGTTTCAACCTTGTCTAATAATAAAGGACAGGAAATTGTGTCAAAGGCCTTGGCAAGGTCTAGGAAGATCCCAATGGAGTGCAAGCTCTGATCCAAATTAGTTAGTAGTTGTTATATAATCCGTCATTTGATGTACTGCCTGATTAGTTGATTTTTCGGGCCTAAAGCCAAATTGTCTATCTGAAAGCAATTTGTTATCTTCTAGGTATTTCATTAATCTAATATTAATGATTTTCTCTAGGACTTTGGAGAGCCCTGTTAAAACTGAAATAGGCCTGTAGTTGTTAACACATTTTTTGTCACCAGATTTATATACAGGAGTCTGTAACCACTGCTTTTTTAAGCGACTTAGGGAATATTCCATTAGTTAAGCATAACTGAAAAATATGAGTTAGTGGCGGAGCAAGTAGGTATTTGAAATTTTTAAGTATGTTGTTTGATATGCCATCCCACCCAACCGCGCAAACGTCCTTTAATCCAGAAATAATTGTTAGTACTTCATCGAGATCCGTATCTAGTAAGACAAACGATTTGAGTGTGGGGAAAGTTTTAGGTTGGCTTTGAGTGAAAGAACTTCTAGATTGTATGGTCTTTTCTGCTAAAGTTTTGCCTACGTTAGAAAAATAGAAATTAACTTTATTTGTCGATTCGATTGGGTTTTTCTCTATTGTCAATAAGTCAAGTGGAGGTTCAGGTTGTTTTGTACTAAATGTATTTGTTTTTATAAATTTCCAAATAAGTTTACTATTTTTGCCAGCTTTCTGCAGTTCTTTTCTATCAAATTCATTTTTTATTTTTCTCAGAAGGTTGTTGCAGAAGTTTCTATATCTTTTATACGTAATGGAAAGAATTTCATTTTCAGGCTCAAGTTTGAACTTTATGTGAAGTTTGTCTCTATGCCTGTCAAATAGATGACATCACTGACTGTGTCACTGAAATCTTAAAGATTAATTGTCAGAAAATAATATTGTGTGCTTTCCCATACTTTGAGCACTTATCAAGTAGGCAAAATTATTATATACATATGCTCAATAACCATATGCACTTCTTAGTTAATCACTATAGTGACAAACTCATATTTTTTGACACCAACACTTTTGTTGAGCCATTTAAATCGACTAGGGATACAGCGTATCTGCCTATTAGTTTTAGACGTCAAATAGCAGGGCTATTAGCTTTTATTATTAACTCAGACATAAGTAGTATGTCGAAGTCTCATGTAATTAGCACCATAAAAATTAGTAATAATACTAATATTAAGGTGGTTAGCAACAATAGTTTAAACTAGTCAGTAAGACAACAGAAGGTACCAATAACAAAATTCTTAATCTCACCTCCAACAAGGTATCTTCTAGCTCTCAATTAGTTAAGTGTAAAAAAGGGGCTAAGCAGAATTCCTTGAAATTGTTTCATCAAAATATTCAAGGTATTTCTTCCAAATTATTAGAAATTGAATTGTTTTTAGAAAAAACAATGTTTGATATTATTTGTATAACTGAACACTGGTTGAAAGATTATGAAATGCTGATTAATTTTGAGAACTACAGTGTGGGCAGTTGCTTTAACCGAAAATCCATGCTGCGTGGAGGTTCATTAATTTTAATTAAAAATTCTATAAAATATAAGACTCGTAAAGACATAGTTAAACTATCGATGCAACATAGCATTGAACTGTCCTGTGTTGAGCTAGATAAGCATTTTATAGTGTGCGTATACAGACCTCCAAACTATCAAAACTACTCTATTTTTGAGTCAGTAATGGAAGATGTCTTGGCAAAACTTGCAACTGGTAATAAATCAGTAATTATTTGTGGTGACTTTAATATTAATATTTTGGAAATCAATTCAAATAGCAATAGATTATTAAGCCTCTTTAAATCATTCAATCTGTCAAATGTGTTTTTGGAACCAACACGAATAACTACGGCTACTGCTACATGTATTGATAATGTTTTCTGTTGCTGCGAATATCTAGAGAAGGGCATTGTAAATTATCTCCCTTCTGATCACAGCGGTCAAACCGTTTATTTTAAGTCCAACACACCAATCCAAAAAGTGCAGATTCAAACTAGACCAATAACATTGAGTAATTTGAATAAGTTTAATATAACTTTAAATAGCAAGTTAAGTGTTCAGGGCCTAAGTATGACTAATGGTAATATTCTGTATAAAGAATTATTTTCATTGGTACAAACAGAATTCAATCATTATTTTAAGAAGAACTCTAAAACTATTTGCCCTAAGTTTTTATTCAGTGACTGGGCAACTAAAGGAATCAGAAAAAGTAGGGATAGATTATTTGAACTGTATGGCCTTAAGCCGTATATTAACACGGATACTTTTAATAAGTATGTTGCTACTTATTCTAAAACTTTTAAAAATATCTGCAAAGCAGCTAAAGCTTCATTCATTAGTAACAAGGTTAAATCAGCAGACAATAAAATAAAGACAGTTTGGAAGATTATTAACAATGAAACGAACAGGAACAAAACACGTAATACTGATTTCACACTTAACACTCCCCACGGTCTCATTAGCGATAACATCGATGTTGCTCAGGAATTTACAACTTTCTTTACCAATATCCCAATCAAAACTACAGAAACGTTAAATTCCTCGCCCGCACTAGCTATAGAATTATTGAGAGCGAATGTCTCAGCCTGTAATGTGGAATTTAAATTTAAACATATTGACCCTATAGTTATTATAAAAGCATTCAGGCAACTTAAGATCAAAATTACCGAAGATCTGTGGGGCATGTCTACTAAAGTTTGTCAATCCATTATTGAGACAATTGCACCCTACTTAGCTTTAATATTTAATTTGTGTGTAGATCAAGGGGTATTCCCGGATTTAATGAAGTTCAGTAAAGTTATTCCACTTTTCAAATCTGGGGACAGCAAAGACACAAATAATTATAGACCCGTATCGGTTTTGCCGGTTTTCAGCAAGGTGTTTGAAAAAGTAATGTTAAATCAAATGCTCAATCATTTTAATCGTAACAACATCCTACACGATCAACAGTATGGTTTCACCAAAGGACGTTGTACAACTGACGCCGGTGTCACCTTATTAAAACACATCTTTAACGCATGGGAAGAGGCACAAGATGCAATAGGCATCTTTTGTGATCTATCCAAGGCATTTGACTGCGTGAATTACGAAACACTGCTCTTGAAACTTGAGCATTACGGACTGGGTAAACTAGCTGTTAGCTTAATAAAATCATATTTAAATGACAGATTTCAGCAAGTTCAAATAAACGGTGTGAATTCATTGGGTTTAAAAGTCAAAATGGGTGTGCCGCAGGGCTCAATATTAGGGCCGTTCCTATTTTTAGTTTATATAAATGATTTACCTCATTTACTAAAAACCCGACCACAAATGGTGTTATTTGCTGATGACACATCACTCATTTTTAAAGTGGATAGACGTGCAGAGCAGCTTGACGACGTAAATAATGCTATGCTTATGGTCCATAATTGGTTTACTGTAAATAATTTAGTATTAAATGAGAAAAAAACTAAATGCATTAGATTCGCTTTACCGAATGTTAGAAGTAGTGAATGTCACGTTGTATTGAATAGGGAGATACTTGAATTCGTCGAAAGTACGGTTTTCTTGGGTATCACGCTTGACTCAAAGCTGCAGTGGGGTCCTCACCTAACATCACTTGCAGGGCGGCTAAGTTCAGCCGCTTACGCTGTCTGGAAAATCCGTCAATTAACAGACGTGGAAACCGCAAGACTGGTCTATTTTAGTTACTTCCATAGCATCATGTCTTACGGTATTTTGCTGTGGGGACGGGCTGCAGATATTGATTCTATATTCATTCTGCAAAAGAGGGCTGTCAGAGCCATCTACAATCTCAGCAGACGCGAAACTCTAAGGCAACTGTTTAAAAAAATTAACATCATGACGGTTCCTTGTCAATATATATACGAAAACATTATGTACGTTCGAAAACATCTACATCTTTTTAGTAAGATAAGTGACAGGCATAACTTTAACACTAGGAATAGGAACAAACTAGATCAACCGAGCTTCAGATTGTCTAAAGTAAAAACTTCTTTTATGGGGTACTGTGTAAAATGTTATAATAAAATACCACTCGATATTCTTCAACTAAATGAGAAGAAATTTAAAACATGCATTAAACGCACACTATGTAGACAAGCATATTATAAGTTGGACGAGTATATAGTAGATAAAAATGCTTGGCTTAATGCTGGTCCTGCTCCACAGGCAGTTGGGTTTACAAGTTGATCACAATTTCAATATTTGGAGGAGATGCTTCCCCTTTTTGTTTTTTTTTAGTGTTTATTTTATATAATCAGGATTTTTAATACTTCAGTATTAAATACCTCTTCATGATTGGTAGTAATTTTTTTTTCTCTCATCTCTTAATTAAATTGCAAACTATAGTTTTGTATAATTTAGAAGCATTTTTGAAAATTTTGTAAATGTAAGAACCATGGGTCCGTTTTTTATGTTATTTTGATGTTGACTTGAAAGAGCATGGCAGTTGAGAATATGTCATGCTCACTTAAATGTCTCACTGGTGGTGGCGCGTGTGTTGGATCATTCGGTTCCCTACGAAATGGTTGAGCTGGGTGGTGCTGATCCACGCGTCATGTTCGTGAACGGGCGCCATCTGTTGAGACTGGTCATCTCTTAACTGCCAGGGCTTATTTTTAATTTTATATTTTTAATTTTATATTTTAATTTGTTTCTTAACATTGTTCTCACATATAGAAGCAATAAGAATAATGTAACCAGGATTTTGTAAAAATGTCTTGATTTAAAAGAGTGTCCGTGGAGTTTCTTGCCCGTTCTTCTCCATAGAGATCTACGCTTTGGAATGGGCAACTAGCTTCAACTTTCTGACTAACTGACCGACTATTTAATTTTGACAATTCAAAAGTGCCTGTAAATGGTTTAATTGAAATAAATGATTTGAGTTTGAGTTTGAGTTTGCCTAATACATCGAACAAGTCCGGGTGTAATCCAAGGTTTAATACACTAATACTTCCTTGGTGTTTTTTTAGCAACTGTATGTTTTATTATTGCAGAGAGAAGTGAATTTATAAAATAATTAATAGAAATGACGAAGTTTGCATCGGTAGACTTATAAACTGGGTCAAAATTAATATTACGTTTGTCTTTTTCGAGGTGTGTCATATCGACTTTAGTATATCTACGTAAACAATTTTTTCTTGGTAAAAAAACTTGCAATGTTAGTAAAACTGCTTGGTGATCAGTAAGCGAAGAGTTAGTAACAAATGTTTTGGTTGGGTTATTTGTTTTTATAATGAAATGATCTAAGCATGAACCGCTTTGATGCTTGGGGTGGTAATGAGCTGGCAAGAGTCCGTGGAATGAGCAGATATTAAGATAGTTATGTGCATGTATATTCATTTTCCCGGAAGCAATGTTGATATTGATGTCCCCCATTAGTATTATGTGTTTAAAAGTTGTAAGAATTTGTAACTGTACGTTTAGTGAATCTAAGAAATTTGCGACATTTTGAGAAGGAGGTCTGTATATAGCCATAACTACCGTATCTGAATTAATTTTAATGAGTAAGCAATTACTATTTTGTAGCAAAGGTTCTTCTACAGTTGTCCTTAAATTATTGTTAACATATACAACTAAACCATCATTTTGGTTGATGTTTCTGCTGGTTTTATGCGAAACATATCCGTCTAATGATGGTATATCAGCTGTTTGGTTTGACAACCAACATTCTGTTAGGACGATAATGTCACAACTTATACCCAGGTTATGTAGCAATATTTCAAAACCATTTATATTTCGATTTATGCTGCGAATATTTTGTGTGAGTAGGGTCAGCGGTTTCTCTCCCAAGGGAAAGAGTTGTTTACACTCATCAACATTACAATTTATAGCTTCAGACACAGAAAATTGATCTAGGTCACTAAGTAATCGATCAGTCACTGGTCAGTCATTGTGCTGGACAATTTACATCACCAGTTTTATGATCCGCTTTTCTCTTAAAACGTTTGCACGTCGCACAGTTATGTGGACTGGTTTTTGTGGTACATTCCTTAAAAGAGTGGCCAGTCTCTCCGCAGTGATTGCACGTCGGGCTAGTTTCACGGCAGAACTTGGCCGCGTGCCCGAACTGCTGGCAGTTAAAGCACCGAGTAACGATCGTGAAGTCTCGTACTGGGCATGACGTCCAATTGATGAATATTCGTCTTTGATTCACTAGAATCTTCCTGATGCTAGCTGGCACTTCTAGTATGTAATTGCAATTAGGGAGGCCTTTTTTTCCAGATTTATGGCTCAATTTAATTTGTTCTTCAAACGACTAACGAGTTATCATCTTATCTGCAAGGTTTTGCTCGTAGATGCAGTCAAAAACCTCCTTATCAGTCAGGGCTACCGGGACTCCAATAACAGTGATTCTTGGGCGCCGTTTTGATGGTTCTTCAACTTTAAGGCCCAAAGAAGCGAGTTTTTCTAAGCTTCTGAGCTTTTGAATGTCCTCTTTGGAGTCGGTACTGATGAGAACACCTCCATTTTTTACTTTCTTAAGGCCACGAACATGTAGTTTAAGTTCCCCGGGCGAAATAATTTTCTGTACGAGAGACTTGGTATCGTCACTGGATTTGGTCTTGTCGCTGGGATATATGGCAACTGAGCTTAAATTTGCTGGGCGCACAAAGTTATCCGAGCCTTTTTTGACCATATTAGCGTACGAAAAGGGTTCTGGAGGGTTTGAAATGCCTTCAACTACTTCTTTGAACTGTAGGAGAGAGTTCGCGATGTTCTGTTGTTGCTGTAAGTGCTGAATGGTACTATGGGCTTGAATGGTTTTTTGCTTTAAGGCTTGATATAAAACAGCCATCTGTGATGCGCCATTTGAGACACTACGGCAAAGATTGGCTACACGAACCTTTTGTTCCGCAATCATTTTTCCCTCAGCGACTAAACTGCATACTTCACTTAGGATTTTTTCTATGGACCCCATCCATTTCTGTATCTCCGGCGTAGAAATAACTTCCGTTGGTAGTTCATTTTCCAAGGGAGGTGGTGGATTTGGGTCTATAGACTGGGAATCTTGAGTTGGTGTCGGCGGAGGACTTCGCGGTACTAGATGGCTACGGCCAAACGGGCTAGATCCTGTGTTAGACATATCAACACAGAAACACTATTTGTCTTTAAAAATACTTTAGCTCATTCTTACCAAAGTCAGTAACCTCGTAATAATCACTCGCGACACACTTAAATCACTGACGACGCAAATGATTCTAAAAATTTTATTTGTAATTAATTAATAGTATCCTAATATGCTTAGCAAGATATACGTCCGCGCTGTCAAGCGATTGATCGAGCAACGCAAAGTAAATAAGAAGAAGAAGAACGATTATGTGAAAAGATTTACAAAAATACAGCTAAAAGAGTGAAAGGAAAATACACAGTGTCACCTTTGTGACATGGAATAGAAGAGACACTGCCATTATATGGAGATACGAAACAACAAGCCGTTAATAGATTCAAACCGTTGGAGAAAAAACAACATTTTAAGAATTGAATGTCATTTAAAGTTGTCATTTAAAACAAAATATTCTAATGTAGTTCATGGTCATTTGAAAAAATCTGACCAAAACGGTGACAAAAAATCGCTGTAATACGCGAAGACAAGCATACAACGAAGGCTTGAGTAGTTTACGACGCGTCTGCGGAGGCTTCTAACAATCATTCTTTCAACGCCACTATGATGATTGGACCTGTATTGCAACCTGATATACAAGACTTAATTATAACATAGTGAACACATAGAATATTTGTGTAGTAGGAGACATAATTATGATGTATAGAATGATTAATATGACACCAGAGAGGCAATTCTCGTAATTTTAAGAACGTTCACAGTCTGATCTCAGCCTCAATCTGTCAAAAATACCTTTAATTTCCCTACATTTTGACAGGTTTTTGACATTTGTTTGTCGCCGAATTTAAAACGTTCAAAATCTAGTCGTAGTCTCATACTATGACTAGATTTTGAACTTTTGATTTTTGAACGTTTTAAATTACGAGAATTAATCTTCAGATCACACTTTACAACGTATAGTCTGGCGAGATAATCCTGAAGAAAAATTAAAAATTTAAAAAACCCCTGACACAAAATAATAAAAAAATAGTACTAATTTAAAAAGCCTAAAACAAATTAAAAAAAAAAGATATAAACGTGAAACCCTATAAAAGGAAAAAAATAACCTTGAAATTATGACCCATACGTAAGTACGTATGAAATTTTATGTTTAAATTTTTTATTTCATGCTTTTTGTAGGAACTCCTTATTAATTTTAAAACGCAAGAAAATAAGAGAAATGAAATCATTTCTCTTATTTTCTTGCGTTTTAAAATTCAGGTAATTTGGTGTTTACCAACCAATGTAACCAATACTTTGTAACAATATTATTATGATTTAAAAGAGTGTCCATGGAGTTTCTTGCCCGTTCTTCTCCATAGGTACCTACGCTTTGGAATGGGCAACTAGCTTCATCTTTTTGACTGACCGACCTTGACAATTCAAAAGTGCCTGTAATTGGTTTATTTGAAATAAATAGTTTGAGTTTAATCAGGTTTTTTGTAATTACCCATTTTGTGGTGGTGGCCATCTTGGATTTGAAATTTTTCATAGTGTATAGTATTCTACTAGTCAAGCCCTTTCATTTGATACACATAATAATAATAATAATAATCTGTGGCCCGACTGTCAAGTTGACGGTGACAAAAATTTTACTCCGTATATTTTATAATATTTTTCTAACATTAATAATTAAGAAATAATGTTTTTAAATGCCTACTCTATACCATTTTTGAAGACCAATATTAGCATCATAATATTTACATTGGTACTATACCAGGATGCATGAAAATAAAATACGCAGATGACACAGAGATGTTGACACGAAGTCGGGCACCTTCGGATTCGTCGCTCAGCTCCGCCTCGCAGCTGCCGGAACCTGCTCCAGACGGGAGCCCAGTGACTTCGGCCGCTGCAGTTGCGTCGAGCTCGAGCGACGAATACTTTTCGCCGCCGACAACACCACCACCAATACGTCGACGCGGAAGAGGCCGACCACTGGCCAGCTTAGGACTCCGAGGCCCACCGGTCTCTGATAGGGTCCCCGCTGCCTGTGGAAGTGTGCAGCGCATGAGATGGACACAAACTGTCAATGAAAATGTCATGCGCGCATACTTTGGGGCTACAGAGGGGGGAAGTAACTTGACTGCGTACCGTGGTCGGATGCTCTCTCTGTTTCAGTTGCTTGAACCATCTGTCAACGTGTCGGCGCAACGACTGTCGGATCAGGTGCGGGTCATCCAGCGTAACCATATGCTGGATGACGTTGTACTTGATCGACTCCGCCTCGAATCACGGAATAGCCATGTTACGCCTGCTTCGTCGTTGGTCGCGGTGCAACTGCAAAATTTACCCAGTTTTTCATCGCGACCCAACCGCGTTGATGAAGAGGATGATGATGCGGTTATATCCGTGAGTTCCCAGTGCAATGCAAGATTGAGGAGTGCTTTGAAGGATGCTTTCCGTGAGTACCGCTCTATTCCGCCTGGACTCAGACCACGTTTACCTCGTTTGCCCATGCACAAGAAAAACAAGGCGCTGGTGTGTGCTCTAGACTTGCAGCTGTCAAATTGCTTTAACGACAGCAAAGATCTCACCGATACCCATTCAATCTTGTACTGTGCAGCTGTTGCGGCATGTCATGTAGCTCATGTCAAATTCCCGAAAAGTGACAGAGCCACACGACCAAAACCAGCTGTACCAGCTTGGCAGTGCAGAATTGAGCGTCGTATCGGGGAGACTAGAGCACTCATCGGCAAGCTAATCTGCTTCAGGGAGGGCAATACTCGCCCTAGAGTGATGCGCTTTGTGAAGCGGGCGTTCTCGGGGACTGATATTAGTTCTCGAGATTATTTGTCCCGCGTCACAGAGCGTATCGACTTCCTGAAGCAGAAGATCTGTGCATGGGCAAACCGTATTCGTCGGTACAGGCGAAGAGTGGAGCGGTACACTCAGAATCGCACATTCCAGAGCGATGAAAGGTGGGTTTACAGGGATTGGGAGCGAACGGGCCAAGGTGTGACTGACACGCACCTACCGGATGATGATGCCATGTGTTCATTCTGGCGAAACATCTGGTCGGTGCCTGTCAGTCACACCGAAGGTGATTGGACTGGGAAGATCGAGCGAGCGTGCGAACAAATACCAGAAATGGGGGCACTTATCATCAGCCCCCAAGATATTGCTCGTGCAGTCCGTCCGTTGCCTAACTGGAAATCCCCAGGACCGGACGGGCAGCACAACTTTTGGATTAAATGGTTCCAAAGGTCGCACGCCCCCCTGGCATCCCAGTTCCAGTCAGCCTTAGAGTCAGGGTCGCTGCCCCAGTTCCTAACGACAGGAATAACCCACCTGCTCCATAAATCAGGCAGTACCGCGGATCCCAAAAACTACAGACCGATCACTTGTCTACCGACGGTCTATAAAGTTCTTACATCCATTTTGAGAGCTAAAATTAATAAACATATAGACACCAACTCTATCATGTCTGTCTCTCAAAATGGATGTAGGAATGGGTCCCGCGGTACTAAGGAGCTACTCCTCATTGATATGGCCATTAGCCAACAGGTTCGTCGTTCCCGAAAGGATCTGTCGACATGTTGGATAGATTACAAGAAGGCCTATGATTCGGTGCCACATACATAGCTAATGAGGGTGCTGGAGTTATATAAAGTAGATACAACTCTGCGCACCTTCCTGATGACGTGTATGGGGCAATGGAGGACGGTCCTTCGCTATCCAGGATGTCGAAATATCCAGAGGAATAGCGAGCCGATAAGGATCGAGCGAGGCATATTCCAGGGCGACAGTTTGAGTCCGCTTTGGTTCTGCTTAGCCTTGAATCCTCTAAGCACGCTGCTGGAAGATTCAGGTCTAGGCTATCGGCTGAGGAGAGGTGGTCAGGTTATATCTCACCTCCTCTACATGGATGACCTAAAACTTTTTGCCCCTAACACTAGAATATAAGTTGTGTGTAATACTAACAAAATATGGATCACTGTTGTCTGAATTAAATGATTTATTATTATTATTATTATTAATTTGCAACTGATGGAGCTACTGAAAATTACTGAAACTTTCAGTAGCGCCATCAGGATGGAATTTGGTGTGGACAAATGTGCGGTCATGCATGTAAAGCGAGGGGAGATTGTGGAATCCGTGGGAACCCAACTCTCGGATTCCACATACCTTAGAACCCTCTCCGCAGCTGAAACCTATAAGTATTTGGGTATGTCGGAAGCGTTGGGCATCAATGCTACTGACATGAAGCAATCGTTGAAGGAGCGCTTCTTTGGCCGCCTGAAAAAAGTATTTAATAGTCTTTTATCAGGCGGGAATAAGGTGCGTGCCTTCAACGGTTGGGTCATGCCGGTTTTGATGTACTCTTTCGGCATACTCAAATGGACTCAGATTGAACTCGAGGCTCTGGATAGGAGGGTCCGTACGCTGTTGACTGCAAATCGAATGCATCACCCACGGTCATCGGTAATGAGGCTGTATATCCCGCGAAAATGTGGAGGTCGTGGCTTTTTAAACGCTAAGACCCTCCACAATCGCGAGATATGCAGCCTCAGGGAATATTTCCTACAAACCGACGTGGGGATGCATCGAGATGTTGTCGCGGTGGACAAGGGCCTCACCCCGCTCTCCTTGGCTAAAGAGAACTGGCGCAAGCCAGTAGTGCTTGACACCAATGATCGCATGGAAGTATGGCAGAGTAAGGAGCTTCACGGACGCTTTTACCGGGCCCTACATGGACCCGATGTAGATTTACTAGCGTCCGTAGCCTGGCTGCGTTTCGGTGACCTCTTTGGAGAAACCGAAGGTTTTGTCTGTGCAATTATGGACGAAGTTATGATGACGAACAATTACCGGAGATTTATTGTGAAAGACGGCACGGTTGACATCTGTCGGGCATGCCACCGGCCGGGAGAATCAATCAGGCATATTATCTCCGGGTGTTCTCGTCTAGCTAACGGAGAGTACTTGCATAGACACAACCTTGTAGCCAGGATAATCCATCAGCAACTTGCTCTGAAATACAGCCTTGTCGAATCTGAGGTGCCGTACTACAGGTATGTGCCCGACCCAGTTCTCGAAAATGGAAATATCACATTGTACTGGGATCGATCCATCATCACTGACAGGACTATTGTTGCCAATAAGCCCGATATAGTGGTGGTGGATCGATCAGAGCGGCGCGCAATGATTGTTGACATAACCGTCCCGCATGATGAGAACCTCGTGAAAGCCGAGAAAGATAAACAAATCAAGTATCCTGACTTGGCTCGCGAAGTTGTCGACATGTGGGATGTGGACTCGGCGATCATTGTGCTGATAGTCGTGACAGCCAATGGCTTAATAGCCAAGAGCCTCGACCAACACCTGAGGAGGCTCTCGTTGGGCAGCTGGATCAAGGGCTTGATTCAGAAAGCGGTACTTTTGGACACGGCTCGCATTGTCAGGAGGTTCCTCTCTCTGGAGCCCTGACCACCGGTAGCTTGGACCCTGTTCGATACCGGTGGGCTACTATTTTTTTATATTTTTAAATGTTTTTTTATCTTTTTGTTTATAAAAATATTTAAAAATGTAATTTATATATGTATTTAAATGCAATAAAGGAGATAATAATAATAAACATATATTTCAGACTAAGGCCATAGTAGGTTAGTAACAATGTAAGTACTTAAAAAACAAATGTTAGTATTGACAAAAAAAAAAAACAAATTAAATTATGACATGGAGCCGCACCCACCTTTGCAGCATGGGGGACTCCCACCGATCGGTAAAAACACCCAGTATAGTGTTGGTACTGCCACGAACGCGAGCGAGTAGGGAGGCGCATCTTTTCCTAACGATCGCGGCAAAGCCATCCACCCGCGCCTCAGCGAACATCCCTGACGCACTACAACGCCATGGCAGCCCCAACAGTACCCTGAGTGCATTATTATATTGGACACGCAGGTCGCTGTATGGCCGCTGCGAGTAACTAACCCACAGGCTGCAGGTGTAAAAAGATTGGCAATATGCTTTAAAAAGCGTGATTTTAACTGAATTTGTACACCTTGCAAACCTGCGGGCCAGCATGTTACAACGGACAGCCAGCGACCTGCGTTCCCTTTCTATATCTACATTATCAGATAAGTCATCAGTGACCCAGTGACCCAAATATTTAAATTTAGACACCCTACACAGAGGAGTGCCACACAGTGACACATTGGGAAATGCTGGGTACGAAAAACCACGGGCTTTAAAGAGCATTAGTTCACTCTTCCCAACATTATATTTGAGCCCATGAGCCACCGCATATGACTCACATATCGACACTAACCTCCTCATAGCACTGATTGATGGACTCAGCAACACCATGTCGTCTGCGTAACTAAGATTATTGGTACACACTCCGTCAATATGACATCCGACCTTGGTGCTGCTGAGCTCAACAATCAGCCGGTTAATGTACAGGTTGAACAAGCGAGGCGAGCTTAATCCGCCCTGCCTCACTCTGCATTCCAAGCGGTACATACTCGACAAGGAACCGTTCCACCTTACACAATTGCGTTGATTGCCATACCAATACTTAAATATTGATATAACTTCAAATGGTACAGAAGTTTCAGACAACAACTTATTCCACATCACGTCATAACTAACAAGATCGAAAGCCTTCGATAGGTCCAAAAAACAGGCAAAGACAGGCGTTTTTCTATCCTTGTAGTACTGCACAGTCTGCTTAAGACACAATATAGCGCTTTCAGTGGACAGCCCCTGCCTAAAGCCAAACTGTGCGTCATGCAATATTAGATGCTTAGCCAATTGTTCGTCAAGCAGACTGTCCAGCACCTTGGCTGAAACAGTTGCCAAGGATATAGGCCTGTAATTAGAGGCATCAGAGGCATTCCCAGTTTTATTTTTAATAACAGGCACCACAACTGTAAACATGAAGCTATTTGGTAAATAACAGTGACTGATACACAAATTATAAAACATGGCAAGTACACGTGGCAAGTGCACCCCGGCGTATTTCAGATGTCGATACTGAGGCCATCGTGACCTGGTGACTTACCTCTTTTCATCGATTTTACCATCGATGCAACTTCCTTAGGGGTAAAACGAACGCTAACGTCCTCAGAAACGACCTCAGTATCGACAACCTGTTTCTTTCTACTAAGTGGTGACTCAACCTTAAAGTGCTGCTTAAATAAGTTTGCTATTTCTGTTGGCTCATGAATGCCCGCCACGCTCACCGGAAAACTCGACCGCGGATTCAATTTATTTGTTGCCTTCCAAAATGCACCAAACTGCTTGTCTATCTGATTTTTAGCTATAATATCCATTTTTATCTGCTGCTCATTATCCTGGCAATATTTTAGCTTATCTTTAAAAACCTTCCTGGATTTACACATATTTGTGTAAATGCACCCCGATGTGGGTTTGTTATGCAACAACCACGTCTGATAATGCATGCGAGCGTCCCTGTAAGCGTCACGTACATGCACATTCCAACCAGTCACATATTTTCGATTACAACGCAGGTTATCAGAACCTATAAATGAAATATCAGCTCCTTCTTTCAAAATACTTATCACTGCGTCGTACATCTCATCTAACAGTCTGTGGTGACTATTATCATAGCACATTCCATGCGAACACTGACGAAATTCCATAGGAAAATCTATTAATCTCAATTTTGAATGACAAAAGTTGAATAATGAGGGAGTTGTGAAAAAAAAATCTAATTCGCCATTTTGTGGTGGCGGCCATCTTGGATTTGAAATTTATCATAGTGTATAGTATTCTACTAGTCAAGCTCTTTCATTTGATATTCATATTGAGAGAGTTGTGAAAAAATATGTAATCCGCCATTTTGTGGACCGATTTTCATCAAACATAGCTAAGAACACTTCCGACAAATTCACCTTTCGAACATCATCATCATCATCATCTTCCTGCCCTTATCCCATGTTACTTGGGGTCGGCGCAACACGTTTTCTTCTTCCATTCTCCTCTGTCAGCCGTCACGCTATCATTCACAAATTCACCTTTTGAACAAAAAAAACAAAATCAAAATCGGTTCATCCGGAGCTACGATGCCACAGACAGACATACACACCCACACCCCCCCACACACACGCACACACACCCCGATACGTCAAACTTATAACACCCCGTCGTTTTTGCGTCGGGGGTTAAAAACTAGAAAGTTTCAACTTGATGACTATAAACCTTTGGTACCTACAGCAGCAGCACCCTATTTAGCTGACCCTGACTTGCTAGCAAATTAAAAATAAATAATTAAGAGAAGTACATCCTACACTTCTCAGTATTCCAATCTCAAGTATCACTGATAAGGGCCTACCGCCATCGCCCAATTCTGAGGATACTTAGACCAGTCTTTCTCCGTAATTCTAAGTAATTCCTAATTCTTGTAAATATTTCCATTTTCTTTTTTTTAATATACGTATTATTTAAGTAAGACAGTTAACCTTTTTTATAAACCCTTCGTACAGGCACGGCCTGGCGACATTGGTGGCAGCTTAAGGGATTTAAAAGTTATTCCCGCGGTCCGTTTCCATCTCGCCTAAGAATCACTCGAAAAAACCAGTGAAAATTGGCTAAAATTAGTGAAAATCACGCAGCACGCAGGAGTTCACCTAGCCCTCACCCTCGCCTGACAGTTGTAAGTCCTTCAAATATTCTACAACGACGCTACACAATATAACTACACACTATAACTGCAGGTCTCCACTAACCCTAAACGAGGCCGTAAATTATGCTATCAACGAAAAGCGCATTCAATAATCAATGTTCAAAAGAAACCAACCTACGGAAAATAAGTTTTCTAGACCAAATAAACCTGTCCCTCCCAAAATCCCAACAACAGCGTCCATCTAGTATTAACAGCCACCCAAATAAATCCGATATCTGCAGATACTGCAAATTCCCGAGGCACTCAATCGAAAACTGCCGTAAACGTGAATACAACAATAACCGTTTCCGTAATAACGAACCTTCCACTACTGGTTACAAACCACCACAACGAATCGACTTCGTTGAGGAAAGCGAACAAGATAACCATGAATTTAATGATGAAACCGAAAATGACCCAAAAAACGATTAAGTGGCTCGTATCGGTGTCGTGCGAGACACCACTTACCACATCCATTTGACACCGTACCTACTAAATCCACTGAATCCACTGTTTCTACTAAATCCACTGAACTTACTAAATCCACTGTTTATACTAAACCCACTGAACCTACTATAACCTTTAAAATCTCTAATTGTACCGAATTCGATAAACACAAAAATCCTCAAATCCTACAGAAATATTCGAAATTACCACCGATCCACGAAGAACCTTACTCCTTCATCTCCTTAACAACACTTCCGTCTCAGACCTACTACTATGCCTTTTAATAGACTCTGGATATGCAATTAGTCTCATCAAGAAAAAAAAATGCATAATATCCCCAAACTCATAGCCGAACCTAAACTTAATAGGGATAGAGCCCGACCAAGGAACCACCGTAATGTTAAATGATAAATGATAAATGATTTTATTTTTGTAAGTAGGTTTGTACAAACACTTTTACACGTCAATCATATTTTAAAACTAGATAAGGTCGGCGTTTCCTATCTGACTAGTCTGAGAAGAAAGGCCGAAACAAACTCAGACGTCACAGTCTCTTTTAAAGTCCAGACATAATCTTGGTCAGATCATGTGAAGACCATGTAGATTTATGTCTGAGATGGTTTTTTTGGAGAAAGAACCAAACAGTTTGAGAGGACCTATCCAGTCAGTGCACGCATTTGTCAGAAATCGTGCAGCTCAACTCAAAACTTAGGGAGCTCAACGATCCGACGAACAATACCAAAGAAAGGACATTTGGGTAGGCCACATTAATTACTCAAACTGCCAGACCACGACAAAAACTAAGAGAACAGAGAGAAAAATAATATAAATACAATGACCCACATAGTCTTCACATTCACAATAATTAAAATAATAGAATACTTTACAAAATAAGCAAATGTCATAGTATATATCAAATTCATCAATGTCAAAGTGTATATAAAAAAAAAAACAAAAAATATCAACAAAACAAAAATAAAAAATAAACACATTCAATATGTAAAAATTGGAAGCAGCTTAATCCCAAGCCTTTTTGTCCTCGATATAAGCCTTAACGGTATAAAATGCTTTCTGGCACAACTTACGTTTAATGAATGATTTGAATTTATTAAGGCTTAGATCTTGAACGGGGCTTGGAACTTTATTGTAAAAGCGTATACATTGGCATCTGAACGAGCCACCTATTTTCTTGAGCCTTGTTGTAGGTAGAACAAATTTGTGTTTGTTCCTAGTATTTATATCATGGATATCACTGTATTTTTTAAACAATTTTATATTTTTATGGGCATATAAAAGATTTTCATAAATATACTGAGAAGGCACAGTCATAACATTAATTTCTTTAAATTTTTCTCTGAGCGAGTGTCTCGGACTTAATTTATAAATTGATCGAACAGCTCGCTTTTGCAAAACAAAGATAGTCTGAATATCAGCGGCATTTCCCCACAATAGAATACCGTACGACATTACACTATGAAAATAGCTAAAGTACACTAAACGGGCTGTCTCTATATCAGTTAAATTACGAATTTTTCTAACAGCGTATGCTGCCGAACTTAGCTTTTTTGACAATTTGTCTATATGTGGACCCCACTGAAGCTTAGCATCCAAAGTTATGCCTAAGAATACTGTGCTGTCTTCAGGATTCAATTCTTCGCCCCTTACCAACACATTAGTTTTCACTTGTCTAACGTGAGGCAACGTAAACTTAATGCATTTGGTTTTTTTCTCGTTTAGAAGTAAATTATTAACATTGAACCAGTGGACTACTTTAGAGATCGCGCTATTTACATCGTCAGTAACCTGCTGCTGACGTTTAAGTTTAAACAAAAGTGAAGTGTCATCTGCAAACAACACTATATCATGATTATCCTTTATGAGGTACGGCAAGTCATTAATATAAATAAGAAACAAGAAAGGACCAAGAATTGAGCCCTGTGGGACTCCCATTGTTACTAAAGATCCGGGAGATCTTTTTCCGTTAACATCAACGCTCTGAATCCTCTTACTCAAGTATGAAGTAAGAAGATCCAGAGCAGCGTTCCGGATTCCGTAGTGGCGGAGTTTCCTGATTAAAGTTTCGTGAAGAACGCAATCGAATGCCTTGGACAAATCACAAAAGATGCCCAAGGCATCGCATTTGTCTTCCCATGCATTATAAATATGTCCTATAAGTTCAACACCGGCATCAGTAGTTGAACGACCCCTTGTAAAACCGAACTGTTTGCTATGTAATAATTTGTGTTTATTAAAAAATCTTTGCATTTGTTCTAAAATTAATTTCTCAAAAATTTTACTAAAGGTAGGTAGTACAGAAATAGGTCTATAATTTGTAGGGTCTGATGTACTACCTGATTTAAACAAAGGTATGATTTTACTATTTTTCATAAGGTCAGGAAACTCCCCACTGTCAATACAACTATTAAAGATAAGAGCTAGAGTAGGTGCTACAATGTCAATAATAGACTTAGCAACTTCTACAGAATTGCCCCACAGATCTGCAGTCTTTTTTACATTTAAAGTGTGAAAGGTTTTAATTATATCTCTACAGGTAACATGTTCAAAATGAAATTCCGAATCGCAACCATTAACATTTTCCATAAGCAAAGACTCAGCAACAAAAGGTGATGAGTTTAGGGATTTAGTAGTTGAACCGGGAATATCTGAAAAGAAATTTTCAAATGCCTCGGCGACTTGTGAGTCTGATTTTATTATGTTGTCATTAATAGACAGGCTGTAGTCAGTATTTCGGTTACTAGATCTTCCCGCTTCACTATTAATAATAGACCAGGTCGTTTTAATTACATTATTGCTGTTTTTAATCTTTGAACCCAAATAACGTGACTTGGCCATATAACAAACTTTTTTAAATAATTTTGAATAATTTCTTACATACAAATTAAATTCATCAGTGTTTACGTAAGTCCTTTCATTGTACAGTTCATAAAGCCGCTTTCTACTTTTATGAATACCAATGGTAGCCCAATCACTGAAACATGTGTTACTATTAACCGAGATAGTCTTGGGAATAAAGGTTGAATTAAATTGTTTACAGTATATATTAAAAAAATTATCATATAGATGATTAGGATCCGCATGAGAGATCCGCAAAACTGGTAATTTATCAGTGAGTTTACTTTTGAAAACCTTCAAGCGACATGCAGTTTTGGGGTTAACAGTGATATCTTTTTTAACCACTATTTTGTTTTGATTTGGAATAGTAATCCTTTGCCCGCAATGATCAGAATCTAGTAAATTTATAATTTCTTTGTGGCTTGGTATAATATCTGTATAAATATTATCTAGGCATGTGGCACTAGTAGGGGTTATTCTTGTGGGCTCCAAAAATAGGTTTACAAGATTGTAGGACTGAAACAGACTTATAATTTTACTACGAGAACCTGAGTTTTCTAATAAATTGACATTAAAATCACCGCAAATGATAACGGACTTGTTTGAGTTACAAATCCTGTCTAACACTTCATCCATTACCTTTTCAAAACAGTCATACAATCCTGATGGGGGTCTGTACACACTTAATACAACAAAATGCTCCAATTCTATACAGGCAATTTCAACTGTACGCTCAACAGATAGGCTCACAATATCGTTACGATCTTTAAATTTGAGCTGGTTACTTACTAAAATTAATGAGCCACCATGTATAGGTTAGGTTATTATGTTAGGTCATTTCCTACTTAAGTTGCAATAATTATCCGACTCATCTAGTCTAGATCACGTAGTAGATAAAATACATCTCCCTCACGATGGCATCATCGGAAGCGATTTGCTAAACGCTTTCGGAGATAACATCGATTATGTTAGCCAAGAGATCAGATTCAATAAATTATCCATACCTCTCCAATTCAATGAACCTATTTATTCTATTCCAGCCAGATCTAAAATGGTAACAGAATGCTCCGTCTCCAATCCTGAAATAAAAGAAGGGTTAATCCTCGATCAAACGCAACACAAAAACATATTACATATATATGGTCGATCCGGATTTCAGCTTCCGATAGGCGGTTGTCATGTTGAGCAACTTCACCTCCTTCATGTCTTTCCCGAAGGTAGCGTGAAGGTCCTTCAAAAGGAGCCTGTTCCTCCTGTCGACGGGCCTGTTCCTCCTGTCGAAGGGCTTGTTCCTCCTTGTCCCGCTGGAGCTGTTCTTCCAACCGACGAGCGTGTTCCTCCTGTTGGCGGGACTGCTCCTGCAGCATCATCATCAGGGCAGCAAAGTCTGGTGCTGCTGATGCTGGAGCTGCTGCGGACGAGTCGGCCTCCGTGGTTGGTAGCTGGCCCTCCGACCCCTGCGGCATAGCTCCACCAAAATGTCTCTGATCCGTCTCCTGTTGGCGTTGACTCCGGGTACGGATACCCTCCGTGACGTCTTTAGGTAAAATCGGCATGATTTTAATCCTTGCTTCTGACACCAATTGTTACGAGCTTCGGGTTCGTAACAATAAAAACTGCCGATAAAAATTACCACAAGTTACACTTTAATTAAACCAAAGAGATTTAAGATATTGTCAAGATAATTTAATGTCTTTGAATTAAACAACACTAATTACAACTCAAACACACTAATTATAAAACACAATCGCTATTAAGTCGCACTTTAAGATCGCTTTCGATGTATTCGCTTCGATCGTAGAACCAAGTCTGATTGGTCGCGGCTAGTCCCGGCCTTAAATAGTGCCGTAGATAGTTCCAGAACCTTCTATTGTAGAAACATCTAGAATGTTTGAGTACATACCGGCCCCGACTGACCAGATGTCGATAGTTCTAGTAAGTTCTAGCATCGACATCTCTACTCGATAATAGATGGCGCCAGTGACTTTAGTTCTGCCATTCCACAATAGATGGCGCCAGTTAGTTCTGCTATTCCACAATAGATGGCGCCAGTGGTAACTAATGTCACTATGTATTAATTGTGGCGCGTAACAGTAATAATGGGAGTCCCACAGGGCTCAATTCCTGGTCCTTTCTTGTTTATAAAATGACTTGCCGTACCTCATAAAGATAATAAAGATAATCATGATATAATGTTGATTGCAGATGACACTTCACTTTTGTTTAAACTTAAACGTCAGCAGCAGGTTACTGACGATGTAAATAGCGTGATCTCTAAAGTAGTCCACTGGTTCAATGTTAATAATTTACTTATAAACGAGAAAAAAACCAAATGCATTATGTTTACGCTACCTCACGTTAGGCAGGTGAAACCAATGTGTTGATAAAGGGCGAAGAATTGAATCCTGAAGACAGCACAGTATTCTGGGGCATAACTTTGGATGCTAAGCTTCAGTGGGGTCCACATATAGGTAAATGGTCAAAAAAGCTAAGTTCCGCAGCATACGCTATTAGAAAAATTCGTAATTTAACTGATATAGAGAGAGCCCGTTTAGTGTACTTTAGCTATTTTCATAGTGTAATGTCGTACGGTATTCTATTGTAGGGAAATGCCGCTGATATTCAGACTATCTTTGTTTTGCAGAAGCGAGCTGTTCGATCAATTTATAAATTGAGTCCGAGATACTCGCTCAGAGACAAACTTAAAGAGATTAATCTTATGACTGTACCTTCTCAATATATTTATGAAAATCTTTTATATGCCCATAAAAAAATAAAATTGTTTAAAAAATACAGTGATATCCATGATATAAATACTAGGAACAAACACAAATTTGTCGTACCTACAACAAGGCTCAAGAAAATAGGTGGCTCGTTCAGATGCCAATGTATACGCTTTTATAATAAAGTTCCAAGCCCCGTTCAAGATCTAAGCCTTAATAAATTCAAATCATTCATTAAACGTAAGTTGTGCCAGAAAGACTTTTATACCGTTAAGGATTATATCGAGGACAAAAAGGCTTGGGATTGAGCTGCTTCCAATTTTCTGACATATTTAATTTTTTTATTTTCTCTGTTGTTTGTTGTTTTTTTTTATATATACTTTGACATTAATGAATTTTATATATACTATGAAATTTGCTTACTTTGTAAAGTATTCTATTATTTTAATTATTGTGAATGTGAAGACTATGTGGGTCATTTTAGTTATATTATTTTTCTCTCTGTTCTCTTTGTTTTTGGAACGAAGTTCCTTATCGCGCGTTGTGAAAGGGGGCTAGACGGAAAAAATTCTTACGAAAAGTTGTCACGACACAATCGCTACGAGTGCTACGCCGTAGCCGATGCGTAGATTATCCGCTACGCAGCTACGTCGTCGCAGAGCTACATAATAAATTATCTGCTCAACAACGTAAATTGATTTATAGAAGATTTTTATTGGAACGAAGTTTTGGAACGAAGTTCCTTATCGCGCGTTCTGAAAGGGGGCTAGACGGAAAAAATTCTTACGAAAAGTTGTCACGACACTTTTTGCTATAGTAAGCTATTGTAAGCTGTGCGGCGTCGCATGTTTCTCTGTCTGTCTGTGAACTTCGTTCCATCCGGGTGTCCCTTGACACCTCTCAAGTTTTTTGTTATGGTCTGGCAGTTTGAGTAATTAATGTGGCGTACCCAAATGTCCTTTCTTTGGTATTGGTCGTCGAATCGTTGCGCTCCTTAAGTTTTGAGTTGACCTGCACGATTTCTGACATATGCGTGCACTGACTGGACAGGTCCTCTCAATCTGTGTGGTTCTTTCCTCAAAAGACCATCTCAGACATCGACCTACAGGATCTTCATATGATCGGACCATGATTATGTCTGGACTTTAAAAGAGACTGTGACATCTGAGTTTGTTTCGGCCTTTCTTCTCCGACTAGTCAGATAGGAAACGTCAACCTCATCTAGTTTTAAAATATGATTGACATGTAAAAGTGTTTGTACAAACGTACGTACAAAATATCTCAAAATCATTTATTATTATCATTTATCAACCACTACTATCTATGAATGACGACATAACTAGAGACTACTGTTCAATTTCACACCTAATGCCCACCAATTACTTTCTATCAACGACCATAAATGGTCGTTGATAGAAAGTAATAAAAGCGAGAAAGCTCTCAACACAGCAATAGAAAACCTCTCTTCTTACGTTGATAATATCACAGCCATTACAAATGTTATAGCACTTAAAGCCACCTTACAAAACACGTTAAATTTGCTCCAGTCAAGTATTTTAAGCCTCTCCTATATATTAGAAGATATTGTTAACTTCATCCTGTTCGCAAACTCAGACACTCTACACCATTCAGTTTTATCACCAAAAGATCTGTGTTACGACCCGGTCAAAAATATTAAGAACTTGCCTAGATTTTATTTCCAATAAATTCGGAGCTAAGTGGCTTAAACAGTTAAATGAATCTGTCAGAAGTAGTAAGTTATATTTTAGATGACAAACTTGTATTTACCCTAAAAATCCCTTTAGTTTTGATAAGCAAATATAGTTTGTATAAGAATGTTCCTGTGCTTGTACCTCAGAATGTTAATGTATCTAAATCCTATGCACTAATATTACCAAAGGCCTCAAACATAGCTTTAAGTGAAGATAGATCTAAGTATATAACGCTAGATAAATTAACTGACTGTAAGATTGTTACTAGTTATGCATACATTTGTAAACTGATTAACGAACTAAGTACTCAAGATAACCCTATTAATTGTGAAGCTGTAATCATTCTTAGTTCCCTTCCGAAACAATGTACGACAAAATTTCTGTATGGTCGAATCGATATCTGGCAGTCATTAGAAAATAATAGATGGTTGTTCACCCATTCGGAATCAACGAAACTAAGCGTTGAATGTGAAAGCAAAATATCCGAATATACCATCCTAGGCACAGGTATACCGACACTAAGACCTAACTGTTGTAACAACTGATTAAACACAGGGCTGCTATTAAATGAAATTCAAATAACCTTAGTCAATTATTTTAATTAAATATATAAAGAAATCACAACAACTTATTTGAACTTAAATTCAATATAATTTAGTTAAGTACACGAAAGGTAAATTAACAATCACTAATTACAAAACAAAATATTAAACCACCATCATTTTATTAAATACAATATAAATCAAAAGAATAAGTATACTTAAGGTTTTAATATAGGAATGTATGGATACACAGACAGCAATACAAAAAGTGGTGGGCTCAGAGTAGAATAATAAGTAGGTGGTGAATTGACAGAGGTTCGATCTGGTCAGTTGTCCTTGTGAAAAGAGAGCGAGAATGAGACGTGCAGGCTTATTTATGCACCATTTCTCGCCATGGCGTCTTGGAGTGCGTGGAGGGGCTTGACAGTGGTGAAGGCACGCTGACAGTGTTGCCAGCGTCTTAGCGGGCCAGTATAGATGTAACAGCTCGGCCGTCCTGAAACAAAGTGTCCACACGATTGTGCATTAGTTAACTTTCCAATAGATCTATAAGATCTTCTGTTTCTAATTGACTGTCAGCATCATCACTATCAGAACGAACAACAGCTACATACGGCCTCAAAGAATCTACAGCCACCACTGATCAATCGATTGATATTGATTGTGTTTACTAGACTTCGGAAAAGGCCCTAAATGGTCAATATGCAGAGTGTCCATTGGCACTCAATACTCAATACTTTATTGCGTTCCATAGTGTACATTAGGTCTTATAAATAAAAATATAGCAGAATCACTATGGACCCTGTCGGGCACAGCAGAGGTAGTAGGAGAGAAGAAGAGGGCTTGGTATATAATTTTGGTAAATGGTTCATAAACAAGTATTTTTGTATAATTATAATTATATAATACAAGTATTCTATATATTTTTATATTATATTTTATTGTATTATTAATATTTTGTTTATTATTACAAATTATTATTTTATATATTATTATTAACTCTGTTATATGTGTCAGCACCTCAGGTTTTGGGATAGGATTTAATTTTCCTTCCATTTTTCCATAATGTCCTTTCCGAAATGCGCAATCCAGACACGAAGTGACATACTTTTATAAACTTTGTCATTTTAGGGAACCAAAATTTTTCTTTTATAGCGCTATCGCATTTCTTTAATCCACTATGCCCCATATTATCGTGATATTTTTGCAAAAGCTTCCAACGAGCACTACAAGGGACTAACAAACGATCCCCATATATAATTTTCTTAGACAAACGTTCATTACTAATTTTGTAATTATTCAATATGTCTGGATTGGTATTAAGTCCACGCAATTGGTTAATAATGTTACATAACTTAGGATCCTGCATTTGAACGGTAAGAAACCAATCATCAGCAGACAGAGCATAAACGTGGGTTACGGCTCAGCGCATCACCGTGCCTCATTTTGTCTCCAGCCCTATATTCTATTTCTAAATCGAACTCTTGAATTTGCAGCCACCAGCGTGCAATTCTCGGAACTAAATCTTTTTTGACAAATGTGTGACGAATAGCAACACAATCCGTTAATATTTTCACCCGAATACCTAACAAATAAACTTTGAATCTTTTTAATGACTCAACAACTGCTAGCGTCTCCTATTCGTAACTATGATAATTTTGTTCTTCACGAGTAATTGTGCGACTAAAGTACATTACAGGTTTTTAAGAGTTATCTACTTGACGCTGAAGCAAAATTTCTGCAACACCGAACTTACTTGCATCCGTATGGAGTTCTGTGTGCAAATCTCTATCATAGAATGCTAAAACTGGTTGTGAGACTAAACTAGACTTAAGATCTTTAAAAGCTTGATCTTGGGCTTCTCCCCATGACCAGGGAATATTTTTCTTTGTAAGATCTGTAAGGGGTTTGGCAATAAGGGAAAAATTACGTATGAACTTTCTAAAGAATGAACAAAGACCAACGAATTGTCTGACTTGGTGAACATTAAAAGGGGTTGGAAAATCACGCACAGCTTTTATTTTATGATCGCCTGGCTTAATGCCATCCTTACAAACATAATGACCGAGATAATTTAATTCAGTTTGAAGAAAAGAACACTTTTTCATATTAAGTTTAAGATTGGCCTCACGTAATACTTTCAAGAGAAGTTCTAGTAGCTCTAAGCCTCGTGGAATATCACTGCTTGGTAATAAAATATCATCCATGAATGCCAGAATATGATCACCATCACCCATTTTATTAACTTTATTAATAAGTTTATTCATCAAACGTTGAAAAACTGCAGGTGAATTGGCTAAACCGAACGGAACCCGAACGTATTCATATTGCCCATCCGGTGTAATGAAGGCAGTTTTGTGAATCGAATTTTCGGAAATAGGTAATTGATGATAAGATTGTGACAAATCTAAGCTAGTGAAGAAGTTTTTACCTGCTAATTTGGAAATTTCGTCATCAATTATAGGTAAAGGAAATCTATCTTTTATAGTCACTGCATTTAAAGCCCGATAATCTACGCATAGCCTTATGTCTCCATTTTTCTTTTTAACTAATACAACAGGTGATGCAAAATCTGAATTTGATTCCCTAATAATGCCGGCTTCTAAAAGATCTTTAACTTTTTCACGAACTGTTGAAAGTTCAGGTAGTGAAAGTCTATACGGGCGATGATACACAGGCTTATCAGTGTTCAATTTAATTTCCATCTTTGCTAGGCTTGTGAGTCCCAATTCCGACGTTTTAGATGCAAAACAAGAACTATATTGAGACAAAATAGTAAACAAACGTAGCTTATCGCTGTCGCTTATATTACCACGTTTATGTTTGCCAAATGAACACCACCAATACACATATCAGCACATAAACCATCATCAATTAAAAGTATATCCTTTTGGTCCAATTTTGTCACATCTGCATCAGCAACATTCGGTACGAAACCATCAATAGCTATATTATTTTGGCTTTGAAGTCCAGTGTCAGAATTGGACCAACAACAAAGAAAGATTTGACTCACCAAACTAGCTTCAGCTTCTTGCAGTATTTTGGCACAGCATTGCCCTCTTGCCACCACCTGGCCGGCTGCAAACTCCACAACTTTCGAACCCAGGTTGTAAACTCTGAGCAAACCCTCGGGGCCCTCCACACTCAGGGATAATGTACTCATGATCTGCGAGGTTGAAATAACGAGGATTAGTATTGACAACTCCCTTTGATCCACCATTAATTAATACCGGAATCATTGCTGCTTCGTTAGGTAGAATAGCCAAACTATTTTTGGAAACGAGATCTATTCTGAGCAAACCCTCGGGGCCCTCCACCACAGACGCCGGGATAATGTACTCATGATCTGCGAGGTTGAAATAACGAGGATTAGTATTGACAACTCCCTTTGATCCACCATTAATTAATACCGGAATCATTGCTGCTTCGTTAGGTAGAATAGTCAAACTATTTTTGGAAACGAGATCTATTCTTTGTTCAGTATTTTCTACGACTATGCCTTGAATATTATTATGATGTTGGGATAGGATCACAGAATTACCATTTATTAAAAGGGATACATCATATCTATTAATGACAGGCTGCCCTAATAATACATCGATTTTTCCCAGGTCGACATGAGTAACTAAAGCACTCGTTTTTACAGATAAACTATCCAAGGAAACATTGATATTTATTTGGTTCGATAATACACTGTAATAATTTCGCAAAACTATAACTTATGACATTACTTTGTACTCCAGTGTGCAAGTATGCAATGGCCTTTAACCCATTAACCATTATATATAAATCGACTATACCATAAAGTATAAATCGTTAAAACTTTGTATAACTTTCACTTCTTTTATTTTATTCGAGTCAGTATGAACATTCTGCCTACAAAATCTTGCAATATGCGCTCTTCCCACAGTTTTTACATAACCGAGTGTCGGGGTTAGTGCAGTCCCTAACCAAATGGCCTTCAGTATTACAGCGGTAGCATTTAATTGGACTGGAAGGAGAATTGTATGATTTTTTTTCAGCGGGCTTCGAGGTATTGGGAGCATTAGAAGAATGTCTTAGAGCACGTTGATCATTCTCACGAAATCGCGGTGAATGAGATTGGTAATTTTCCATTGATACTAAAAACTGACAATACAATTCTTCTGGATTTGTACTTTTCAAAGCTTTAGCGCTAGCTTGTAACTCAGAGGGTAGGCCGCGAACAATACACGAGACCGCGGCACTATCGTCGAACCTACATCTACGGCACATTGCTAATTTATCGTAAAAGTATTTACTCATA
Source organism: Apamea sordens (assembly GCA_945859715.1). Taxonomy (NCBI): domain Eukaryota; kingdom Metazoa; phylum Arthropoda; class Insecta; order Lepidoptera; family Noctuidae; genus Apamea; species Apamea sordens. The sequence continues at coordinate 20,670,594 of OX244000.1, read as the reverse complement.
GTCTCTTTTGGTTCTTTCTTACGACCGACTAACTCTTCCTGCAAATTCAAACATCCTAGGAAACGTACGTTTCAAAAGTTCCTGCCACTCGCACCAAGTGAGATCGTAAGTAGCCTATTATACCAACGTCTAGCTGAACCATCTAATCTTGTCTGCATGTAATACGAGCGCTTTGCCTCATCCCAGCCATAAATATCACCCAACTGGTTTATTTTCTTGAGCCAAACAAACACGTTATTATCTTTGTCATCCGGGTCAAATAACGGAATAATTATGTCGCCTTTAACACTGTCACTTCTATTTTCCCGCGTACTGCTAAAGAATTTGTTCATCATACCTTCAACTTTTTCATTTACCAACTGTTCAAGCTTACTGCTCGATGATTCTCCATAGGTAGACGGTACTGCCCGCTTTGCTGCGGCTTGCACATCAGAATCATTAGACTCACTGCTACTGCGCCTAGCGCGGTGCCTCTTCATGATGAGCGGAGTGATCCCACTTCTGAAACTGTAACAACTGAATAAACACAGGGCTTCTATTAAATGAAATTCAAATAACCCTAGTCATTTATTTTAATTAAATATATAAAGAAATCACAGCAACTTATTTGAACTTAAATTCAATATAATTTAGTTAAGTAGGTACACGAAAGGTAAATTAACAATCACTAATTACAAAACAAAATATTGAACCACCATCATTTTATTAAATACAATATAAATCAAAATAATAACTATACTTAAGGTTTTAATATAGGAATGTATGGATACACAGACAGCAATACAAAAAGTGGTGGGCTCCGAGTAGAATAATAAGTGAATTGACAGAGGTTCGATCTGGTCAGTTGTCCTTGTGAAAAGAGAGCGAGAATGAGACGTGCATGCACCATTTCCCGCCATGGCGTCTTGGAGTGCGTGGAGGGGCTTGACAGTGGTGAAGGTACGCTGACAGTGTTGCCAGCGTCTTAGCGGGCCAGTATAGATGAAACACTGTAATGGATATTGTAAAAACATAAAACTAATAAGTTAGAAATATCCTAGATCAATTCTTAATTATATTCCCTCCGGCTTCAATCTAATCCACGATTCATGTCTAATTTTAATAAACTTTATTGTAATCAGAGTCTATCTAAGATTTCTGATCTGCACACCGATAACCTAGATAGAATTAATGATAGGATCGATAACATCTTAGAAATAGTTAAGAACTTTAACATTAATGAAACACCTAATGTAGGTACTTCCATCACACTCTATTGTTTTATATATATTTACAAGTCTTTTTGTCATGTTTGTATTGTACTATTGTTGTAATTTAATACAATACAAACAATGTATGGCTCTTTACACAATCAATCAACACAACAAACACAGTTGAGTTCAGTTGAGTTTTAACACAAACAAACAATAGATGGATCTGAAATTAACAATTTAAACACCGATAACCCGACCGGCGAAGATGTAATTCAATTAACACATACGCCGCGTCTGAGAACAAATTATAAAACATTTTTTTGTAAACTTCGCTTTTAAGAGGCGTAAGCAAGCAGCACGCAAGCGTTTTCAACATCAATATACCAGCCTATTTAGAACTTAGAGTTCTTTTAGAGACGTACAAGAGTGTCATAAAATGATTTTGTCTTTGTAAGAGTGATTTATGAGTTATTATACAGCTCAAACTGTATAAAATCTTTATTGAGGGATCTGCGTAAGCTTGGGGTGCTTAATCAGAATATTAAAACTCTACTATAAAACTTTAAGTATTTTGTGACACTTCAATCTGGTTTCATCGATAAAGCTGTATACAGGCTGTATTTTGCATGTGATCACTTACTTATTACAGCTCTAAGTGTTATTACAGTATCACTTGATACTTGTTTCTGTACAATGGTATATGCAAACTCCGTTCTCAAACTTATTTTTATGGCGTAATTGTACACTATTGTAAATACAGTGGTTTTATGACTTCTGTCTATGAGGCTGTTTTAAAACTAAATAAATAAATGACAGCTATAGTACAGCTTATTACTGACACAGTCGCTTGATTGCATAATGGATAAAATTAATGTTTTCATTGTGAAGAAATGCAATATGTGGAAAAAAAGAAAAAGACCCGATGCAGTCAAGAGGAGGATTGAAAGGGAATATTTGAATATTACAAATTACCAACCAAATAACAGTTATGATTAATAAATCGCACAACCTACAATCAAGCGTCAATTCCATCGACGTCTAACGAAGATGGTTCCGTAGCAAAAACATTAAGCAGTGATAATAATGATCATAACAGTTATGTCAAATGTGTAGATTTAGTACAACCTTCGGAACCTGATGATGACGTTTTTTCATTCTGTGCGGAAATTAGTGTGATTTAAATAAAAAGCTAACAAGCACTTGTAACGTGTATGAGTTTTTAATAACAAGTAAAAGTGACACATGAATGATGTGCGTACGAGCACATAACAAAACATAATACATAGTTTAGGTAGGACGGAACACTTAAAGCTAAGATCAATTTCGCAGGCGCTCCAACAGGCCCCCGGGCGTTGAAAGTCGAGCTTTGAACCAGACTTTGATTCTGAAGACACAGGTAATGGGCATATCTTGTTGAAGGCCCTCCGGATGACTCCAGTAGAGGTCTTGATATCTGCTATCCGGACAATTCCATCAGTACCTAGATGTACGGCGATGACTCTTCCTAGTCTCCACTTCAGAGGTGGAAGATTCTCCTCTTTGATGACTAGGAAGGCTACAAAAACTACAATAGAATGTTTTGTCTCAAGGACAATCACAGCCACGAGATTATACGTGTTTCTCTTTATACTAACTAGCTCGGATAAACCAAATTTAACAACAAATAATATTTACATAAACATTGTGTAATATTTACATGGACATTGGACAAAAAAGTATATTAACCACTTGAAAAGATCACCCTATAAATGTTCATTATTGTAAAACTAACAAAGAGATTTCTCCTCCTCTTCTTCAATAATTTCTTTTTCACTTGTAGCGTTTTCGTCGATTGTACCTTTTTCATCTGTATCCATTTTATTTTGATTCGTGTCTCGATTTCCCTGATCTGATTCATTTTCAGCTATATATTTTTTAAAGCCCAACTTTTTTGTTTCTCATCCTTTTAGTTGCTCTTTCATTCTTACTGAGTTTCCTCTTCACAGAATTTTTCAAGACGTTTCTATAATTTTAAACGGCATATTTTCCTGAAAATAAAGTAAAACAGATATATTACACACTATTATTACTTTACAATAAGTTTACTTAGGCATAAAATAAAACAACTAAATAACTCTTCTGGTTTGACCATACGCACGTACCGACATACGAGTAGGACATTTTAGGTAGGACGGTTTTTCATTTCTTTAAGTAACTCTAAAGAGCATTATAAGTTATGCATTGAGAACTGATATACAGCCTAAGTAATAAAAATATTCTAATATAAAGCTGATTAAAAGCCAATAGCTGTACAATGTAATCCATAACTTACTTAGTACAGCTATTCAGACTATAATACTCTCCAAATACCGTTTAGGCTGGTTAGCTAATTGTCGCCATTTTCGAATGTTTAAAAACAAAATTTAAAGTATTATTAAAGGAATTTTTTACAATACCTACAGTCGCATCATGATAATCAGCTTGAATAATGATCACTGTGCCCTTATATCTATTACTTTAAAATTATTATTTTATTCTAACCTTAAAAACAAACATTTACTTACCGTATTTAGTATTTTTTCTTTATAACAGCTCAATTATTTTGCTGGCGCGTGAATATTTTGAAGGAAAACTTACACAGGTTCACAATAAATTTAATTTGCACTTTCAATTCACCAAATACCACCATCAGATATACAAGTCTACGGTTATCTTTTACTTCTAGTAATAAATAATAAATACTAAATAATAGTGTCGCCATTGCCACGCCATAATGTTATCGAAAATAGTTTTGTTATATTTTTATTCTTTTGTAATTCTCTTCAAAAACCTATTTAGAACACTTTTCTTTACAAAAGAATTATAAGATATTATCTGTAGTATAATGGTTTCTTTGTACACCGAATAACAGCTTTAATACAGCTATTATACAGCTTCTCTATTGCTTCTACAGCTACTATACAGCTCTACTAACGCAAAAAGCTGTATAATATGGGCCCTTTTTTTACTTACAAGGACTGTATAAGCGCTTAAACAGCCTATATACAGCCTGAATATACAGCTTCTAGTATAAACACCAACCTAAATACAGCTTGTATACAGCTTGCAATGCTACTTGGGAGGGGGTTGTTATAACCGGGAGTGATATGAAGATTCGAATGACGTTATTGCGACGCACGCTATTTCGAAAAACTTTACGAGTGGTACGCCAGTTCGAAAACACATTGGGTCGAAAACTGTTATATCGAATGACGTTATAGCGACGCACGCTATTTCGAAAAACTGTTTGAATGGTATGCTAGCACGAAAGTCTTGGTATCAAAATCCACTGTTGCGAATAGCTTATTCCAATCTGAATTTGTCTGGGGATCGAACTCGCGACCCCGATAAAGCCTTATCTTTCTATTGGGTTTGGGAAACAAGAGCCATGAGAAGTATTATGGTGGTACTCATTACTTTTGGTAATTAGTACCACCTATAATTTTGATGTGTTGATTTCTTTGTTATTATTATACTTATAAGGAAATTAAAAAGTTGACTTAAAATAATACTTCTCATGGCTCTTACTTAGTAACAAGTAAAGGAAAACGCAAAAGTGGTTTAATGATTTGAAAGAAGTATTAAAGTATTTACAAGAGGGAGACGACGGTGGGATGACGAGCTGCCGCGCCGCCGTCCGCACCGCCGTCACAGTTTATATGTATATGGGGGGATAAGATATAGAGAATAATTAATACACCTGGAAAACATTACAATACCACGCTGATTGAAAATAACACCGCTCAATACAAACATTGAATTGCATGGTTATGCAGAGACTTTCCTAAAGACTATTGAAGAGGACTAAGTACATATCACAATCATCGTATTGTTACAAATTAATATTTGTAGCCTCTTACGGCAAGCTAACATAAGCCCCAAAGGCAGGTGGCCCGGTATCGATATATAAGGAAACAACAAACTATCTCAAACACCGTATACATATTCATCAAAATAAATCTAATTTAAGGTATTGAATTATTTATATTTCAAGTTTTATTTATTATAGTATCTTACAAAAGGTGAACCTTAAAAAAAATTATTTACCTTATCATTAACAAATTAGGTAAGTTACTATAGCTATATCTTAATATCGCCAGCCAGCTAAAATTTCAGCAGAAAGAGCTAGGGTCTTAGGGAGTTGGAGATAAACCAGTACTGATTCGTTTTAAACGTTTAAATTAAATTATATAAAGGACATCCACCACATTGTATGGCGTTTGGGCTTGAACATGAACATAAAAATATTGCACTATTATTAATTTTATTGAGTGGTTTACAGTACAAAGAAAACATATAGATAAGAAGTTTTGTATCAAGTTGGTTAAATAATACAAAAAAAAACTTCAATACTACCTCATTTATGTTCTAACTAGCTTCTGCCCGCGGCTTCGCACGCGTGGATGTCGGAAATTATCCCACGGGAACGTGCTAACAGGATAAAATGTATGTGCTTCCCGAGGATGGCAGCTACCTCGCGGGCCCTTTGTGGCTTTTTAGAATTACAATAGAAAACCAATTGTGTCTCATTAGTGGTGATTAAGAGGGTACCTATATGATATCTTTACCTAAGTACCTACCTACCTAATTTAAAAAAAAACTCAATAACAGAAAATAAAATACCTACCTACCTAAATAAACCTATTTCTGATGATAATTAATCTAAACTCAATAAATAAGCAAAATCCCTAAAACCTAATATCTATACGAATGACTAATCCTACCTAACAGTATTATAAAATAACCTACGGTCACTACGTACACTATCAAAATATACTACCTACCTATAATTTAAAATTAAAATCTATACCTACGACTTATAAAAATAAACCTAAATAACTCTAAAAACTAAAAGGAATAAAAAGGTCGCACTGAAAAGCACGATTTAGCGATCCGTGGCGGCCGCGCGCCACGCGTGTGCTGCGAACGGTGCAAGCCAAATTCAACCTTCAGCACTACATTCAGAGCATAACTTAGGAGCACTGCACACGGCTAAGATACTGTGACGTAACCTACGACTAACTTATTATTTGCGGTTGGTACAGTAATCGGGTCTAGGGATCGAACCGCAAAATTAAGTTTGTTTTTTATTGTATATACTTTTCCGGGATAAAAAGTACCCAGTGTGGTGCCCAGGATATTAAAGAATAATTGTACCAAGTTTCATCGTAATCGAATCGGTAGTTTTTGCGTGATGCCTGAACAAACAGACAGACAGACAAAAATTTTTTTAATCACATTTTTGTGTTCGGTGTCGGTCTAGTAACACCCATTTATTTTTTTGATATTTTCAATGTACAGAATTTTCACCATTAACCAAGCCAGTTCAGCTAAAGAGTGTGCCAAAGATCGAAAAAAAAAGTCGGCACGGTTGGCGCAGTGGTTAAGCGATTGACTGCTGCGCTGCGTGTCGCGGGTTTGATTCCCGCACGGAACAAATATTTGTATGACAAGTAGTTGTTCCGGGTCTGGCGGTTTGTGTATGTGAGTTTTAATGTTTGTAAACGAACCCACAATACAGGAGAAATTCCTAGTGTGGAGCAATGTCTAAAAAAAAAAGAAACAGAAATATACGTACATACATTTTTTTATATTCCACAATGGGCTTGTACGCTATCTTACACCCACAGGTTGACTGCGAGAGATCTCTGCTAGAGATAAGCTTAACTTCGTAAACTCCGCCCCTAAGATACCCACTGACGATGGTCAGTGGGTCGGATAGAAATACATTTTTACAAGGACGATGGTCCTTGTAAAAATGTATTTTTTATTTATGTGCAATAAAGAGCTTTAAACAATGATCGTCCAGAACCTTTAACTAGTGATGGATTTTTAGCAAACTCAAATATTCAATTATGTAAGTACATAATCATCTCAGAAGTTGGAACTTACCACTTGCGGTGCGATCCATTGCAGTATAACTTGCTGCACTTTCACAAGATTAACAATGTGTCTTCTCCTTCCTGTGAGTGATTTCAGTACCACAATTTATACAATGTATAGATTCACTATGCAAAATCGGAAAGTCCATGTTCACGCGCAAGTCTTTATGTATAGCGGGTTCATTATACGGAGAAATGTCAGGGTTAACGTTTGAAGCGGGTACTGAGTCCGAGAGTGAGCCGGGGTCGGCGGATAGAAAATCATCAGAATCCATTTTGAACAGCACAAGTCGTCAAAAATAGCTAAAGTCGAAATAATATTCACAATACGATACGAAAAAGAGCGGCAAACGCAAAGCGAATGACATTGACAATTTGAAAAAATCAACATCTTTATAATAAGTGATAGACATAATTTTAATACTAGAAATAAAGATAAATTAGATCAATGTTTTTTCAGATTATCTAAAGTACATACATCTTTTATGGGGTACTGTGTTAAATGTTACAACAAAATACCTTGTGAAATATTGCAATTAAATGAAAGAAAATTTAAAACTTATATTAAAATTACACTTTGTAAGCAAGGATATTACAAATTAGAGGATTATATCCAAGATAAGAATGCTTGGAAACATGCTGGTCCTGCTCCATAGGACAATCTCTAGAGTCTAGACAAAATTAAACTGGTTGCTAATGTAATTGTATAATATATTCTTTTTTTTTTTTAATCTCTTTGACATTAGATTTACATTGTGTAATTACTTAGTCACACCCGGACTTATTACTCCTTATTTATTTATGAAAATAGTCTACTTTTGGAATGTTTGTAAATATGTGAGCACCATGTATCTATCACCTAGTCAATTTATATGTCATGGTTTCATAAATTCATTTTAATTCTTTTACCTATTGTGGTATAGTAATTTTATTTTTAGGTGCATCGTCTTCACATATAATTATATAATGAATGTATGCAAAATATTGTAAAACATTTTAAAAGAGTAACGGTGGAGTTTCTTGCCCATTCTTCTCCATACGAAAACTACCTTTTGGAAGGGGCGAATAGAATCAATTTTATTTTAATTATAATTTTGACGTTCAAAGGTGCCTTTAATGTGCCTATTTGAAATAAATGATTTGACTTTGACTTTGAAAATCGAGCGCCAATCGGGTCTGGGTCAGTGTTGCCAGTTCTCTGCACTGTCAGTCGAACACTCGATTTGAAATCGATTCCATTGCGCTGTGCTGTTTTGTTTCTCGGCGCGGGCTTGCGGACAACGACAACGAGCAATGGGTAGCTCGCCGCCCGGCTGACCATGCAGTAACTGTCCGGACCGAGCCCAAGTGGTCGACGGCGCGTAGTGTAACACACGCGCCTCAAAGAGATGTCAGCAAAACCGTAGGAGCCCAGCAGGGCCGATGTTCGCTAGGGCCGCGGGGGATTTCTGAAAAGGAAACCCGTGGCTCTAGAACGCAAGGGGCAACTGAATGCAGAATGACACATGTGTGGTTTTAGTCAGTAAAAGTCTGACACGCCCTCCTCCCGCTCCATCCTAGAGCGGGAGAAATAAATGGATGATTTTACCAACTCAAAAAAAAAATGTTCAACGTAAACTATATATTTTTATTTATGTAAGGTTAAGATGATGATGGTAATGCTGATGATGAACCCTCCAACAGCCAGAGCAAAGCTTTGTCTTCCAGGAAGACATTTTAATGTTTCGAAGCTCTCGAATTGAAATATCAAAAATATCGATATTATTTTTTCTGTGATTTTATTCTTTAGACAACCCTAAATCAACGCGCCTCGCACGCCGCGCCGCGCCGCAGCTGTCACCATACAGATACAAATCAATTAAAAATCTTTTTTATTTGTTTTTAATATTATTTATTTTGACACTCCCGAATAGGGACCAATGTTCAGTAAATATTATTACTCAATTATTTATGAGTTCCTTTTTTCCCAATACGGGTGTTCACGGTTAGGCCCATTTTGGTTGATGTTCTTTCAAATTTAAGGTATAACCTTCCAGTTATTTGAATGTTATTTATTAATTAGTACTAAATGGGTGCCAGGGACTTTAAAAGTCCCGGATCCTGGAGCCGACGAAGGTGTCCAATATATATACTTCTGGATGAACGTAGAATGTCGAACCCAAGATCCTCAATTCAAATTATGTTGAAAACCTGTTTCAGATGTTGAAAACCGGACTAAGGTATCCAACGGGATCTTACAGAAACCGTATTAGAATTAATAAAAAAATATTGTAAGGGATCAAAAAACCATCCCGACTGCGCTATCGCTAGACGGACTCCAACAGCCGCACAGTCATCTCCGCAAGAGGCTTCGAGCGAACTCGAGGAATAGGTCTCGCGTCCAGGCCCCAGGCGCTCCTCTAGATCACTTCACTTGCCAGGTCCTCGACTGACTGAAAATTTGTCTGCGTCAGCGCAGTTTGGAATCCTTCAATAAATAGCCATAAATCACGACGATATCCTTTTAACAAACAGCGAAGGGCTCCCCGACCACTTCCTAAGGCCATTCCAACAAAATCCTTACCTATTAAAACATGTTTAAGGTTAATATCACTCAATTTACTCAAGCGTGTTCCGGTCAAATAGACGCCATGGTTCAATCCTCCTGTCATCGATCACAAACCGGGACCAGACGGAACTGGTTCCGGTTTGCGATCGCTGATGACGATCGACCAACGTGGATTGGTTCTAGTTTGCACAACTACGTCCAATTGTACAAACTACAATAGGATTATAACACTCGGAAACCCTCATAATGTTACTTATGTTTTCAGGTAAATGCTACTTTAATTATTAGTAACGAAGCTGTGTTATATCACCCTTGGTAGGTACAAAAAAAAACAACGTAACAGGTTCAAAACTAATTTTTTGAGCTTGGTATAACTTTTTATAACAATTTGTTATTGCCTTTTAATGCGTTTAAAGCTCAAGTAATCCAACCTTTGTTCAAAGGCATACTATTCCATCAACGACTACTTACACGATAAGAATAGTTGGTCGCTCTAATTTAACGCAAGACAATGTTTATGTTCTTTCTCCAGGATTAGCTTACTGACAGGTTATTGTTAATAACTTATTTATTAATTTTGCTTCGATGGTCTTAGTTTATCATTTGTGACTTCAAGGGACAGCTATGTGAACAGAACCCAGCAATGCATAAATATGTAAGCTGTCACGCCCTTTATGACTGGAGGCTTTTGTTTGGGTGGGTAGTAATTTTTTATTTACATTTTAATTTTAATTAATTAATTATATTGGCGTGGCTAGCTGACATATGGCAAATAATTTAATTTTATGTTCTGGTCTTGTAATGTTAATTACTGAACAAAGGTACCTAGTATTGTATACAATCAAGTGTTTTCTAAGTGAACAGACAGCTGTGCTGCTGGCGATAGCACTAGGAAGTCGTGAAGGGCGGGCGTTTTTGGGGGACTGTCTTTTGTAATTTTGACGTTCGAAAAGTGCTGATTCTCAGCCAAATTTGAATAAATGACTTTTGATTTAGATTTTTTGATTTTGTGTAAATCTACTTACAGAAATAAAATCATTATCATATATGAGGCCATGGGAGATACAGTGGCCTAACTGAAAAAAATTGAACAAATTTTTAGGCCACTGTGGCGCTATGACTTTTACAGTTTAGAGCAGTTTTTTCAAATAAAGTCAGTATTGAAAAAATTGCAGTTAGACCACTGTGGCTCTCATGGCCTCATATCATTTGTCAGTCTAATTACCGAGTAGGAGCGGGTAACTGGGATGTGGAGGTCAGATAGGCAGTCACTCCATGGAAAATACCTACCGGTATTCATCTGCGTCTGGGTAGACTGGAAGCCCAGTAGCCGACCCCAGCGTAGTTGGGATAAGGATAGGCAGATGGTGACTTGTGTTATTGTAATTGGGTGGCGTTTTAAAATTTAAAACCTTTTTTTACCTATAAACCTGCATGGGCTCTAAGGAAACATCAGAAGTCAGCTCTCACTGCAGGCATGCAGCGTGTCGCATGTCGCCAGGAGTACGGCAATAATACCAAAAACAATGTTTCAACGATTTCATCTTTATTTTGTATTACTTACATTATTATATTTACAAGTGAGGCAGTAACAGTGTCAACGAACCAAACTTTTTCAACTCGGAACCACTGTTCGACGACATTCGTTCAGCAAAATTAACAAAGTATTGATCGCCGCGAGCGGTGCGGGATGACGGCACACTTCACAACCCACTCACTTACGTGGAGCCGGCCCGCGCTGAGCTGCAGGTCACAGGACACGCCGACTTATTTACAAGTCAGCTTGTACGGGGCTTGTGACCTGCGCAGGCGCTTGCACTTGCGCTAGTTACACGCAGCGCGTATTACTGACCGTATCGTACGTCAATAGCAACACTTGACCACGACATGCCCCTTATTGCTACAATATTAAGGGAATGTTAGTGTCAATTGTTTATCAAGGACGTGCGGTGTTCATGGTGTATACAGGCTCCAGTTAGCTAAATTAAGGTTTTATTCGAGGGTAGGCCGTCGTCAAGTACCGACTCACTTCAACCAAATTATACAAAATATCATTATCATAGTTTAGTATCCGTTCAACCAATCCACAGGTATGATACAATTCCTTGCAGTTTTGTACTGTTGAACAAAGGACACGAGTACAATGGCCGTCCGTGGGACGTTGGCGGTTAAAACGATTTCGATGTCGCTATGAGTAGTCGAGCAAAGCTCCACGAGGCGGCGCGCATGCGCGGTGTCGGACACATGCGTCGAGTACAAGCAATGTGTCAGACACATGTGTCAGGCACATGCACGACATTCGTTTCGTCGGTGAACTGTTCGTCAACAGAACGATTCACTTTCAAGTGTTTCGCCGACAGAACTTTCTCGTTTATTGTTTGCACCCTAGTTGTATAATTATAACGCTTGTGGAAAACTGTTGGAAATATCAACAATAAAGGAACACAGTACTACATATTGTAGGATACATCTTTTATACCTTGGTGTAAACGCGGGATAGATGAACAGTTGCGTGAAAGGTTCTATCGACGAAGAAGAAAGTGAGTCGTTCTGTCGGCGAACCGTTTCTCGACGAAACGGATGTCGTAGAACTGTTCAGAATCAACAGACAAATGCGTCGGGCACGATGCGTACAATGCGCAGTGTCTGACGCATGCGTCACACAACCATAAGAACCACGCGCCGCCACGGTCGCAGTGGATTAATCAATGTTACTATTAATATAATTAATTGTAATTGTTTATAATAATTATGTACAACTTTACAAACGTGAAGGACGCACGCGCGGCAGCCGGCCCGCGAGGCGCCGCTCCGCCCGCGCCGTCGGCTATGTACATAGTTTTGTTTCCCATAATATAAACTTTAGTAGGTAGGTAATACGAATATCTCGTAATTTTAATTATCTTCTCACATCGTTCATATCACAACGCGTACGACACACCGTTCCATTATCTAAGTAATACATTTGAAATTTTTACAATACATTTAACTTAACCACTCCGCATCGCATGCGGGTGTTGTTGGACGTGAGGGCGCGCGCGCCCGCGCAGTCACTCGCACACTCACTCACACGCACACTGTAGTCACTCGAGTCCGCACTCACGGGCTCGCTCACACGTCGCTGCGCTATTTGCCGTCGTCTTCGTCGTGACATAGCACCCTGGAAGTTAAACCACACCATGTTAAAGCAGCCTTTGTACACACGGCTACACATCAAGCTATGCAAAACCAGTATTGGCTGACCGTTCATTGTGAGAAAATATCGTACATAGTGAGGCCAAAACAAACTGGTTTTGTAAAGCTTGACGTGTAGCCGTGTGTACATCGGAAATGTTTCTAGGGTTCCGTACATCAACACCAAATTAGGGTCATTAGGGATCCTATTTCCCGTTAAGTTTGAGGAATTAAGAACGAGATCTTTCCTCTGAACTACCTTTGCCTATTATGGGATCAACCTTGAAATAGTAATAAAACATATGGATTAGCTGATCACTTTCACACCCTGTCGGTATTATAATAGGTAAACAACATCGCGCTAAAGACTTTCGGTCAGTCCAACCGGTGGACTTTACTCGCGGAGTGTTGTAAACATGGCTATATCGCGGCGGTGACACTCACGGGTAGACGAGCGCGAGCGCGATGAGCAGCAGTAGCCTGAGCAGCGCGCGCGGGCGGCCGGCGGCCAGCGCGCCCAGCAGCGCGAGCGCGGGCGGCGCGCGCGCGGTCGGCGCCGCGTTGCCGTGCTGCATCGCCGCCGGCTGCTCGCCTGTGCGGGAATCGACACTGTGCTTCATTAACAACGCGAGGCTGGTCGCGGACAATACAAATCGTGAGTATGAAAATAAGGTGAAGGTGCACGCCGAGGGTGCAGCACTGGAATCGCGCCGCAACGTCAACTTTGAGGTGTTATGGAAGAAGACGGTAGTAAAGTGAAGAGCTGCTAACATACTTTTAAGCCATATTTGTTGACAGTAGTATTGTTCTATACTTTATATTATTCGTATGTTAGTTTGTTAGGTACAAATATGTCTGAGGGCCTTTGTAGCCTGAAATAAATGTTTATTATTATTATATGTTAGTGTACATGTGGCCGCCAAGGACGTCCGCGACCGAAGTAACACTATTTTCAATAACACAATGCAATTTCGTTGGGTACCAGATCCATCGACTAAAGCGTCTCAAACCGTTTACTGTGCAACACAGATGTAAGGACGTGTGTGGTACTGACCGCTGAGCACGTGCAGCATGACAGACGCGGAGTCCAGGTTAGAGGGCGAGCACGAGTAGTTCCCGGAGTCCTCGCGCCGCGGACTGTAGATGATCAAGTTGCCCACCTGTAACAGCAGCGGCCCTTCGAGTTACTTATCTTACAGCATGGCAGTACATGTTACATTAGAACCGCACATCCAAACATTGTTCTTGTTCCGGATCCATACCAATATCTACGACACATACTGCTTACGCAAGTTTCTATATTACAAGTTTCTCTCTATTAAATATCCGAAAGAAAACGTCAACGTCATGTCGCCAAGTGCCTATCCATCTATCCCTCTCCCTATCATTACGTCCATACGCGACAGAAAGAGAAAGCGCCAACCGACTACCGTTTCCGGACTACGTGGAACCAAACACCAGGAGAGAGACAGAGATTCAACTTCACTTGTAATCGAACCGTTAACCGCTACGCACCGCAAGCTACCGCTAAGCTTCGCGACGCGCTCGCGCCGCGAAATATACCAAACCGCTTTAAATTAAATTAAACCAATTCACGAGTGTCGGCCGACACAGAACCAGGAAGAAGCAGAGAAACAAAAGCTACCGGACGCCGGTCTGCATATCAGCACGGCACATGAAAAACCACCAAGTAAGTCCTTAATTGTTTCCTACCCCCTTGTGTGCAGGCGACATGACATTCGTTCCCAACTAATTACACAACGCTTATTGGTCCTTCGACAGCCGCAATAACCCAACTTATTCCACATAAGTTTTTGGTCCATTCGAGTCGGATTCAAAAAATCAGCATTCATAGGTCCCATACCTAAGAATTTAGGCAAATACCTAAGTTCGTAAAACCGCCATATTAAACGAACGCGTACTAACGTTCGTTCATTCCGCTAGGTACATATTTCATTGAGAACCATTGTGCCAACTTAATATTGCTCCTACTGCATTACAATAGCATAGGTCAATATTAAAAAACCGCTTATTATCGTGAGTTAGTTCGGCAAACTTGCCTACTAACTTATTTATAACCAATTACTTCTTACTCACTTACAATAAAAATATTTGTTGTAAGTCTACCCGCTATACTTAATAATTTTTATCCGTTGTATTTTCAACAATAACCCATTATGGAAGAACTAAAAATGAAGATAAAATTACTTCAAGCTAAAAATCAAGCAATCTTTGAGCGTTTATCGTCATTGTATGAAACTTCAAAGAAAATAAATACAATTAATATTGAGCTTCGTTCGGCGGAAACGTTCATGGCGGACACTCAAATACTCTCGATCACTCGTCAGGAATTTAGTGCTAACTTAGACAAAATAAATACATATTCTTTACAAATAAATCCTGATTATACAATCGATTATAACAGTCAAATATCATTTGACGGCGTTTACACCCGTGTCGAAAGAGTTCGTTCACTTGTCGCCGCGAGGTCTGCAAGGTCATCGGATGACTCAACTTGTGATATCGTGAAACAATCTAAATACTCGATCAAACTACCCCCAATTCAGATCCCATTTTTTGATGGTAGGATTGAAAACTGGCCTGTTTTCTACGAATCATTTAAGTCAAACATCCATAGTAATATAAATCTTACAGATTCTCAACGAGTGCAATACTTAATGGGTAATCTGAAAGGAAACGCATTACAAATTACTGCCGGAATTATTCCATCGGGCGAAAATTATAAATCCATTTGGAACAGTTTGGTTCAAAAGTATCAAGATAAACGAACACTAGGGTCACATTACATGTCTAACATATTGAACATTAAACCTGCAAGTAATAATTCCACCTCTTTAAATAGTTTTATTGAAAGTTTTCACGCGTCTGTTTCGGCACTAGAACAATTAAAAATTAACGACTTAAAGGATTTCATACTATTAAATTTAGCCTTGAAAAAATTGGACCCCGCTACCTTACATTTATTTGAGATGCATATGAGAGAGGAGGAGATTCCAACTTATACGGATTTCGTTGAATTCATAAAATCGCAAGTTAAAATATTGGATAGAACTGTTTCGTCTCGAACTGTATCAGTGAACAAAAATAATTATCGTAATCAGTCACGTGATAGTACGGTGCATACCTTTGTTGCTTGTGACAATAACCAAACTTGTTCACACTGTAATGGAAGTGATCATTGGAAGCTTTATATGTGTCCAACATTTCAAGAGGTCGTAGGTACAGATTTACCGCGCACAACCGTATTACTGTCGACCGCACAAGTATACGTTGACAACAGATATAATAGATATGTTTCTGTAAGATGTTTGATCGATAACGCTTCGCAAAACAACATAATTACGTCAGCTTGTTGTAAGAGACTTCAATTAAATATTATACCGCTTTCAAATTCATTTATAAAAGGCGTAGGAACCTCTTCGCGGCCTATTATAGGTTACGTTGAGATAACAGTTAC
Source organism: Apamea sordens (assembly GCA_945859715.1). Taxonomy (NCBI): domain Eukaryota; kingdom Metazoa; phylum Arthropoda; class Insecta; order Lepidoptera; family Noctuidae; genus Apamea; species Apamea sordens. Next base: position 20,654,301 of record OX244000.1, on the reverse strand, counting down.
TGCTAAAAATAAAAATAATTCCTTTAAAATAACCGCTCTTGTGGTTGACTGCATAACTGACAAATTACCATCTCACTTTGTTGATACCTCTGCAGTGCAACATTTGTTCAAATTACCGCTAGCCGACCCCCTGTGGCATATGCCTGGTGATGTTGAACTACTTCTAGGGGCAAAGCTGTTCCCATATTTATTACTCAACAATAAAATTATTTCACCTACCGCGCCATCCGCTATTGAAACCGTGTTCGGTTATATTCTTATGGGTGAAGTACCCGCTAGTTTATTTAATAATAAAAACGAAGTACCCACTAGTTCGTTTAATAATAAAAATAATATCGCTGATTTAAATACCGCTTCATATTTTTCTACCGCGTTGAATATAGATGATTCTCATTGTTTTCTGTCGTTAGACGAATCTTTACATAAATTCTGGAACATTGAAGAAATACCCTCAAAATCTTTTATGAGTCCCGCTGAACGGGAATGTGAACAGCTGTACGTTTCTACGGTGTCACGTGACTCCAGCGGTAGGTACTGTACTGCGTTACCATTTTGTAAGAATCCAGATTCACTCGGAAATTCTTATGCTGTCGCTTATCGACGTTTTATTCACTTGGAAAAAACTAAGCTTCGCGACCCTGCTTTGCGCGCTAGTTATAACGAAATAATCCAAGAATACCTTAATCAAAATTATTTAACTGAAACTACACCTAGGTCTGCTGATCAGACTGTAGGTTATTATATACCGCATCACCCTGTTATTAGGAATGATAAACAAACTACTAAAGTTCGCATCGTCCTTGACGCGAGCGCCAAGTCTCATAATGGCGTGTCATTGAACGATTTGTTACACACAGGGCCTAATCTACAGGCTGACATATTTTTATTACTTTTAAATTTCCGATTATTCCCTATTGCAGTCACAGCTGATATAAAACAGATGTATCTCCGAATTGCTGTTATCGATGAGCATCGAAAATATCAGAAAATATTGTTTCGGTTTAATACCGCTGAACCTGTTCGCGAATTTCAATTTAACCGAGTGGCGTTTGGCCTTAAGCCCAGCCCATATTTAGCAATGCGGACAGTCCGTCAACTATCAGAGGATGAAAAACATCGATTCCCGCGCGCATCCATTGTCGCTTCGCATGAGTTATACATGGATGACTTGGCTAACTCGACCTCCACTCTGGAGGAAGCCAAGATTCTCTCCGCTGAACTTATCGCCTTATTTAAGGCTGGGGGCTTTGACCTTACTAAGTGGGCAAGTAATTCCTTGGAACTACTAGATTCTATTCCACACTCCAACCGCTCTTCTATTAACTTTTCTGACGGGGATAACTTAAAGATTCTTGGACTCAAATGGATTCCTTCCGAGGATTGTTTCACCTTTACTACATCTAACTTGGATAAAAGTTGTACTAAACGTTCCATTCTTTCCACTGTTGCCCGTCTGTGGGATGTTCTGGGTCTAGTGGCTCCCGTGGTTTTATTCGCGAAATTACTCATAAAGGAATTATGGAAATTAAACACAGATTGGGATGAAACTCCACCCGATTCTATTGTACTTCTCTTTCAAAAGTTTAAAGAGCAACTGCCTTTACTTTCCTCTTTAAAACTGCCGCGTCATGTAGCCGTTACTATGGGTTGCGTGACAAATATAGTAGGTTTTGCTGATGCCAGCTTGAATGCGTATGGCTGCGTCATATACTTACATGTTACTGACACAAATGGCAACGCACACGTAACTTTGGTGTGTGCTAAATCCAAGGTTGCACCTGTCAAGGTCGTATCTCTGGCTCGTCTAGAGCTTTGCGCCGCTGTACTCTTGTCAAGCTTAATTAAGCTAGTTTATGACACTTACCGCTCTCGTACCGCTATTAATAAAATATTCGCATTTTCCGATTCTACAATTACTCTTTCATGGATTCATTCCTCACCGCACAAATGGAATATTTTTGTTAGCAACCGCGTCGCTAAATGTCAAGAAAACCTTGATCCTAAGCATTTTTTCCATATTAACGGAAAAGAAAACCCTAGTGACTGTTTGTCTCGAGGTCTTCTACCTGAGCAGCTACTAAATCACAATTTGTGGTGGCATGGACCTGAGTGGCTTCTACGCCCAACTGCTGAGTGGCCTATCAGTCCGTTTGTTTCCTCATGTAGCGAGCAGTTGCGTGAGTTTAATAATAAATCGCTAACCTTAGTATCTACTGTATCAGAACCTAACTTAATATATAGTGTTAGTCAAAAATTTACATCATTAAATAAGATACTGCGCATAATTGTTTACATCTTAAGATTTTTGCATTTTATTCCTTATGACAAGTTAAATAAGACAATTACTGTCCGGGAACTAGGTACCGCTGAAATTTATTTAATTCGTTGCATTCAACAATTTCACTTTTTAGATATTTACGTCGAAATTAAAGGTAAAAAACTTCGCTCGCAGCTTAAAAAACTAGATCTCTTTATAGACGAGCATGACATAATAAGAATCGGTGGCAGGTTGTCAAATGCGAACCTTCCTTATGAAGCTCAGCATCCCGCTCTTTTACCTAAACATGATAATTTTACACATGTCTTAATAGACTATTACCATCGCATTTATTGTCATGCTGGTGTAAGCCTTCTTAGCAGTCTGCTACGACAAAAATATTGGATCCTCTCTTCTAGAGGTGTCATCAGACAAAGAGTACACGCTTGTAACTTTTGCTTTAAAGTGTCACCTTCTCACCCCAGCCCAAAGATGGCTGATTTACCCGCTTGTCGCGTACAAGAGACTAAAGCTTTTGTGCACACGGGTGTGGATTACGCTGGTCCCATTAAAGTCACGTTATGTAGACGCAGAGGTCAAAGAAGTCAGAAGGCTTACATTTGCTTATTTATTTGTTTCGTTACCAAAGCAGTTCATATTGAGTTGGTTACTGACGTGTCATCGGACACTTTCATTTCCGCTTTTAAAACATTCATTTCCCGAAGGGGACCTGTTTCCAATTTATACTCCGATAATGGAACAAATTTCGTTGGAGCCAAGGCTCAATTGCAAGAACTACTTGCTAACCGCTACCGCATAGAGTGGAAAATGATTCCACCCCGCGCCCCCCACTTTGGAGGGTTGTGGGAATCTAATATTAAATCTATTAAAACTCATTTATACCGTGTTATCGGTTCTCAGCTTCTTACCTATGAGGAACTCTCGACTGTTCTCACTGAAATTGAGGCAGTTCTGAATTCGAGACCGCTCTGTGTCCTGACTGAGGATCCTTACCCAGAACCGCTTACTCCCGCTCATTTTATAATGGCTTCTCCGTTGACTTCGTTGCCTGTCGTGAACGTTCCCGAAACAACGAAGTCTCTAACTTGCCGCAAAAAATTGCTTGACCAAATGGTTTGCAGCTTTTGGAGAAGATGGCGGATAGAATATTTACATAACTTACAAGCTAGGCAAAAATGGTTGGATGCCGTGGACAATGTTAGGATTGGTGCAGTGGTTCTCATGCATCAAGATGATGTCCCTCCTTTACGTTGGCCAATGGGCATAATCACCGAGGTTTTCCCCGGCAAAGATGGGACAACCCGCGTTGCTATGGTAAAGACATGCAGTGGCTCTTTCAAGCGACCCATTGTTAAACTCTGCCCGTTGCCTTCCCAATGATTTCACCGCGTAATTAATATCACGTAATTTTAGTCGTAATTAATATATTTCAATTGTTTTCTTTTCTCTCTTTCTTTAATCCGCTTTAACGCAATTCCTTTCCCTTTTTTGAGAATACTACATATCCTCAAACCCGGGCAGGATGCTTACGCAAGTTTCTATATTACAAGTTTCTCTCTATTAAATATCCGAAAGAAAACGTCAACGTCATGTCGCCAAGTGCCTATCCATCTATCCCTCTCCCTATCATTACGTCCATACGCGACAGAAAGAGAAAGCGCCAACCGACTACCGTTTCCGGACTACGTGGAACCAAACACCAGGAGAGAGACAGAGATTCAACTTCACTTGTAATCGAACCGTTAACCGCTACGCACCGCAAGCTACCGCTAAGCTTCGCGACGCGCTCGCGCCGCGAAATATACCAAACCGCTTTAAATTAAATTAAACCAATTCACGAGTGTCGGCCGACACAGAACCAGGAAGAAGCAGAGAAACAAAAGCTACCGGACGCCGGTCTGCATATCAGCACGGCACATGAAAAACCACCAAGTAAGTCCTTAATTGTTTCCTACCCCCTTGTGTGCAGGCGACATGACATTCGTTCCCAACTAATTACACAACGCTTATTGGTCCTTCGACAGCCGCAATAACCCAACTTATTCCACACATACATTTTGACGCTTGTGTGGAGGGAGCAACTAAGTGCATTTAATTGCAAACAGTTCTTATAGAACTCGTGAGTGTTTCAATACTAGAAGGGTACTGGAAAAGAAGGATCATTGTCTTTTGGAACGAAGTTCCTTATCGCGCGTTGCGAAAGGGGGCTAGACGGAAAAAATTAAGACCAAAAGTTGGAACGACACTTTTTGCTATAGTTGTAAGCCGTGCGGCGTGCGCGTGTTTCTCTGTCTGTCTCTCTCTCTCTCTCTCTTTGAACTTCGTTCCATCCGGGTGTCCCTTGACACCTCTCAAGTTTTTTTTTTCCATTCGAGTTACCAATGCTATCTAGTAGAAGATTTAAAAAAACTTTCAAGTTATTTTACTGAATAAAAATGTTAAATTGATTCATTCCCTGACAAACTACGACCAGCCTCAACCACTGGCTCCAGAAGCTTGAAGTTTTGTGAGTTCCTTTCATAACGAAGTGGGCACTAAGGACGGATTTTTTAAAATAAATTCCAAAGGGTTAAATAGGGGTTGAAAGTTTGTATGGGACGTCGACAAGAGTGTCTTGTGAGTCTCGCTGGAGTCATGGTGTACGGTACCGTGGTGTCGGGGGCGACCCGCTCCATGCGGATCTCGACGAGGCTCTTGTCGTAGTTGAGCACCCGCTCGTCGTTGTGGTACCAGAAGATGTAGGCGGGCTCCTCCAGCGCCTGCGTGATGACGCACTTGAGGCTCACCGTCGTGCCGGCCTTCACGTACAGGTCCGACTCACCCACGATCTCGATCTTTGGCACTGTCGACATGTACATCGAATATATTACAGACTCAGCTTGCTTGAGATCACGAGTTGGCAAGAAAAGAGTGGGACGTCCCCAGATCTTTAAAAAAATTGGCAAGCACAGACTCAGCACAGAGGGCGGAGAACCGGGGGTGGTTGTATATAACTTGGCATGGGTCAATGTTCAAATGACACTCTAGCGGCAGCCGACATCGATCGATCAGACTGACAGAATCCCTTGACAAATGGAGAGTGGGAATTGTGTGAGTACACTCACCTACAACGTTGAGCTGCACGAAATGGCTCATCTTGGGCTCGGTGCCCACCTGGCACTCGTACACGCCGGCGTCGCGCGCCTGCACGTACTTCACCTGCACATACGCTTATTGTCACTCACTCGTGGCCCAAAATACCACCACAATCACGAACTAACACAAATGAGAACTCCCTGCAAAGTATTTATTCTGTTCTGTAACTGTCGTCATTTATTTTTGTCCTTATATGACAAGATTTCAAAAGATTGAATAATAATGTACTTAAAATGCCCTAAGCTGGACAAAATAATAGTAAATAATGGACCTGCAGCGTCCAAGTGTCGGTGGCCTCGACTAGAAAGGCCTGGAAGCGCTCGTCGGCGATGAACGTGAAGCGGTCCACGGTGAGGATGTGCGCGTCGCGGCGCCGGATCCACGACACCGACTTGTTGCTCAGCTGCCGCACCTGCAACACGCGTCCCAAGTGTCAGCACTGTCAATCAGGACATCGTCATACTCACATATAGCAGTACCAGGTTATTTTGGCGCGTGTCCAAAATTGGAACTAACATCACATCAACATCTTGTTTTGGAACAAAGTTTCTTAATGCACGTTATGCGAATGCACACTTGACAAATAAGAGCTAGGCCGAAGAAAGTGTAACATTTTGACCGGCACGACACTTTTTAGGGTTCCGTACCTCAAAAGGATAAACATAACCCTCATAAGATCACTTCGTTGTGCTGTGAAAAAGGGTATTGATAGACGTATCAAGACGGGTACATATTTGAATTTCGAAAATTAAAATACCTACGTGTAAAATGTCAACGTTCAAAACATCGAAAATTTAAATATCGAACGACCATAAAACCGAAAATTAAAATAACGTAAGTTTATACTGTCGAATAGTTAGATAATCTACGTCCAATATATCTTAAATCTAATTATCGACAAACATGACATCGAAAGGCTTAAATATCGAAGTACAGATTATCTAATAACGTAGGTAAATATCGAAGTACAGAGTATCGAATGTCCCAAATATTTATTTATATTTTATTTATTTATATGTTGTGCTACAAAAATTTGTGACAGAAACAAATCGCTGCAAAACCGACTACACGTGGTCTTGTCTGCCCTACCCCTAGAGTGTAATTTAAGCCCACTTAAATAAATATAGCTTACGCATATTTTCTCTAATCCTAATAATGATTAAGCATAACATTCTAAAGCATACATTTTTTAAGCATAACATTCTAAAGCATAACTTTATTAAGCATAACATTCTAAAGCATAACTTTATTAAGCATAACAATAATAATATGGCGTAGTCGACGGAGCCCCGCTTCGCAGGGCCCCTATGTCTATCTGCAGGGTTTAAAGTAACCTAACACGAAGGGGATGACGGGGGCTCGTTCGCTCGCTCCCCTTCGAACCTAACCTGTCCGAGTTGGGGTGCCCTAATTCCCGAGCTCGCTTCGCTCGCTCTTGCATCCTAAGTTCTCATTGCCTTTTTAATAATCGATTTTTTAATAAACATTTTACACGTAGGTATTTTAATGTTCGACATTCAAATACGTACCCATCAAGACCCTTTTTTTCAGAAACGCGTGAAGTTATCCAGTTGAAATTAATATCAAATACTCAGGGCTGCAATCCCTTGAAGCAGTGAAGAAATCAAACTTCTAAGTCAATGCAATCAAATACGGGCGTTTATGTCGTATAATTATTTTGCCACTCGCAAGCGAATCAAAACGGGTACGTATTAAAATCCCGAAATTTCACAATAACTATGACTGAAATACCGACGTCCAAAACAACGAAATTAAATAGCGATAGCCGTTATATCGAAACATAAAATACCGATGTCCAAAAACCCGGAAGGATGAAACCCCGAATGGACGAAATCCCGAATGGACGAAAAACAGATGGATGAAATCCCAAAGAGCGGCGACGTAGTTCCCGCGATTACTCATAGATGGCACTACAACACAGTTATAACGGTGAGCATTCTGCTTACGGCTTGGCAAAAAAGAGTAGAAAATAATGGAGGCGCCACTGTGCTGCTCGTATGGCAACCCGCTACAACCGAATAGCGCACCAACCTAATCTTGATACTTAGCTGGTTTTTTGTTCAATTGGACAAATATAATTATTCTCTCTTTATGTTACTTTTTCAAATCAGTAAGTATTGTTAAATTGAACAAGGACGTCTTCTCGATACGCAACTGATTACTTTTTATCTAAAAATAAGTATTTTGAGAAATACTCCTGAGTTCACAACATTTTTTGGAAATCAAAAATAAAAAGACATTGTGTAATATTATTCTTTTTTATTCCAAAAAATCTTCCTCTGCGACGGCGACCTTTTCTGTGTTTTCCGGGTGTAGAAAATACCCCTTTGTTTCTATCTCCTTCCAGCACGACTCTTCTTACAGTGCTAACAGATTTACCTGAATTGAATAAATAGATTTTGTTATTTAGTCTATGGCACAATAATTTCTGTTAAATTTCTAATGCAAAAGCTACAACAAATACATCACTACCTTGTAAACAAACTCAAAGCTTAAGTTAAGTAGAAATTGAGTTTTCATTTAGGTAGAGTTCAAGTCACCAAAGTATCAATTAATCTAGGCGCGCTATACCAGAGTAATGCAAACAAAATGTAAACATAACCTATGTGCTCGATGTTTATTGTTTAAAATTTCTACTGGTTCCGTATGCAAGCCAATTAAAACAGCTTTGAGTTCATCAATTAACACTTAATTTAACTAAAAACAAACTCTTACATACCTGTCTTAACAGCGGTTTTTTGGTAAACATTGTTAAGATCGGAAAGAATAGTTTGGGCCTCATGTGCCGCCAGACATCGCCTGTACACCTTATAAATAACCTCCCTGCCAGCACTTCGAATGGTTTTATTCATTGTTTTTCACTTTTTACGTTTAATAATCACTAATAATCACCGTTGGATGGTCGAAATAAAAATTCTACGAAGTCGTGAACTTTGTTTATTATGAAACGTCATTATTTTGGGAATGTTGCCAACAGACAAAAAATTAGTTCCGTTTCTAGACTTTTTTGCCAAACTGTAACTTGTTTTAATATTTTTTTATAGCGGGGGTAGATCTCCAAAAATTATTTTATTAAGTAATGTTTTATTCATTCGTAGTTACTGTTAGCTACTTAGTGGGTACATATTTGAACGTCGTAAATAAAAATACCTACGGGTAAAATGTCAAATGTTCAAAACATCGAAAACTTAAATATCGATTGTATCGAAATATCGATTGAATCGTTAATGGTTATAAAATAAATATTGAAAATATCGAAAATGGTTATACCTACCTAAGCTTAAAATGTCTAAGATTGAAATGCCGAGTGATTAAAATATCTAATGTTTAAAATGTTTGGTTTTTAAAAAAAAGTTTTTTTTTTTATTCAAAAATATGTCGGAGATGGTTGTCAAATTAAAATTGTGGGTAGTCAACAGAATTTGTTATGATTTGTGTTTATTATTAATTTCAGTGATTTTTACTATCAATTATTGTCTTATAAATCGAAACATAATTTATTGAGTACTCGGTGTACGCCTTAATTGATTTTTGGCAACTTATTTCAATAAATTGTACCCGTTGGTTTTATTCAAAACAACGGATGACGTGTTGCTTTGTTTTTAAAACGGTTTACTTTGTGAAATCACCATTGTTTATTATGACAATTATTCTTGTATTATTTGATTACTTTATAATGTAAGTCTTATTAGATTTAGCGTATTTTAGTGTTTTGTATCAAGTAAACACTTGACGTGCGTCATTTGACAGAGTTGTCGATCATCCTATAAAAGAGCGTGCACTCCTTTTGCTCGTCAGTCGGTCTTCGGATTCGACTCAATACAGAGCACCTGCTCCCGACATAACTGTCGGTTTACCTGGTACAGCGCTGCTGTATATTTACATAGCTGTGTTGGCTTGCTAAATAGCGAGTAGATACACTTTGTGTTGGGTAGCTTGGCCGCTATACGAACTGTGACCCTGAAGGGTTTGTTCGATTAACTGTTTTTAATATTTACCAATTATTGTGTCTTTTGTATACCTAGTGTATTTTTTTGTGTACTGTAATTTTTATTACAGTTCTCTGTAACTATTTAGACCGTTCTGTTTATCCCAATAACATGGGAACTCCAAAGCCTGACGATATAATAATATACCGCTCGGCACTCCTGATCCTACATCAGAAGCGGGATTAGGTTTAGCCCAGGAATCGCAGGGTACTTATTGGTGATCCATGGCGAGTAATGTTAGAGCTTCAGAACCGTAATATGGCTCAGTTGATTGAATCGCTTAAGACGCACTCTGCTCCGTCTACAGTAATTCGCTTGCCTGATTTTGACCCAGACCTACCCGATTCCAATGCTCAATCTTGGAGTACAACCGTTGATATTTGCTTAACAGAAAAGCCTCTTCAAGGTGTCGCTTTTATTATTGCCTTTACTAGCTAACGCATGGCTTTCCCAAGTGTCATATGCAGGCATGACCTGGACAGACTTTAAGAGTGTCTTCCTCTCTCGTTACGACGTTCTCGAAACTTTTGCCGCTACCCTCATTAACCTTCATAATAGTCATCTTTATAACTGAACAGACAGCTGTGCTGCTGGGGAGTTTGTTGCGCCACTTCTTCTTCCCAGCGATAGCACTAGGAAGTGGTGAAGGGTGGGCGTTTTTGGGGGTCTGTCTTTTGTAATTTTGACGTTCGAAAAGTGCTGATTCTCAGCCTAATTTGAATAAATGATTTTTGATTTGACATCCAAAAGAAGGAGAATGTTTAGCCACATATGCCAGTCGACAGGTCACATCACTGACATCTAAATGGAATAGCCTGAGTGTTGAAATATTGCTGTTTATTTAAAGGTCCCTATAGAATTTTAGAAATGTTGGATGGTGATAGATATTTGTTAAAATTTTTTGAGTAGCAATATAATTTTCAAATATGCCCATGATCATGTACCTACGAAAAATGCCTGAATGTCCAGTCACTGATAATGATGATGTCAATGTTGACAAAGATGATGATGTTTCATCTGCTACTGACATACTATAGCTGAATGGACAAGATATCTATGTTGATTCTTGTTTCGGATGTCTATGTTGACTCCTGGATTTGGACGCTGAACTTGACGCTTATGCGGGTTGTCTATGTTGACGCCTATGCGAGTTGTCTATTCGACTCCAAGTTATTTGTCAAATCCCATGGTGTGATTTTGGCTGGGAGACTATGTCTCTACTTTAATTGAGCTATGTATTGTCTGTAACAGTATGATCATTTTTGAATTATTGCGATCCAACTGCTATTGATTGATTTTACTTGACTAATTCAGGACTTTTCGTTTCAACATACCTTTTGTTAACGCTTTTGTTTGTCAGAAAGGCCGATCGATATTTACTAAGTGATTCAGGATCACACGAGGCCGTGTTGAACGTCAGTTCTGGCCGTGTCGGAGATGGTTGTCAAATTAAAATTGTGGGTAGTCAACAGAATTTGTTATGATTTGTGTTTATTATTAATTTCAGTGATTTTTACTATCAATTATTGTCTTATAAATCGAAACATAATTTATTGAGTACTCGGTGTACGCCTTAATTGATTTTTGGCAACTTATTTCAATAAATTGTACCCGTGGGTTTTATTCAAAACAACGGATGACGTGTTGCTTTGTTTTTAAAACGGTTTACTTTGTGAAATCACCATTGTTTATTATGACAATTATTCTTGTATTATTTGATTACTTTATAATGTAAGTCTTATTAGATTTAGCGTATTTTAGTGTTTTGTATCAAGTAAACACTTGACGTGCGTCATTTGACAGAGTTGTCGATCATCCTATAAAAGAGCGTGCACTCCTTTTGCTCGTCAGTCGGTCTTCGGATTCGACTCAATACAGAGCACCTGCTCCCGACATAACTGTCGGTTTACCTGGTACAGCGCTGCTGTATATTTACATAGCTGTGTTGGCTTGCTAAATAGCGAGTAAATACACTTTGTGTTGGGTAGCTTGGCCGCTATACGAACTGTGACCCTGAAGGGTTTGTTCGATTAACTGTTTTTAATATTTACCAATTATTGTGTCTTTTGTATACCTAGTGTATTTTTTTGTGTACTGTAATTTTTATTACAGTTCTCTGTAACTATTTAGACCGTTCTGTTTATCCCAATAACATGGGAACTCCAAAGCCTGACGATATAATAATATACCGCTCGGCACTCCTGATCCTACAAATATATTTCTAGCACTCGCCGCGGCACCGCTCGCTTCGCTCGTTCCAAGTAAATATTCCAGTAACGCCCCAATTGCCCCCGTCAACATCATTCGAGCACTAAACTATCCTTGTAGCAGTCGCGTGCTCATGAGTCACACGTTTCAGAGAACTCACCCATTAGTGATTTTCAACTGTTAGGATTTTGCATCGGGAGCTTTTTAAATTCTAAATTCTTCGGGTAATAAAATTCTTCTTCTTGACTTGACTATAGCCTAAAATTGTCCGTAACTTCAAATCACAACCGTCATTCTGTAAGTACTAACACTAGTATTTAACTTGTTAGTATTTTCTGGGAAATTAATTATTCTTATTTACAGTCGTATAAAATGGCTACAATACGGCAAAGCAGCGTAGTGTGTCAATCTGCGCAACAATCAAGTTCTCTGAGGATACATACAAACAGGGATCAGCCGGCCTATCCTGTAAAAATCTCACCGTCCAAACTTAGGTGAAGTGAGTTTGAAGTGAGCTATCATTCCATCTTATGTTATGGAAGCTATTGACTGCTCATTTCACGTTCACTTCACGAAAGTTTTAACGGTGAAATTTTTACAGAACAGATCGGCCCAAGTGTGGTGTTACCTTGCAGGGTAGGTAGGCGTGTGTGCCGAGCTGCGTGGTGATGTTGTTGGGCGCCGAGGGGTCGAAATAGGGTCCCGTGTATAGCCCCACGTAGCGCTTGGTGAGGCGCGGCCCGCCACCCGCCTCGCCGCACGATAGCACTGAAACCACAATTAAACAATTATAATGAAAAAAAATACAAGCCCAGCAAATTATATTATTAAAACTATCAGTCAGTAAGAAAACCAAAAAAATTATTAAAGACGATAAAAATTAGCTATTTTGAAAATGTAAAAAATAAATACGTAACATGCATGGCGGTTGGGAGCGTTTCGTAAAGAAATCTATCCACGACTATTCCCGACCACACATTAAAACAGAGAAGTAACTCGTAGCAGTATCTGTGACATCAACTACTAATGCCGGTGTTGAACTTTTAGGATATATTTAAAATGCATGGGAAGATAAATGCGATGCCTTGGGCATCTTTTGTGATTTGTCCAAGGCATCCGATTGCGTTCTTCACGAAACGTTAATCAGGAAACTCCGCCACTACGGAATCCGGAACACTGCTCTGGATTTTATTACTTCATACTTGCGTCTTAAGAGGATTCAGAGCGTTGACGTTGACGGAAAATATCTCCCGGACCTATAGTAACAATAGGAGTCCCACAGGGCTCAACTCTTGGTCATTTCTTGTTTTTTATTTATATAAAAGACTTGCCGTACCTCATAAAGGATGGGTACGTCTTAAAATCCCGAAATTTCATAATAACTATGACTGAAATACCGACGTCCAAAACAACGAAATTCAAAAATCCCGAAAGTTTTAAATGGCGATAGCCGTTATATCGAAACATAAAATACCGATGTCCAAATGCCCGAAAGGATGAATCCCTGAATGGACGAAATCCCGAATGGACGAAATACTGATGGATGAAATCCCAAAGAGCGGCGACGTAGTTCTCGCGATTACTCATAGATGGCACTACAATACAGTTATGACGTTAGGCATTCTGCTTAACATGTTTTAATATTTTTTTATAGCGGGGGTAGATCTCGAAAAAATATTTAATTGCGTAATGTTTTATTCATTCGTAGTTACTGTTAGCTACTTAGTGGGTACAGACGCCAGCACATCAAGCTACTACAATCTGTCAAATTTCTTTAATGGATTTTCAACTTTACCATTCAACACACAGTTCAGATAGCTTGATGTGCTGGCGTCTGTACATATTTGAACGTCAAAAATTAAAATACCTACGAGTAAAATATCAATGTTCAAAACATCGAAAACTTAATTTATATCGATTGAATCGAAATATCGAAAAAGGTTATACCAATATTCTTGGGACCAGCGCTTCCAAAATGACTGTAAAATCCCTTGAATGAAGTTTCACCGTGACAAATAACTGACATTTAAACTTTCATATATATCATCTGGTACATTGACTACCGGCACTCCGATCAGGAAATGTTCAGGAGTTAAGGGTAAACAGTTCACCAGGATCAGTAATGTTGAGGACACTTATTGGACGCGAGTTTAGACAAGCTTCCACCTGATTGAGAAGTGTGCTCATTTCTTCGTAGATCAAGGTAGCATCACCAATGACCCGTTTAAGGTGAAGTAGACTTCACCCCTGCTTCGCAAAGTCCGCCGAAATTAGGACTATGTGGGGGAATGAAGTGCCACTCAGTACTGTTGGCCTCACCTTGTTCTGCTATTGATGCCTGTATAGATGACAATTGTTGCAAATCTCTGGAGGCACGAACAATCGTTGTTTCTGTCAGAAAATTTGACAGTAGAGGAATGCTAATTTGTTTGATGGGAGTTACTCTGGTTTTTGCAACCAACAACGAAATATGGATTTTGCCGACCTCATCTACTATCTGCAAGTAAATAACGCCTGAATATGCTGTTTTGGAGGCGTCACTGAAGCCATGCAGCTCAAGATCATTGTTTGACTTAGTGCCAAACCAACGAGGTATCCGTACATCACTAAGTTGTGACAACTCATCACGGTAAATATTCCATTCCTAAGCGTTCATTTACATCGCGAGTGCTTAGTTCTTCATCCCAACTAACACTTGCAAGCCATAATTTTTGGATGAATATTTTGGCTCAAACCACACTAGGAGCTAACCAGCCTAGTGGGTCAAATAATCGAGCTATGTCCGAAATAATTGATCTTTTAGTTACGGGTGCAGTCGTCAGCGGAGGAAGATTCACCAAGTATTGGAAGGTATCTTCGATGCGGTTCCAGGTAAGTCCCAAAATTTTGATCGTGCTGTCTAATTTGATTTCTAACCCTGTGTCTTTTTTCTCTATTGTGTTGTCTTTATTTTCAGTTGTTCTAGTTTGATCTTTGTACTTTAACTTTTCTAGGCTAATAATACTTACCTATTTATTCAATTCATAATAATTTACTATAATAAAAACTTACATATTATTTACAACACTGGTTTATAATTGCTCACATAAAATTTCCTACTTAATATTATATTTACATTGTTATTTATTTACATTTTATTTATTACATCATAGAATAAAGAAGTCTTTATTCTATATGTATATGCATAACACCAGTCGGTCTATAACGATAATCGATAATAAGTGCGATGAACTATCGAATCGCTGGACATCACATAAAGCCTATTCTAGACGGATGTAATCCAGGGTCCCAACAAATGTGACCTTCCCCGTTGCCATTCATCTAGACGAAGGATGTAATCCAAATTTTGATTTGACCTTCAACGTCCTTGGATTACGGGCGCGTGTTTCCAGCTGCGGTTATAGCGCGTGGATTACAACCGTTTGGCCGGCGGATTACATCCAACCAGAGACAGTTGCGCTGTGGCAGTCGGCGGTTGCGCACGTATGCGTGTAAAAAATGTTGTCCGAAGACCAGGGGGCCTACTCCGAAGTGCAAAGTGCGAATGTTCGGATTGGACCGACACATGGCCGAACTAAATATTATTGAAAAATACGAAAAAGTTCGGATCGGCTCAGTAGGGTCGGGACCATAGTCAATATTCGAAAGAGTGTAGGAGTGTAGGATCGGAACCGACCGAACCAAATAGTAACTTCGTAGCAGGAAACGGCCGAAACCATCCCAGTTTCTCCGCCACCTCAAAAGTCTTGCAGGCCTGGACGTACTAGATGACTTCTTGAAGACCATTTGGACTAGTCGCCTTCCTCATGGCATACAGACCGCAGATGGTGATCGCAGGTCAACCAGGTGCAACTCCGATAGAAGACCTAGCCGATTTAGCCGATCGGGTAAATGAACTGGCCGCTACAACTCCAAGGGTCACTGCTGTTAACGACGCTATCCCTGGTTCAGTTCTCAACGATCTGACCAAGGAGGTAGATGAACTCAGGAAGCAGTTCCAGAAGCTGGCGTCCGGTCGGAACAGCAGGTCACGCTCTCGCTCCTCCAGAGACACTAGAAGTAAGTCTAGGCAGCGCTCGCAATCCAATTACCGGAAGTTCCCGCTTTGTTGGTACTGTGGAGAGCTAGACGAGCCCTCTGAGGTAAAACCAAAAACCTAACTAATTATCTTTGAAACTAGCTTGAACGTTCTAATGTCATTCGCGCTAAATTATATCCGGCCTACAACTTATGAGGTTCAACAGACAAGCCTCTACAATACCATGCCAAGTTCGCCGACCGAGCCAATAGGTGTATTCGACCCTGCGACTACAAATCGGAAAACTTAAAGGGCGGTCGATAATGACGACCGGCGATTGCCCTTTAAATGCAACTTGTCGCCTGTTCGTCACGGACCGTTCATCGAAAACACAATTCCTGGTCGACACTGGAAGCGACCTCTGCGTATTCCCACGGTCAATGCTTCACGATCGTCGTGGTCGGACTGGTTATAGTTTGTGTGCTGCTATTGGTTCAAATATTGCTACATATGGTTTTGTTAATTTACAATTAGATTTCGATATACGTAGGACATTTCAATGACGTTTTGTAGTTGCCGATGTCACGAAACCAATAATTGGCGTAGATTTTTTAAATTTTCACAACGTCGTAGTAGATTGCCGTAACAAACACTTAATAGACAATTTAACATCAGTGACAGCTGCAGCTGCTTTATCTAACTGTAAGAATGTGTATTCTGTTAAAGTCATGACTGGTGAGACTCGGTTTCATAAGATTTTAGATGAGTTTCCCGAGATCACACGACCGGCTGGTAAGCATCACACTACACCACACCAAACAGTACACCACATACGCACGACACCAGGCCCTCCAGTTTGTTTATCTCCCCGTCGTTTAGCTCCGGACAAGCTCAAGATAGCACTGAAAGAGTTTCCGTTTTCATACTCCGGTAGTTAATAAGTTAATGCGGCCTACCCAAATGTCTTTTCTTTGGTATTGTTCGTCGAATCGTTGAGCTCCTTAAGTTTTGAGTTGAGCTGCACGAATTCTGACAAATATGTGCACTGACTGGACAGGTCCTCTCAATCTGTGTGTTTCTTTCCTCAAAAGACCATCTCAGACATCCATCTACATGGTCTTCATATGATCTGACCAAGATTTTGTCTGGACTTTAAAAGAGACTGTGACCTCTGAGTTTGTTTCGGCCTTTCTTCTCAGACTAGTCAGGTAGAAAACGCCGACCTCATCTAGTTTTAAAATATGATTGACGCGTAAAAGTGTTTGTACAATGCACTGACGTTGATACAGCTTGTTTAGTCTATTTTAGTTATTTTCACAGCGTTATTATGTCCTACAGTATTCTACTGTAGAGCAAAGCCGCTGATATAAAAAATACATTTGTCCTTCAAAAACGAGCTGTTCGGGCAAAAGCCCGAACAGCTCGTTTTTGAAGGACAAATGTATTTTTCTACAAAATGTACAAATGTAAAAATGTAAATCAGAAATGTCATATTTGAATGATAAATAAAAATTTATCATTCAAATATGACATTTCTGATTTGAAGGAAAAAAATGATTTTGATTAATCTTGCCATGAAAGCTAAATTCTCCAAAAAAGTATAAAATAGTCGATTTATATTACTGTTACAAATGAGTTATTTATTACTTCAGTAAGCTAAGAATAATATTCTTGTATTTCCAAGGACCCGAGTCCTCTTTTCCAAAACGCCTTAGATTTGATGGAAAAGAACTGAGCTATCACAGCAGTAATTAAGTCTAGTCTTGTAATACTCCTATAAAGATACGAGGTAGTAGAAGTCACTTAATAGTTTGAACGATACAACAACTACCACCAAAATTTTGCTAATTCGCATATATGTATAATAGAAATACATATGAAATATTTTGATGAAATAGGGTAACTCCAGTGCTACCGTCCTACTTTGTGCATTTAGATATTCAGATACTCATTACTGGGTACAAACACTAATAGACGCAATTGATACTGCTAAATTCTGCTAAGTCGCTTAGTTCATGAACACATAATGTTTTTTAAATAACCTAAATCTTGCTCTTGGAATAATCCAAGGCATAGCAAACGTGTTAACCGTTTTGCATCAGCGAAACGGTTAACACGTTTGCTACGCCGTAGCCCATAGTGGCACTAGTATCCGTAGCATGTGTCCGGCGGTCCGTCGCCTTCATTTCCATTCATGATTTCCGGATCGAGGACCCAATAACAAAAACGAGATTTATGTGAGAGCCACCGCCGCCCAGCGCCGCGGCGGGGGCGGGGCGCGGCGGGTCACGGAACCCGATCTAATTAATTATACGATGATGCTACGAGCCGCCTTCATATTCGCCTTCAGCGTCGTTGCTGGGATGAATAAATTTGCGACTACTTTGTCGCTATAGATAGTAGCCACCCGCGTCAGTGTGACAAAAAGACATGTCCTTCACACTGCTCGACCGGTTGCTTCAGTGACATGAGCGAAGAACTATCTTATAAAAAACTAAGACTAGCGACCGCGTGGTCCTTATACATGTGAATTGCAACCAGTGGGGACAGTGTTGTGTGAAGACAGTCTGTTAGAGACGCGGCGGCGCGGGGCGGACGTGCCGCGCGGGGAGTGGGGCGGGGCGGGTTCGTATTCCGGAATAAATTTAGTTTTTATCGATGCCACCCGTCTGCACCGGATATTGAGGATGGAAATGAAATCCCAAATCATACCACCTCCGCAAGTTCCGGCGTCGCAGACGCGGGGCTCGGCGCCTCGGCGCGCACTCCACACAGTCCACGCGTACAATGCGCGAGTGTTTATACGACGACGTTCACAATTCTGCTACTCTCCAGGCTCCAGGCAGGTACTTTATTTTGAAACACCCACCAACAGTATACCTAATGGAAGTGATTCCCACGGATATGATGTAACGAGCTTAAATACTACGGCAGACCATATTGTACTGCAAACTAGGGTTTGGGAATTCCCGGTAATTTCAAGTCGGACAAAGCTGTTGACGCTCCGATTTTTTTTAAAGCATATTTTATTAAATCGCCAGTGAAGTCTAATTAATTTGTTAGTTGATTATTTAAAAGACTGATTTATGAGTCTGTTTTATTATTTAAATTTAGATTATTTAATAATGAAACAAATCTGTGATTATGAGAATTAACAATGTTGTGATTATGATCAATGATTAGATACTAGAATTACTAGATAATTAAAGTCATTAAGAATTAGTATGATTTTTAAGTTCGTTTTATAACTATATGATTTAACTGCTTATTAGTGAATCTGTGTGATTAAAAGAAATAAATAAAGCAATTATTAAGCATAATTGCTTTATTTATTATTTTATTATTAATTAATTATTATTTTATTATAATTTAATTATTAAAAAACACCGACAACGTGTAATTAGTAAAAATGTTTGCTTTTACATTCAAAACTATGTTTCTGTACCCGCATGCGTAACACGCATATATCTACATCGAAACAGCTAGGTTAGGTTAGGTTAGAACTGTTTTCTTTTTTACATCGATACAGCTAATTTAGGTTAGGTTAGAAGCGTGACCATACAACGCACGAGCCGAGCGAGCGCAGCGAGCGGTGCCGCGGCAGCGGCCGGCGAGTGCCAGAAACATTAATCACGGGAACTACGTCGCCGCTCTTTAGGATTTCATCCATCAGTATTTCTTCCATTCGGGGTTTCATCCTTTCGGGCATTTGGACATCGGTATTTTATGTTTCGATATAACGGCTATCGGCATTTAAAACTTTCGGTATATTGAATTTCGTTGTTTTGGACGTCGGTATTTCAGTCTTATGTATTATGAAATGTCGGAATTTTAATACGTACCCGTCACTACTGCCTACAAGGATTATGTTACTATGTTACGATATTTAATTTAAATCATTTGTACAAATACGCGTAATAGTACGGCTTATCTGTGCGACATGATTCTGAAACCGATGAAAACTTTCAACTCAGGGGGCGTTGAAAGTTTTCGTCGGTTATTAAAAAAAATCCTATCCCAATCAAATTATCCCATCGAAATTTCAACGCTAGATCCATGTGCTGAAGTCACCGTTACAGTTTGCGTGGCGATGTCCCTGCCACCTTGTATATGTCAGTGCAGGAGGAAGCTGAAATTATTGAATATTTCCTACGTCAAGAGTTTGGACTAGGCCACCAACCCAGGCGCTTGCGTGTTTCTTGGGGATTAGAGTCACATCATTCACATAAGTAAGAGCAATCTCTCAGGTCTGTGAACTGTACCGCTTAGCCCTTACCCTGTGTACCGGAAATAAGAAAGTTGGGTAGTGTAACGCGATGCCCATACAGAGCAAGGTTGCGCCGCTCCGCGCGGGCATACAACTTGTACAGAGATGATCCAGCGATACTCAACAAACCAGAGTCCATTAATAATTTGTCTGCGCCGGCAGGAGAACACATTATTTATGAGTGAAATATAGTTGCGCTGAGATGTCGGGACAAAGCGAACAAAACGAATGGTTCCTCGTTCTAAGCCGGCCTAGATTCCTTCCTGACAAATGTCTAGTATTCATTAGGGGCGCAGCGCCAGTCATTAATACTGAATTACTCCTCTTGAAATGTATGAAGCGTTTCTCAGCCGCGGCTGCTAATCAAACTGCGCGTTGTTCCTCGCGGAAAGCCCTACACACTCGACAGTTGTGAACTTGCCCCCGCCGCGCCGTGTTGTGTCTATCTCCTCAGACATAGTATTGTCTGTATGTATTTCGAGCCATCGTTACATGACATGTTTCTTTGAAATGCTGATGAAGCGTTGATTAGGGTTTCAATTTGAGCAGTGGCTCACATCATGCCTGTAGCGACGTACGAAAAAGTTGTTTTATATTGAAACCATTTGGACTGTATGTAAATCAGTTTATTAATAAAATATACATAACACCACGCCTGTATTCCCAGAAGTGATAGCTAGAGGAGTTCTGCTTAAGTGGAATGGATTTGAATACATGTTGTGTCTACCGACTAGTCTAGGTCGCGCGAAGGAGGTAGGTTAGGTATTTTCTTATGAAATCACAATAGCAGAATAACTTTAAGAAAGTAAAGTCTTGAAACAAGAAATTGTTTGTACCATGACTGCAGTAGTGTGGACTGTAGGTTGCTTCCAATAAAACACTTGTTTCTTAATTCCGGTTTATTCATCTTGTTGATTTCTTAGGCGATTTTTTTTATTGTTTATAAATGGGATCTCGTAGTTGACCTTGAGAGGTCGTGATCCTGTGCTTGCCTTAAGAAAACTTAAAGCCTCCAGCCAGAGCTTAAAACTAATTAAAACTAAGCGACTGCACGCTAAGGGCACCTCCTGCGGGGTACGAACCTCGGCTTAGGGCGTTGCTGGGAGAGAGCAGCTAGATAGAACAGGCTGGATCGAATTATAATTATTAATGCTTTAATGAGCACGGCGTTTGGTTTGGTTGGTCGTTTTGGCCTAGGACTATCTCTGAGAAGAAAGGTCAAAACAAAATCGAGGTCACAGTCGGGGAGTTTAAAGTTACAGGCTCAGCTACGGCGCGGGCTGGCATTTCAACGAGTAAGGGTCGGGGGGGAGAATTTACTGGGGGGCGTCGTGAGCGACCTCGGCGGCGAGGACGGAATGTCAGTCTTTTGTGTTTGCTCTCTTGGAGGAGGGTTATGGGTTCATCGGGGTCGACGAGAGCGTGCCTTGGACGGCGAAGATTACTGATTGTGGAGGGTGTATCTAGCGGCCGTGACAACCAGAGGGTTGCGATGTTTGGCGGCTGTGTCGAAGAGACGCTTGGGAAGGCGTTTCATGAACTGCTAGATAGTAGGGATTTTGAGGTCAACATGGAGGATCTCATTTCGAATGAACCAAGAGGAATTTGTGGCCTTGCGGAGGAAGCGGTTTTGAAGGGTCTGCATCTATGGATATGACGGGGCTTTGCGTGTGCGAAGACTGCACAAGCATATGTCATTATTGGACGGATGCAAGCTGTGTACAAGCGCATTTTGCACTTAAGTGACAGCTTACTGCGTGCATTGAGGACGGAGTGGAGACAGCTGAGAGCGGCGCGCGAGCGGACCGTGTTTATGTGCTCTGAGAAGGTGAGGTTTTGGTCGAGGATAACACCTAGGTATTTGGCTTTTCCCAAGGGATCAGCTTGCCGAACATGGTGATAGGTGGAGGGGGGTAGGGGGTGGCTTTGTGTCTGGGTTTCGAACAGAGAACCGCATGACTCTTATCAGGATTTACTTCGATCCGCCGTTTCCTAAACCAAGCAGCCAGATTATTGACTGCGGTTTGGAGGCGAAGCCTTAGTTGGATATGGCTGCGGCCAGTGAAATAGATGGCTGTGTAGTCTATGAACAGAGCCAATTGGGTTTTATAAGTTTTGGGGATGTCGCTAGTGAACAGCGTAAATATGAGTGGGGCAAGTACAGAGCCCTGGGGTCCTGCTCGGATGGGGTGGGGGATGAAAGTGCTCCTTCGATTTTGTAGCGGAAGGTGCGGTTCGACAGGAAGTCGCGTAGGATGAGAACGAGCCGGTCAGGCACACCGAGTTGATACAGCTTATACATATAATAAGCCGTTGTGCCAGACTTTGTCGAAAGCTTTCGCGATGTCGAAGTAAGTAACACCTGTCATCATACCACGTAGGAATCCTGCGTGGATTTGTTCGGTGATTTGCTGAACACAAGAGTGTTGGGTTCGGAAACCGAATTGCTCTTCGGGAATGAGGCCCTTGTTTCGACATAGACTCTGAGCTTAAAAATAAGCCTCTCGTAGATCTTACCGAGGACATTGAGCAGACTGATGGGACGGTAACTCGTCGGTTCCGACCTGGGCTTTCCAGGCTTATGGATGCCAATAACAGTGGCTTCTTTCTACGATTGTGGGAAAATGTTGTTGCAGTAGAAGAGCTGGACCACTCTATTGGTGATCCCGTCTGATCCGGGGGCCTTTTTGGGTTTGAGACCTTTGATGATATCCTGCACTTCGTCTGGAGTGACGGGAGGCAGAGGATTATCAGGGTCTTCGACGGGCAGGTTCCTTAGGCGAACAATAATGCCCCTTATTATATCCCGGCACGTGGGCGCAAGTAGTGGGTACAGTACTGCGTAAAATACAGAAAAATTTGGCGACCCACCAATCCAGTCATTTTGGTTCGTGTCGGGTCTCCGACAGGTTTCGACTTGTCGGAGGCAAGACTCCGCAACCTATCACAATGATTTTCCATATCTTAAACATATTCGTACCATCGTAATACTGTCTTCTAAACATAATACTACTTTTTACACATAATACTACTTTATACAAAGTTGATATGACAGATGGGCATTAAATTACACTACGTATACTATACGTGTTTAGTATTAATTCGATACGACATAAAAATAAAAAGCGCCAAAAATGAGAAAATATTTTTTTCAAACAAACTAAATGGCTTACAAATCAGAATAAAACGCACCCACCCTTTGTAAATAAATTTGACTGACCTTAGATACCTAGGTAACGAAGTGGCAACGTCTTTATCGTTGTAAGATGCATGACCTATGCTTAGACATAATCAGCTGTTAGGAAAGATACACCGTGTTCAAACGGTGCAAAAACTTAGAAAATCATTTGCGACTAAACTACTGCTCCTATTTAATTGATTTTTGGTACAGAGCTTGAAAATGGTACCTAGAATAGGCAGTTTAAAGGAAAGCCCCTCTGTCGTATCAACTTTGTATACATAATTTTATGGCGAGTTCGGCGTATGTAACAATGACATGTGGGATATCTAAATAAAGGACTTGGGCAGACGATTCTAAAAATATAACACATCAAAATGTTGAACATAATTGTTTTTTTAAATCAAATACTCAACTAATTGCAACTGAGAGAGTCGCGTTACGTCCGTTACGCGTAACGTCCGTTTATGGTCCTATTGTATTCTTGAAGGTGATTTTTTCTCGGATCAGTCGCGTTACAGTCGTTCTACCTAAAAGTACACTAAACGTTGTAGCGAAGTGCTTGTTATTACAATAAAAAAACACACTGACCAACGCGCACACAACAACAGACTTATCAGGAGAGGTGTATGTATGACCATGCATTTCCAAACTACATAGTTTGCTTGATTTAAACTTTTTAGCTCCATTCGGTTCGGTAAAAATAGCTGTTTTTAACAGTTTTTTCCGGCTGCGGCTTCTGATAGTCTGATCGAGTCAGTAATAAACTCGTTATGCTGCTTTCAGTGACTTAGTGTTTGTGCTGGACAGCCAGAGCCTCAGGCGCGCGCTGTGAACTGCTACGGCGCCGTCACTCACTACTTACGTGAATGAATGGGCTCTTCATTAGCGGCGCAAGCTGTTTGCTCCACGCGCATACACGACGACACGCCGCCCGCTAATGACGCCGACACACGCTAGCACCCTGTTCATACACATACTGCAAGCACCTAATATGCAAACAAACAGCTAGCACGCCTAAACATCATGGCTGTGAAGGAAACACTTTCATCTAAAAACTATAAGCATTAGAACTACGTGTTTGGTCTCTTTACAAGCGCAAGCTATACGAACGGCGTTGTGTATGTAATAATATTAAGATTATGCAATGCACGCTTCGCTTAGTCGCTTGTATGTAAATGAGTGTAGTCGCGCGTCGTGCGGCCGCGTCTCGTGGCGAGTTGACCCGGAATCGGACGCTCGCGATCGATCCTCGTTTGTGTGAACTGTGTGGAGCTCAAATCACCGAATTTCGGAGCGAGCGCGCGTTTGCGCGTGCACGAGCGACAGAAGATTCGCGTTTGTTTGCACGACTGAGCATCAGTTAACATGTCATTGGTGTAAAGACAAGTGTGCGGGGAGCACACAGCGTTCCTCACTCACTGCGGCCACTTCGTCAGATGAACAGACTAACGCAACACGTGGCACTCACGTCTACAGGAGCTAACATGTCTGTACATCCCTACGAAGTAAGGCCGTCAGTTGCAATGTCTGTTTCTATGATTGTGTGAAATCTATCTATCTATATATACAGGGTAACAGGGAAACTTGACGTGTTCCTTCCAGGGCGTGATAGTGTGATGGTTGCATATTAGAAAATCAAAACTTTCCTGAGCAAATTTCAAAAGAAAAACGTACTTACAAATCAACAAAGTTTAAAATAACGATGGTCATTTGATCAAAAGTTCAGCTGACCAAAGTCTGGAATACCAATGATTAAATTATTTATTACACTATTGACCAAATCGATGAAATCCCAAAGAGCGGCGACGTATTATGTTTCTGGGAATCACCGGCCGCTGCCGCGGCACCGCTCGCTGCGCTCGCTCAGCTCGTGCGTTGTGTGGTCACAGTTCTAATTTAACCTAACCTAGCTGTTTCGATGTAAAAACTTTTGACCAGTCGTTCATTTGATGTCACATACATTGGGATATAATTTTTTTTCTAAATAAAACATTTGGTCATTGACATTTTATTATTTCGTTTATTATTCTTTTGAAATTTGCTCGAGAAAGTTTTGACTTTCTAATATGCAACCAGTGTGATCCATTTGCAACAGTTAAGCATCCCATAAAGCCTAGGCGAAAATTCATGGACTCCGAGAAAACCCGATTTTTATGTTTTTTTTGACCATTTCCCAGAAATTGTCACTAAATATCACGTATCTCTAAATTCTCTAATTGAGTGGCTTTCATAGCTATTCCCTTGGCCACCTAATACTTTAAAACACCTATTGATGTAATGAAATTTTCTAAAATATCAAACAGTTAAAAGTTAAAGTAAGAACTTTATTGACTATTTTCAAAAATCACCTACGTACACGAACTTTGACACCAGTTATCTCAAAATTTTACTATAACGCTAAGCGTACAAATTACGGGGAAGACATCTTCATTTAATCAGCTATGCAACGAGGTAAAAAGTTTCATAAATATTTAAAGGTGCCGATGAAACAGTCGATAATGTTGGCAAAAGTCGAATTTACAAATTGTTGAAATATTTTAAAATGATGTGATAATCGAATTAATTAACTGGTTTATGTTTAAGTTAAGACCACACTTTCAAGGGGTAAGTATTACTCGCAGTCGATGAGCTAATCACCGATCACTCGCTTAGGTCGCTTAGTTCGCGTTTTTTTACCCTGATTTTTAAACTACTGCGTACGTATAAACTGCAATATGGTAGGCTCTTCACATCATATTCGGTCTTCTTTGGCGAATGGACATCCATTTGAGCTCAGACCTATAGCTCGACACATGGTCATATTTCCTGAGGTTGAATATGAACCGAATACCATTGTTGAGCAATCTGT
Organism: Apamea sordens; assembly: GCA_945859715.1. Classification (NCBI taxonomy): domain Eukaryota; kingdom Metazoa; phylum Arthropoda; class Insecta; order Lepidoptera; family Noctuidae; genus Apamea; species Apamea sordens. The sequence goes on along the minus strand of OX244000.1, from coordinate 20,628,356 downwards.
CGAGTTTATCCAGCAAAACCGCATTCAAGTCAAAGTAGCACACGTCACCATAGTCGATTATAGGGAAAATCAAAGTCAAACTTTTTGCCCGATAAGACGAAGACCATGCTTGTGCAAAGCATGGTCTTCGTCGGGCAAAAAGTTTCTCAAACGATACAGGGATCGCAGAGTACCGTTGACCCTTTGACTAACACTAGTGACATGGCGTTGCCAACTAAGAGTTGAGTCAAGATGCAAACCGAGATCTTTCACAGTAGCTGTAATACGTATGACGGTGCCATTGAAAATAAAGAGATGGAAGAGAGCTAAGCGTCAACTTACCCATCGTGCGTGAGCTTCCAATTACAATGGCCTGACACTTCGAGGGGTTTACTGACACCCCGAAACTATCAGACCACTTTTTGATAGCCTCTAAGTCTCGGTTTACATCCGCTATAGCGTTCGACAAACATAATTGAAGATCATCGTCATATAGATGATACGAACACCGAAGACAGTGAGTTATAAAATGAATGAAGAGGGAGAATAATAATGGAGAAAGAATACCGCCTTGTGGAACACCAGCATCCAGGTCACGCCAACTCGATGACCTCTCATCAACGCGAACCGACTGCTGACGTCCCTGATGATAAGAAGAGAACCATTCCAGGGCCTGCGACGAAACCATAAGGTGAGAGAGGATAGAAAGGAGAATATCGTGGCTGACGGCGTTAAAGGCATTGGAGAAATCAATTAATACCAAAACGGTAATTTTAGTATCCTCCATCGCCTCTCTAATGTCACCAGTCACTTTAAGGAGAGCGGAGGCTGTACTGTGCCCAGGCCTGAACCCAGACTGAAATGAACTAACGAGGTTGTTCCGATGAGCAAACCCCGTTAACTGCTTATGCACGCAGGCCTCGAGCACTTTAGACAGGAATGGGAGAATGGAAATGGGCCGAAAATGACTAGGTAGGGAGGGATTTGAAATTTTAGGGAGTGGGCGGACATAGGCCATACGCCACAGGGCTGGGAATTGTCCGGAATCAAGAAAAAAGTTAATAATGTAGGTAATCGGAGGGAGAAGGCTATCAAGGATCCAAACGACCATACTACGACTGATGCCATCATAGCCCACTGCCTTGGATTTTATGGACAGGATGATGTTTTTAATTTCGTCCAGGGTCACCGGAGAGAAGTGAAACGGTTCTAGGATGGGACTCACTAGACCAGTGATGAAATCAACCGTCTGGGACAACATTTGGGAATCCAAATGACAAGTGGTTGTAAAGTGACGGTTGATAATTATCATCAAGGCCCATTGTATTAGGAAAATCCACACGCCGTGGTCTGCTGATACCAAGAGTACCAAGGAACTTCCAGATATCAGCAGGTGAAGACGACGATATGTTCTCGAGAATATGGCGGCGTTTAGCGTTGCGTATCATCTGATTACACCGATTCCTAGCAGCTTTGAAAAAGTTTCGGTTTTCTTCATTGCGATCCTGTAGCGGTATCTACAACGCCACATGCGAACATACTAAAGTCACGTAAATCCTGCATCTCGCAGGCAGAGTTTACCGCGCAATTAGCATAGATACAATTTCCCAACATCAATCGTTGGGCAATTGCCCGCCAGACACAACACCCGTCTGGTCGGAGGATCCTCCCTTTTCTATGGAGGTTGAGTAAACTTTACACCCTGTTCCTCATGCCTCTAAACTGGTGACCCCGAGTATGAACGTCAGCGCAGCCTTCGTGCAAACACTTTAGCGTGACGTCATCATCATCACTCCCGCAAGCTTCAGCGGCGAGTCACCCAGCCAACCAGCATCCACGGCTTCAACGGGTATCCTGACCACCAGCATGCAGCGTCCGCGCATACCTGGTCATCACCCTCAGCCTCATCAGCAACCTTGGCACAGCACACTGCACCTTCGGCCGGTCAACAAGCACAGCACCCTCTCTTCGACCATATTTTAAAGAACTTGGTATCTCTTATCTTCTCACAGCACACTCTTAAACACTTTAAAAAAATATGTACATATACAACTACGAAACAGAATAGGACAGGCTGGTAAGGGAAAAATCGCGCAGAAGACACTTCGACAACAAAATCATTCCGCGTTTTGGTATATACAACGTGGTCCACAGTATCAGGCAGCAAAAATATTTAATAAGTGACCGCTTGAGTTGAAAAGCATACTATACTCGTTCACCGGCTCATTTAAGGCAAGACTCAAGGCATTCCTGTTGGAAAGATGTCTCTACTCATTAGATGATTTGTAATCTTGTTGCTCTTAAAACTGACATGTAAGTATTTCTTTATGGTGTTATATTGTTTTCCGTGCTCATATGATTTTTTTTGATTATTGCTATTGATTTATTGACATTTGGTTTTTATTTTTTGTTTGCATGGTATTATATTTTTTTTTACAAAGTAATATAATCTAATTTAGATGTAATAATAATGATGTGTGATGATTTAGATGTTTATTCTTTTGGTCTAATAAATATATTATTGTTAGTTACATTATAAAAGCTAACATTTAAAATGTAATGTGTATGTGTAATGTAATGTAATAATGATAATTTAGAATGAGTTGCATGTATTCCTGTATAATTGTACCTTCATCAAATAATGTTGTCAATGTTAATATTTCATGCTGGGTCATTAAAATTAATGAGCCACCATGTATAGCATTTATTCTGCTGAAGAAACTACCAAGCTGGTGATTATTAAAATTTACCAAGAACTGGTGGCTTTTCAACCAATTTTCTGTTATACAAATAATATCAATACCTACTATTAAAATTCATAACTAATTCTACTTCTAAGTCTTTGTTCACAAATCCTTGAATATTTTGATGTACCAGTATTTATACCAGTTGATACTATTTCCTGATTTTAAACTTTTTTTGAGTTGTTTTTGCAATTCTGTACATTGTAGCTAGAGGTTGCCTCTATTGTTTTAATTTCTAATTTAAATTATTAGCAATGCCATTAATTGTGACCAAATTATTGGCAGAATTATTTATACATTGCATTGCTCAAAAGAAGCAAGTTGGTTAGCCAAATTCTTGGTTATGATAGAAAAAAAATATGATAGCCACACAGCTACCTGTCTTTAATAATAGATAGATAGTACATAACAATGTTATATCTATCTTTTCTTAAATATAAATTATTACTTTTTATTTGTTAATATCAACCAAATGGAACATGTTATTATTAAATTTCAAGTTAAGCATTGTCATATTTAATTCAAATCTTAAGCTATTTTCTTCCTTTGGAAAACTGTTACTACAAGGGAATGTAAACAACACAACTTTTCTTAAACTAAGGTTGCATAATGTTCTATGATACTGGAGCAGTTCTCCTTTGCTTACATTTCCACTATTACCCATAAAAATTAATAAAGTTCTATCCTGGGTGAAGTTATATTTCATAATTTCTTTCATAATATAAAACAAAGAACAACCTAAGACCCTACCAAAGACCTAAGTCCTTACCAAGGTCTTCGCAAAATAACACAATATCATTATTTAAAGTTTGTTTACAATGTTTATTGGAACTATTAGTGGAAGGGATGATCAAATCAACACAGGGCTACAGTAAGGATGTATGGAGGCATGTTGTCAATGAATGGGCCGGTGTTAGCACATTGGATGGTGTTAGACAATGCTCACAGTTGTTTTATTGTGAGTTTACCAGTTCATTCATTGCCTCATTAGGTCTTCAGAGGTGTTATATTTGTTGGTCATTGAACTAAGTTTCTCGTGCAGATGGTCAAGTTCAGATTACAAGGTCTCTGTGTCAATGTTGTACTTCTAAGTACTTTGCTCCAAATAATAAGAATACATTTCTAATTGTTTAAGCAAATTCAACCTTTCTGTTCAATTTAACATTTTTGATAAAGAACCTTTGTTTGAAATTGTTACTGAATAAAATTTCAATTGTTGGTGGTTGGTTTTTATGAGATGTGCATTAAAACGGGCAAAGGCTAATATAATACCTGACACAGTCAACGCGTAACGTAAGTAGGTTTTGTTCTCACAACGTTCCTCGAAACAAATAAAATATATGATCAAACGAACTTCCAAGTGAAGTTCGATCATTATTATGAAGAGTTGCTTCATTTGAAGATATAATTATAACAACGTAGTTTCCCTACTTACTTGGTAACTTCGCACAAATTTTAAAGATTTTTAAAACTATTAGGTGACGTAATTCCGCCGTAAGGCCCCTCGGTTGACACTATGACGTTTAGCTCATTTTTTAGAGTCAAGTAGTATGATATAAAACTTTCTCTATACCTGGGAGTCTTCAAGTGTCAGGGAGGGAGGGTGATCATATCTTCAAATGAAGCAACTCTTCATAATAATGATCGAACTTCACTTGGAAGTTCGTTTGATCATATATTATAATTCGTTGCTTCATTTTTCAGATATAATTATAACAACGTAGATGTTAAGAGTTAGAAAGTTTTTAAATGGAAAATAAACAATAAGGTTTTTAAACATTATGGTTTTATTTATAGACAAATCAGCCTTACTTATAGTATACTTATGTTTACTTTGTTTTGTTTTATAGTTAATAGGAATTAATAATCAGTCTGAGCGTAAGCAAACAGATCTGGCAAATTGGCTTTCGTTTATAACGCACCTATTATAAAAACGAGCAAATGCGTTAGATGAACTAGTCCACCCTGCGGTTTTGCGGATAGTTTCTATATTAACTCCTGCTAAACTCGCGGCCGAGGTTGACGCGTGCCGTGTACTATGCGCGGCGAATACACTGGTATCAATGCCGCTTTCTGACAAGACTTGTTTGATTCATCTACTGATGGTTTGCGTGATAGCGGGTTTGTGTGGCCGTTTGTACGTCAACAACAGATTGCTTGTACTCTCAGGTCTTATGTTTTTAGTTATAGAAATATAATCTGAGAGCACCGTAGCTGGAAATATCCGCGTATTTTCCCTGAAGTATGGCAGGAACAATATTGGCTGGTCTCTGCCAGGTGCGGATGTCTTTATGATGTCTGTTATGACGATTTTAATGCCGCTATCAGAGAAAAGTATGTTCTCGAGTTTAATCAAAGACAGCGTCTGTACCCTGTGAGCTGTACAAATTGCAAGTAGGACGACCAGTTTTTTTTTTTTTTTTTTTCCCGGATGAGAGCTCACTATTAGGGAACCACGTTGAAACATGGTTTAAAACCGATTGGGGATTCCAGGTGGTGGAATACTTGGGTTTTATGGGTCTTAATTTATACGCCCCTTTAAGGAGACGTTTTATAGATTCGTCTCAACCAATATTATTGCCTACAAAGGTTGACAAGGCAGAACGATGGGAGTTTAGACTGCCATACGCACACCCGCTATTAAATTGTGACGCTAAGAATGAGATTAAAGCAAATTTGGAAGGGCCAAACACATTGATGTTGTTGATCGTACAATATTGCCACCACAGCTTAAGTGAGGTATTGTACTTTGCTGAATCTTACTGTTAGACAAGGATGATAGCATTAGTGTAGCCGACTCTGCACAGGCACCTCGACGCCTGAAAGCCTGCCGGAGAGCCTCGCGACACCCAGGGTAAGGTTCTTGTGCAACGGGTGGTACTCCCCGAAATGAGATTGCAAGAGGTTTTTATTGGGGTTTAAGTAAACAACGTCGGAAACTATAAGGTTTTGCAATAGTGGGAACCATGGCTGTGATGGCCAGTTGGGATAAACTAATATGCCGTGTGCATTGTCGTCGATAATTTTTCTATGGCATTTGAATACCAGGGAAAATGGTGGAAAAGCGTAGAAGAAATATCTTTGCCAGTCTACCGTAAATGCGTCCACGGATGCTGCGTCAGGGTCTTGTTTCCATGAGATAAATGTGGTACACTTCGCATTATCGCGAGACGCGAATAAGTCTATTTCAGGTTGACCAAAATATTTTATAATGGTTTGGAATGCTTCATCGGAAAGTGACCATTCAGTATCCGGATTGACTACTCTAGACGCAGCGTCTGCACGGTTTTCCTTGGTATTTACGTATTATGCATAAACCCAAAGGTTGCGCTGTTCACACCATTTCCAAAGGGACCTAGCAAAGTCGTTTAAGTGGGGGTATTGAATACCCCCCATACGATTTACACAACTGATCGCAGTGGTGTTGTCCATGCGCAGTAATATTGCGCAGTTGGTTGCATCACTGGCGAAGGACTTCAAACCCAAAAAAGCTGCCATCAGCTCTAAGTAATTGATATGACAATCGTTTTCTGAAAACTTCCACTTGCCATGTATTTGAGCATTGTTGCAAACAGAGCCCCAGCCTGACCTCGACGCGTCGGTATAGATCTCGATATCAAAGTTTGGCTGTCGCATGAAGTTGCGTGCTGTAGTAACGGTTGATAGCCACCAGTTCAGATCCTCTAATATAATATTAGGTAGGTTAATTTTAGCTTCGTAATTATTATTATGCTTAAGTAACGCTAGAAACTTCTGACGCTCTAAAACCTTAGTGTATACCCAAGCGTACTTAACGGCTGGGCTAGCGGCGACTAAAATACCGATAAAGCGAGCTAATTCGCGGATTGAACATGACTGTAATTTAGTGAATTTTATATGTAATTTAGTGAATTTTATAAGTAATTCGATAATGATAAGTCGCTTATCGGCTGGCAATTCTATACTGAGATTATCGGTATCGTAACAAAATCCTAAATACTTGCAGAATTGTCGTGGTTTTAACATACTTTTATCGTAATTGACAACAAACCCAAGAAACTCGAGTGGTTTCAAAGTTTCGTTTACGTTATTAAGACAATTCTCGTAAGTATTTTCAATACATAAAATATCATCTAAATAACAAACTGACTTATAACCGCGATGTCTGAGGTAAGCTATGACTTCCTTCATAACCTTAGTGAATACCCGTGGGGCGACGGATAAGCCAAACGGCATGTAATTAAAGCCATATGTGTGAGTTTTTAGCGAATTATTGGGCTGAAATTGAAATGTTAAATATTTACGATCGGAGTGCCTACTGGCTAGGAGGAAATAGGTACGCATCTTTTAAGTCGATGGTGGCAAGGTATCCATCGCGTGGTATCAATTTGCATGCTGTTCGGTAATCCTCCATTTTAAAATGTTCGCTCTTAATTAGCTTGTTTAAGGTTTTTAGCTTTAATATAAAGCGTTTATCGCCATTAGGTTTTAGTGCGAGGAATATTTTAGAAATAAATTGATCTTTAGTCACATTGAGATAGCCCCTAAAGATTTGAGTTTCATAATAGCTTTCATCATATCTGATTTCTCAGTATTTGATAGGTTGTTTTTAGGTATTATTGATTGTTTTACGTGAGTATGAAAAGGTATTGGATAACCATTTTTTAACCAATCAAGAAATACATTGTTATTTGTTATTTTTAGCCATCGGTCATAAAAGTGGGCAAGTCCACCCGCATGTACCTGCGTTAACGGTGACTCTGAGCGGGAGCCCGAGGCTTGTCCTGCGAGGCAGGGCGTTGTGGCGGCTGCGCTGACGTCGTGTACGGACGGCGATTCCCCGCCGTCGTCGGCCTTCTGTATGCACCCCGCCCCCCCCTATTCGCCGGGTATCGACGAGGCGGGTTCCAGTTTCCCTGGTAGGACTGGCGGGTACTAGGAATTTGAGGCGGTTTCGAAATTTTTGCGGTCTTTTTTATGGAAAGACCTTGCTTTTCGATGGCCTTGGCGGCTTTAATTTTTTCTGATAAAGACGAACCAAACAGTGATTCATCCCGTTCAGACTCGTTGATGATATTTATGAATGCCTTGTCCAGGCTAGGAGTGATGTCCCGGTTGCGAACCATGTTCGGTACCGTCGCTGAGATTTCAGCATTCAACTTGAGCGCTTGAAGGAGCCTACAATTGTCTGGTACAAGGTATTCTTTCAGTACCTTGTCCTTGTTTTCTTTAGGCATTCCTTTCCTTAGCAAAGGAAGCCACAACTGCGATAGATTATCGTGAATGTTATCGCCGTAGTCAGGCGAGTCTGACGTGGATTCACCGAGTGCCGACTGTAGATCAGGGTCTAACTCCGGTTCCATGCTGTCAGTGGGACATCGGGTGGCACGGGTACTGGCTCCATAATGGCTTCATTATCATTGCCTGGGACCACATCAGGATCTTCGCTACCCAAAATTACAATTTGTAATTAAGGTTGTGAAGATAATAATTTTGAGGGTAGTGTAAAAATAAAATTAATTGATTTTTCACGTTAACGTTACATCTGTTTTAGATTGTACGCATTTTCTGTGCTTGTTTGTCATCGTTAAAGACTCGCAGTCAATCCCGATGCAATAATAAACTTAGTTTTTTTTTTTTTTTTTAATTTGGTTTTGAACAATGTCAAAGTTATTGATTTTGCACGTTAACGTTACATCTGTTTTAGATTGTACGCATTTTCCGTGCTTGTTTATCATCGTTAAAGACTGGCAGTCAATCCCGATGCAATAATAAACTTAAAGTTTTTTAATTTGGTTTTGAACAATGTCAAAGTTATTGATTTTGCACGTTAACGTTACATCTGTTTTAGATTGTACGCATTTTCTGTGCTTGTTTGTCATCGTTAAAGACTCGCAGTCAATCCCGATGCAATAATAAACTTAAAGTTTTTTAATTTGGTTTTGAACAATGTCAAAGTTATTGACTCGCAGTCAATCCCAGAGCATTTACAAAACTGATATTTTCACTTTTCACTTCTAGATCACTAACGAATAAAATATACTTTTGCTTACCTTCATCATCTGATGACTTTCTCTTCAATTTTTCTAATTTTCCTGGCGTAGTGATCAATTTTTGATTGCGCGCTTCTTTTTGGCATGTTGCTTAGAGGGCGCGTGCGATCGTTACCGCGCACGAAAAAGGAATGAGCTAAACGTCATAGTGTCAACCGAGGGGCCTTACGGCGGAATTACGTCACCTAATAGTTTTAAAAATCTTTAAAATTTGTGCGAAGTTACCAAGTAAGTAGGGAAACTACGTTGTTATAATTATATCTGAAAAATGAAGCAACGAATTATAATCCTATAAGCTTGACTTGCTTGCTTGCTTGTAAGCGGTGACCGATAGCCAGGGGGAGGTGGTTCTATGAACATTTCGTGTTAAAGCACGGAAGTCTCGGTCAGTTGTCGTGTGAACGCGCCGTGACTTTGCGAACGATTTATTGCTGTGAATTATTTTCGTTAATTGCGTGTGCGGCGCGGTGCGCTTAGGGCGAGGCCACAACACTGCGTTGCGGCGTCGTATCGCAATATTTTTTTGTTGAGTGTCGTAGATTTTCGCAGTGTTGTGGCCTAACGCTTACAGCCCGCGGCTTGCGGCGGCGCTCGGCGCGCGGCGTCTGTGGCTCAGTGTCAGTGGCTGCCGTACCGGGACGAGCGATGCTGGTGCCGCACTGTGACAGACGCTGTGTCCTTGCAAACAATCGTAGGTAATTTGGTAGGCGCTATTATTTACATAATAAGCCAAACATACATTACATTACATTTTATACTGCTTTTTTAAGTTTCTATAGTGGGTAATATGACAAATACTTGTATCCGCTGCATCTGGTTAGACTGGAAGCCGACCCCAACATAGTTGGGAAAAAGGCTAGGCAGATGATGAGTTAGTAATATGACAAAGATTGTATGCAAACAAATACCTAAATGCATGTAGTTGCTGGTAACATGGGTACCTACAGCACTTTGAGCCCTTCCCGTTTAGCTATAACTGAAATACGTTCGTAATGTTCAAGTATCTGCTTACAGCTAGGGAATTAAACTTAAGGTACCTCAGTTAACTTCACATCCTGTACTGACTAGTACGGCCGCCTCCAGGACTGTTGAGTCTAATATTTACCTGTAACAAGAGAAACACATAATTATTTAATCAGCATGTCTCATAAATAGTGTGTGTTGTGTTACCTATGTAACGGATGTTAATGTGAATGTAACCTCATTTAATCATACACGTATGATGATTAGATCAGGATTAATTTTTTCGGGCGAAAGGTGAAACTACGGAAAAGTTTGAGCCATACCTAGCTATATGTACATATAGTACGGGTGGCAGTCATTGATAGCCCTGTGGCGGGTGTCGCCATCACACAAGCAGTGGCCGACAGCCGCCACAAGCTCAGCACAAGCTCAGCACACTACACGCTTACTCGGCCACTTCGTTACGATATTAAGATAAGATAGTCTACAAGTTGTACCATCGATCATTCTTGTGCGTTCATAGAATTTGAAATCAAAATACCTCTTTCATCAACCGAGTTCTGAAATTATTGAAAGCTTTAGTTTAAAGAGATTCTTATTAAATGTAAGTCAAACGAGTTCCGAGTTGATTAGGGGTCGTGGGTGTAAAGTTGGCGCTCTCAAATGAATCACAACTCAGGCGAGCGACACAACAAAGACCACCACACTGACCGACTAGAAAGTGCAGCCGACACTACACCTTGTGACACAGGCAGACAGCATGTTGTTGTTTTCATAAAAACATCGTAAAATAAATCAAAAGCGACTTGGTCGATAATAAACAAGTCCAAGTTTAATTTTCCCAAGGAGCCTATTACTGAAATATTAAAAGATGATATAAAAATTAAAGATCCCAAATCAATTGCAAATCATTTTAATGACTTCTTCATAAACCAAGTATCACAATCAGACCAAACAAATCATTCAATAAATAACAAACAAAACGAATCCCGACCCTCAAACCAAATCCCTAAAGTAAATCTATCAGATCACAAAATAAATTCAAACGTAAATTCAATTTTTCTTTCACCCACAACACCTATAGAGATAGATAGAGAAGTAAAACAATTGAAAAATACCCATAGCGTGGGCGACGATGGTGTTTGCACCAAAGTAATAAAATACGTATCCCAGTCAATTGCAGCTCCTTTATGTTACATAGTAAATTTATGCTTTACTAGCGGAATATATCCAGAGAAACTTAAGACATCTATCGTTATTCCACTCCACAAAAAAGACGACAAACGAAACATGGGGAACTATAGACCAGAGGGACAATTCTCGTAATTTTAAGACCGGTCACAGTCTGATCTCAGTGTCAATCTGTCAAAAAATACTTCTAATTTCCCTACATTTTGACAGGTTTTTGACATTTGTTTGTCGCTGAGATGAGACTGCGACTAGATTTTGAACGTTTTAAATTACGAGAATTGGCCTTCTGTAGCGTTGATCCCTATTTTATCCAAATTATTTGAAAAAGTTTTATATAGTCGACTATACGGCTACTTAGAAAAATATAATATCTTAATAGACGAACAAAAAAGATTTTTCGGCCGTAAATGAAAACTAATTTTGGCCTGATTTGATTTATTTAGATTTAGCAAATATTTTTTTTAATGCCGACAACAAAATTTCCCAAAATTGAATATTGCCGAAAACCGAAAACGTAATTCATTCTGATTCTATTTATGATTGGGATTTAGATGCACTTCCTGCCCCAATATTTAACTACGCATATTGATGCAGTAAGCTCTACTAACAACTAATTATTTTTGACATTGACTCATGACTTACATTTGACAACACGGTTAGCGCAGTGGCTGAGCGATCGGACTGCTGCGCTGCGTGTCGCGGGTTCGATTCCCGCACAGAACAAATATTTGTAAGTCCTACATGTATTTGTTCTGAGTCTGGGTGTTTTTCTATCTATAATATATATGTATTTACAAAAAAAAAAAAAAAAAAATGTATATAAGTAGTTTATCAGCCATCTTGTTACCATAACACAAGCATTAGGTTGCTTAGCTTGGGACTAGATGGCGCTGTGTGAAATGTCCAGGGATATTATATTATTATTATTATTATGAACTAAATTTATTTGTAAAATCCAATCCAGAATATCATATGACTATGTTTAAAAGTGAATATAGACAATTACGTGACAAAAAAAAGTTAGAAATAGAAATACCGTACGGAAAAACAGCACTATTTAACAAAAGTGTTCTTAGTATGGCATCGTTGGTGTACAACAAACTACCTGATGATATAAAAAAAATATCTATTCCGCAGTTCAAGTCTAAACTACACAAGTTTCTAGTTCATAAATGTTACTATAATGTTAAAGAATATTTAGAAGATAAAAATATTGCAATTTAATAATATTATTATCAGTATCAAATAAAAATTTGAATGAGTGACATGAACATGATTATCGTAATTCAGTAACTTGAGTATTCTTGACATTTTATAATTTTTGACTTGGTATAATTTTTGACATTGTTTACCTTCTGATATTATTATTATTATTTTAATTTGTAACTGAGTTTCAAAGAATTACTGCTAACACTATAATATTGTAATTAGTAGATATTACGCAGATTTGCACGCCTCTTTAGGTTATAATGCAGTGGACCTTCTATGCTTATATAAAACACCTTTCAAACATGTATTATGCAAATAAATGATTTTGATTTTGATTTTTGCTAATGACCGCGTAACCTAGGAATGTAGCGGTTGTTTTTTACGTTTTACAAGCCTTAGCGACTGCTTCACTCGTAAGTGTAGTACAAAGGTACATAGTACAGATATTATAATTAATAATAATAATAAATAATAAAAACGTTTATTTTCTCCACCACACAATGAAACGTTAGTACAATACATAATTATGTATACAAAAATACATTAATGTTGTGGAGACTGGAGCCTGTACTAGATATACCTGTGTACTACTATTTTAAACTTTAACAGAACGTTAGGCTAATAATTAGAGCGGTCCCCCGACGGGACAACATTTAATCAAAAAATTTCATACGTACTTACGTAGGGTCATAATTTCAAGGTTATTTTTTTCTAATTTTCTTTTCAAGGGTTTTTTTTCACGTAGTCGGGGGTTTTTTAAATTTTTAATTTAATTTTTGATTTTTGTTTCTACGATTTAGATTTAAAAAAAATATTTATAAGTAAAATTATGCTGTGCCCTCACACATCACATCTGTATACCTTGTAGAATGCAAATAAACGAATATGAATATGAAAATAAACCTTACATGAAATGTGTTTCTGTACACACCTACAGGCTACCTGCTGCAGTAAATACTAGGAAACTCTTACCCAACATCGTCAAATTCCCTTTGTCTACATTAGACAACATCGCTACCAGCCAGCTGCGACGCGACGGCACGAGCGCGCTGCGAGCGTGCTACGAGCCAGCTACGAAGGGCTACTAGCGTGTTACGATGTGCTACGATGTGGCACGGGCGCGGGCGCGCTGCGAGCGTGCTACGAGCCAGCTACGAAGGGCTACATGTGCTACGATGTGGCACGGGCGCGGGCGCGCTGCGCTGCGAGCGTGCTACGAGCCAGCTACGAAGGGCTACATGTGCTACGATGTGGTACGGGCGCGGGCGCCTGCGAGCGTGCTACGGGCGCGCTACGCATACTGTCGGTCTCCGTGTGACGTAATTTATTCCATCGCTATGCAAATTCGTTTCGACTTCGACTATTTTGAATTTCGACGTAATTCTCCTCCAATTATGTAAATTAATTACTTCTGATGATCATTAATTAGGATGAATTGGGGCGGCTTTCATTTTCTCGCCGGTAAGTACCTAAATATTTTGTTCGCGATCATCTAATATAATATTTGTGATATAAATAAGTCTTAATACTTTTTACTTAGGGTCGGATTATGTTGTCATTTCTGTTCTGAATGTGATACGATTTAGTGACTCACTCAAAAATCTGAATAAAAAATCAGAATCATTTCTTTGGGTAAATAAGGTACAGAAAGTTCTTAAATATAATCGACATCGATCTCAAGTTTAAGCAGATTTTACATTTTTTTTCAGTTGCAAACATTGACAGATCTGCTATTGTTATAGTATTATGTTTAACATTGAATTCAGTGCTTGTGCAGTGTCGCATAACGGAACCGGAAAAAGGCTTGCGTTGTTGGAACAGGTTGTGGGTGGGAGCTCGCTCATGTGCGGGGCGAGGGGAAAGGAGGTCCGAGGTGTAATTATAGCTGCAATCAGAATCGCAATCTGTTGGCTCAGCGACGACGACATATTGACAGTTGTCCGCAATGGCGATGTTGTACAGCGTGACGTCAGAGCTCCGGCAAGTACGTGCCGTGTTAGCCACAGGACTGGACAGGCGAGCGTGCGCCATACATTGCACGGTCAGGAGCATGTTGTCTTGTGGCTACAATAAAGATACGTTGGCCTCAATTAAAACGCACAACAGTTGAAAGCACCCGCGCGTTACGAAACTCGTACATTTGTGCATTTAACGCTGTCGGTATGCGTCGCCGGTATCAGTGACGTTTCGAATGTGATCACAGCACAGTGAAAACATTATTTTATACCAAGTTGAGCACATTATATTTTTTTTTTTAAATTAAGGTTTTGCTTTGTTTTTTTTTTAAGTTGTGTTTGTGTGCGTGTTGTGGCTTGTACCAAATAACATATTATATTTCTTTCTGTATTGTAGTAGTTAGATTTTAATTTGCATGACAACGCTAACACCCGGTTTTTTAATTGAGATACTAAACTAGAGTTCGATAAGTTCTCCAACTTAAAATTCTCAATTCAGAACACAGGTGTTAGCATTATAGTTTGTAATAACGAGTTACCCGTGAATAAGACAAGCAGTATGCGATGTCATGTCTCAACTAAAGTGCAGATGTTTGATCGTCTGTAGTGAAACAACGCGAGAACCTACTCCTGGGGATGGTTGTTGGAGTGTCCGTACGTTGTTGATGTTCGACAATCCGTAATTTTGGGCAACTTTCTCAATTTCCTGATGTCTGATACTTGCTTTTGTTTTCAGCTTATAAATTAGATTATTGCTAACTAACAATAATAAAAAGATATGAATCATTTGACGATTTTTACCTATCAAAATATAAATGCTTAAAGCTTAAAGTGCATGCTTAAAGTTTCCGTGCTCGTATAAAAATTAAAATTTCTTGTAATATGTAATATTCACGTCGTGGATCTACTGCTGCAACCAGCTGCCACGTCATGTTGATAACGATTAGTATATATAAATGATTTACCTCATTTACTAAAAACCCGACCACAAATGGTGTTATTTGCTGATGACACATCACTGATTTTTAAAGTAGACCGACGTGCACAGCAGCTTGACGACGTAAATAATGCTATGCTTGTGGTCCATAATTGGTTTACTGTAAATAATTTAGTATTAAATGAGAAAAAAACTAAATGCATTAGATTCGCTTTACCGAATGTGAGAAGTAGTGAATGTCACGTTGTATTGAATAGGGAGATACTTGAATTCGTCGAAAGTACGGTTTTCTTGGGTATCACGCTTGACTCAAAGCTGCAGTGGGGTCCTCACCTAACATCACTTGCAGGGCGGCTAAGTTCAGCCGCTTACGCTGTCTGGAAAATCCGTCAATTAACAGACGTGGAAACCGCAAGACTGGTCTATTTTAGTTACTTCCATAGCATCATGTCTTACGGTATTTTGCTGTGGGGACGGGCTGGGAAACTCAGTGTTTATAACACTGAGTTTCAAGTTAATCGGACCACGCATTCAAATTGTTCCACCAAAACTTCAACACCCCTATATCCCCCTTTGAGGGGTAGTTTTGAAAAACGTATAATGATAAACTTTATTACTTACTACTTACATAATACTTTATTACTTACATGAATACTCATGTAAAGTTTAAAGTTTAAGAAGAAGATTTTTCATATAAACTGTATCCCCGCTTTTCACCCCCACAGGGGTGGAATTTAAAAAAATCGTTTGGGGTGTATTCATAACTTGACTCAAAGATTATTTATACTAATTTTCGAGTTAATCAAGCCATGCAGTAAAATCCTCCCCTGTAAAATTGACTACGCGTTTTCAGCCCGTCAGGGGTAATTTTCGAAAAAACCTGATACACATTATTCTTTACTTTCGATCGTAGGTATAAATAGTGAGTTTCGAGATAATCGTACCGCGCGCTAAAATTCTTCCATACAAGCTTTGAAAGCCCCCCAATCCCCTTTTAGGGGGTAGTTTAGAAAAACATAAAATGGCAAACTTCATAATTTACTTAGATTAGTATTGGCGCCAAGTTTCAAGTTTATTAACTCAGGGAATAAGATTTTCCATACAAACAAAATCGGTTCACCCTTGCTTGGTCGAACAATGTTTCGTCGAAAATCACTTCGGCGAATTTTAGTTGCAATAAAGTCATTTCGTAGAATTATTCATTTGACCGAATAATTCATTGGTAAATTTTTATTTAGCATAATTATTTATTTGAACTAATTTCATTTGACCGAATTTTCACATGCACTAAATTTATTTAAACTAATGTTTCACTACACTAATAATGATTTAGTCGAAAGATCGTATCGAATATTCAGTTCATTAATAATTCGTTTCCTTTCATTGTCTATAAACTAACATTAACACACACAACTTTATTAAGCATAACAATAATAATAAGGCGTAGTCGACGGAGCCCCGCTTCGCGGGGCCCCTTTTTCTGTCTGCAGGGTTTAAAGGAACCTAACACGAAGGGGATGACGGGGGCTCGTTCGATCGCTCCGCTCGCTCACTTGAGCCCCCGTCATCCCCTTCGAACCTAACCTGTCCGAGTCGGGGTGCCCCAATTCCCGAGCTCGCTTCGCTCGCTCTTGCATCCTAAGTTCTCATTGCCTGTTTACTAAATCGAGATGCTGCATTACATTACACCAATTGAATATTCGATAAAATACATGTTATACCACCTGAACATTACATCAAATGAACATTATACCTTTTGATCAAGTGCGCAAATGTTGTTATCGCAAATAAATATTCGATGAAATGAAAATTATGTTAATCGATATTATACAAATTGATTATTTTCTTAAACGTTGTTCGAATTAGTAACATTCGATCAAAAGTTGTTATACCAAACAAGGGTGAACCAACAAAATCCCCCCATTTCACCCTCTTAGGGATAGAATTTCGAAAAACCCTTTCTTATTGAATACTTACACTTCACTAAAAATACACCCTCCAAATTTCATGTCTCTAGGACTAGTGGTTTAGGCTGTGCGTTGATATATCAGTCAGTCAGTCAGGAATTGGATTTTTTTTTTATTAAATTATAGCTGACCAATATATTTTTAGAAAGTACTCCATAAGAACTTTCATTTGATATCGCACACGATACGCCATATTGATGTTGTTAGTATAAAATGTAACCTATGTCACCAAGATTAGAATACCAAATCGATTGACACCTCATTAATCAAAATTGGATGAGTATTTTAGACGCTAAAGTGGAACATACGTAAATACAGTCATACACACATGAGACTGCTAAGTCCCTTCCTTTTGGTTTCGCCGCAGTTGGGTAAAAATATAATTATGATTGGGGTGTATTATAAAAGTACCTACAGCCGGCTCGGCTACTCCGGTACAGAGCTCGTGATAGTGATCGCTAATGAAGCGCTGAGTTATGAGGCACGACATGCGACGCGCGGCGCGCGGCCGATCAGCAGTCGGGCGCACGAGTGACCGCAGCAGTCGCACAGCCGCACAGCTTGTATGGCTAGCACGCTCGTTACTAGTAATAATTCTAATTTTTAAAGCGATAACCACTGCCGCGTAAGTAGATGGCATTCGCCTTACGCGAACTATAAGAAACCTTGCTGTGGAACTTCCTACAGTAGGATTAGAGTAAGTAGATGGCATTCGCCTTACGCGAACTATAAGAAACCTTGCTGTGGAACTTCCTACAGTAGGATTAGAGTAAGTAGATGGCATTCGCCTTACGCGAACTATAAGAAACCTTGCTGTGGAACTTCCTACAGTAGGATTAGAGTAAGTAGATGGCATTCGCCTTACGCGAACTATAAGAAACCTTGCTGTGGAACTTCCTACAGTAGGATTAGAGTAAGTAGATGGCATTCGCCTTACGCGAACTATAAGAAACCTTGCTGTGGAACTTCCTACAGTAGGATTAGAGTAAGTAGATGGCATTCGCCTTACGCGAGCTATAAGAAACATTGCTGTGGAACTTCCTACAGTAGGATTAGAGTAAGCGACTGCGGCAAAGACCGACTCACACCCGCTCTGTACCTATAAATAAATGTATGTCGCCAGAGCGCGAGCGACTGTTTACCATTCTTTTGAATGTTCTCGGTCTCTTGTCACGGTCGCCTGCCGCAGTTGACTATCGCGGTCGCGTTATTCAAATCCTACCTTTATAACAAGAAAAACAAAAATACATACACAAGAATAAAAAACTACAAAAACGGATGGAACGAAGTATAACGTATAGTATAGTGGGCAGTTTGCAAACTTTTTTGAGTCTGTGTACAGCAAGGAGCCACCCCAGCTGGACGCGGTCGCGGCGCCGGCGGGGGTCGACGCCTGCAGTGCACGCGTGCATATTGAGACGCTGAGTCTTTCAGAGGTTCAGCAGGCGCTTGAAAGTCTCAAGCCAAAACGTTCGTCTGGCCCGGACGGTATACCAGCGTTTCTGTTCAGGGACTGTGGGAGGGTACTGGCGAAACCATTACTTCACATTTTTAGTTCATGTTTAGAACAAGCGACGTTCCCTCCTAGGTGGAAGATCACGCGCGTTATTCCGGTCCCTAAAAGAAAATCTGGTCCGGATATCGGTAACTATAGACCGGTGGCTGTACTATCGACGCCTGCTAAAGTACTGGAGTCGGCTATTCAGCGCTCAATACAGGGGCAAGTGCGCGCGCGTCTATCAGATGTGCAACATGGGTTCCGACCGGGACGCAGCACTGCCACTAACCTACTAAATTTTATGGTGCAGGTGGTACCGTCAGTAGACTCTGGAGTACAGGTAGATGCTGCGTATTTCGATTTTAAAAAGGCGTTCGATACGGTTGATAATGACGTCTTATTAAGGAAGCTTGCGAAAATTGGATGTACACTGCCTCTGCTGCAGTTCTTCGCTAGCTACATGAAGGTTCGCCAGCAATATGTAGATTACAATGGCTGTGAATCTCGGCCGTATTTCACCAGGTCCGGCGTGAGCCAGGGCAGCAATGTAGGGCCTCTCGAGTTTATTATAATGATAAATGACTTACCGGAAGTCGTCAGACATGGGACTTGTTTATTGTTTGCAGATGACCTGAAATTGCTGCTCGAGGTTAGGGATCACTCGGATTGTGAACGCCTGCAGGACGACATCAACCAGGTGGTCGAGTGTAGCATCGGCAACAAACTTAATTTTAATGTAGCCAAATGCTCGGTAATGTCTTTCACTCGAGCCCGGACTCCTTTGTATTATCAATACAAGGTAGAGGATGCGCCGATGCAACGAGTGTCTCAGGCACGAGACTTAGGGGTAATCTTCACTCAGGACCTAACCTTCCGTGAGCATATCAACAAGATATGTAAGAAGGCATACAGAAACCTAGGTTTCGTACTCAGGCAGGCTCAGGGTTTTACCAACATCACGACACTCAAGGTGTTGTATGACGCACTAGTCAGGAGTCACCTTGAACATAGTGCTGTCATATGGGCTCCTCATGAGGCAAAATATAGTGTCATGTTAGAACGTGTCCAAAATAAGTTCACGAGACACCTGTACTTCAAGCTATATGGGGTATATCCATTCTACCCATTGATGTACCCTACACTATTTGTACTGGGTATGGTAGGGTACAACGCATTAAAGGTGCGACGGGACTTTGCACTCGCAGCGTATGTAGTGAAGCTACTGCGTGGTGGGGCACATAACCCGGGAGTGCTGCGGCACCTGGAGCTTTGCGTGCCAGACCGGTACGTGTGGAGGCGGCGACACCCGCCCCTGCTTGCTGTGCCTGCAGCCAGAACCAACCTACTGGCGAGAACTCCTCTCACTAGAGCCATGCGTGTGGTGAACGAGGTTCACGAGAGAGTTGATGTATTGTGGTGCAACTTGAGTGAATTCGCAAAAGTTGCATTATATATAATATGTTATTTAGATGTAGGTTAAGATTTAAGACTTAGGATATTGTATGTAATTTAATAGGATGTAGATTAAGGATTTAGCATGTAAGGCCTCGCTATCGCATTGGATCGCTGATCTGTAATGGTAGTTGTAGGTAAGATTTTAATAAATAAATAAATAACTGGCTTGCTTTCTATAAGAGAGAGAGAGAGACAGACAGACAGAGAAACACGCGCACGCCGCACGGCTTACAACTATAGCAAAAAGTGTCGTTCCAACTTTTGGTCTTAATTTTTTCCGTCTAGCCCCCTTTCGCAACGCGCGATAAGGAACTTCGTTCCAATAAGAAACAACAAAAAGTATTACTACGTTCTTTTTACGATTGCAAACCACGACGTTTTCGCCATTCCATTACAAATATTACCGTATGATTTCCTTATCACGTTAATCAAGTGAAGCTTCTGCACCGTATTATTTGCGGGCGTGTGCGGGGCGCGCGGGTCCGTGCGGGGTGCGGCACAAGATCGCGATGATCGCATGCCGCGGCCACATTCAGTCCGCCGGCTGCGCTGTACAGAATGTTCCCTTTAATTTGCAACACACAACACCGCACTAAATCACTCGCCGGCTCGAGAGCGGTATTAAATTCATAGCGTGGCGCTCCTACATTATAACAAAACAAATATTTGCTCGTAATACTATTACAGCGTTTTCTGTCATCGTCGCCTTCGACCTGTGTCACCGCAAACTGTAAATACTGTCTACAATTTATTTGAGTACGAGATTATAAAATTATGAAATGACTACCTATCTGCCGTGTGGATTATAACTATCCCCATCTACTGAGTTGAGAGAGACGCGGTCTTTTTTGTATATAATATCATTGGCGATTTACGTAAAATAATTGTGTTAATAATCCAGCAGCATTTTCTTTCATTGATGAGTTAGAAATAATGATAACAACTAAGAAGATGAATCCATTTAGCACTTCCCAAGTACGGCAGGTAGGTTCTCACAAGTACGGCCGGTAGGTTCTCACAAGTACGGCAGGTAGGTTCTCACAAGTACGGCAGGTAGGTTCTCACAAGTACGGCCGGTAGGTTCTCACAAGTACGGCCGGTAGGTTCTCACAAGTCCGGCAGGTAGGTTCTCACAAGTACGGCCGGTAGGTTCTCACAAGTACGGCCGGTAGGTTCTCACAAGTCCGGCAGGTAGGTTCTCACAAGTACGGCAGGTAGGATCTCACAAGTACGGCAGGTAGGTTCTCACAAGTTGCGATTGGTTTAGCGTTTTGTGCATGGAGTCTATCCTGGTCGTTTTTTGAATTCAGTAGAGTAAGGTGTTGTTATAATTAACTATAGTCATTTGTAAATAACGAACTGAACAGGCATTAAATGACCTCACTGATTTCAAATTCTTTACAAGTACGCGCACGCAGTTTGAATATAAGGAAGCAGAAAAATGCCCTCCACATAAAACGCTGAAACCACGCGAACGTATGAAATATGTATAAATAATTGTGTGCGTCGATGAATAATGTAGGCGAGCATTCAATATTCCATTGTGAGATTACACGTTACGCCGCATTAGTCGGCTCATTAGGCTTTTTGTGAACGGACGACCCGGCGCGGCATGGTGTGGTGCGGCCCGGTGCGGTGCGGTGCGGCTCGGTGCGGTGGCGTGATGAATGCCTTAAGCCCACCCTCAGTTTTTGCTCAGAGCAGAGACGTTAAATATTTAATGGCTGGTTGAGAGGAGGCTCTCGCCGGAAATGAATCGCGTATTTTAATACGACGACTGCTATTTTAGCGTTGTAAGCTTGTGACGTCAGAATTAATGTATGAAGGCTGGATATTGTGGTAGTATACATTTCTTTTTAAAAGAGAAGTTTGCTGCTTATTTATGACGTAGTATTTATCATGTCGTTGAGTGCTGTGGGTGTTGTGTTGCTTCAGTGTTTCGGTTTCTTTGCGCATGTGTGGCGTGTGCCCGGCACATGAGCATACTGGTGTCGCGAGCGCACGGCGAGGTATCGCGAGTGTCCGACGCAACCCGAGATCGAGCGTGCTGCTGTCGCGAGCGCAAGGCGAGGTGTCGCGAGTGTCCGACGCAACCCGAGATCGAGCGTGCTGCTGTCGCGAGCGCAAGGCGAGGTGTCGCGAGTGTCCGACGCAACCCGAGATCGAGCGTGCTGCTGTCGCGAGCGCAAGGCGAGGTGTCGCGAGTGTCCGACAAAGCCCGAGATCGAGTACTTATCTATATCTATACTTATAATAAATCTGTAAAGAGGTCAATTCTGTACATGAAATATATTTCCAAATAACTATCAGGGGGTGATTAGGGATCGATACTGATGCCAAAAATGCAATCAGTAAAATTTTTGTCTGTCTGTCTGTATAACCGTTATAGAAACAAAAACTACTCGACGGATTTTAACGAAACTTGGTACAATTATTTTTCATACTCTTGAGCTGGTTATAGTATACTTTTCATCACGCTACCATCAATAGGAGCAGAGCAGTGAAGGGGAATGTTGGGAAAACGGGAGAAGTTACTCCATTTTTTAAGCTTCCGTCGCGTGTGCAACCTTAATGGTTAAACTTACACAGAAATCAGGTATGACGGAAATGTTCTCCTTAAAATTATATAAAAAATATCCCAGGAGAGCTTATGTCTATCTTTTATGGTTGACTCACAATAACACGTGTAACTCCCGATAGCTTAGCAGTACGAAGCTTTTTGATTATATTTGTCTACTCTTACGTTTATAACACTCTCAGTCATCCCTAATTAAAAAACTTGAGAGGTGTCAAGGGACACCCGGATGGAACTGTGCGGTTCCGTATTGCGATCAACAGTATTGTAGATTGACATATTACATATATTTCTCTACTAAAATACGAAAGTTAATCTGTCCGTTACATCAAAACCACTGAACCGTGAGGAAGGACACAGGCTACTTTTTTTTACGAAAAACGACGGAAACGCGAACGAAGTTGCGGGCAACAGCTAGGTAAGTAATAAAGTTTATCATTATAAGTTTTTCAAAACTACCCCTCAAAGGGGGATATAGGGGTGTTAAGTTTGTGTGGAAGAAATTGAATGCGCGGTCCGAGTAACTCGAAACTCAGTATTGATACTTTTGACAGAAAATAATTAATAATAAGTATGTAAAGTTGTCAAAAATTGACCCCTGACGGGGCAAAAATGATAATGATAATTTGATTTTTAATGGGAGGATTTCAACTTGAAACTGTATGTTACATTTTCACGCCTAAACCACTGAACTTCTGATTTGGCATACTTAGAGATAGATGGCATCCTGGGGAAGCACATACATTTTATCCTGTTAGCAAGTTCCCGTGGGCTAATTTCCGACATCCACGCGGGCGAAGCCGCGGGCAGAAGCTAGTAAATAATAAAAAATAATAATTAATCGAAAGGAACTTCGTTCCATCCGGGTGTCCCTTGACACCTCTCAAGTTTAAAAAAAAAATGTCTTTTAGACCAGTTAGCCTTTCAACCGTCGATATGTAGGTGCTTAGCTGATTTGCTTTCAAGAATAATATTACTGATGCCATAAAACTGTGGTTACCTATGATATTGTGGGGTTCAGTCTAATATACTTACAAACACGAAGAATGTCAATAGGATCAGCACGTAGTCGCTTACTAACTACTTTTGAACCGCGCTGGTCAGCCAGATTAGCGACAACAATAATAAGTAATATATATGTCGCATCCGGAAATTGACGTTTACAACAAAACAAGGCACGCCACCTAGCGGCAACTATCAGGACTAGGATTGGCGCGCTTTGACAGAGTCGGGGCGTTTCCGGTCGGTTACGAGGTTGAAGAGAACGCGCCAAGTTGGCATTCTTGATCCTGGTGATCGAGCAGTGAAGACGCTTCGGAACTGTCCTACGTTTTGTTGATCCATCATCCTTATTGCCTGCCATTGTCTCACAGCAGGGTAAAAGCCATAAGAGTTGTTGATTGTGTTGTAATGATTAATTAAAGTGATCATTTTGTTATTTATTTGCACGATACCCACATACACCCGCCTGATGGCTGATCGTAGCTCAAACCATCCTGACGATCCGTCATCAGAACTGGGATTCAGTCGTGTAAATGAATCGACAAACGGTGTGAGTAAAAGTGATACACAATGGCGTCTACTTTCCGAATTACAAAACCAACAAAGTGCAAGCATGCGAACTGTGCAACATGTGTTGAAATCGTCTGGATCTGTCCAAGTTCGACCCAGACAAAGCTGATACGGATGCGCGATCAACATGTACCATTGTTGCTTTGGGCATAGGCTGTATGCAGAAATACCTTTGCCGAGTGACGCGACTGTTGCGCCTACCGCCATGTTTGAGAAAAAAAAGACTAATCGGCATTTGAGTTCGAAGTATCCCGTTCCCGTGTTTAGAACACACAATCTAAGGCATGTGCAAACGTAACATAACATAACAGTGCACAACAGCTGATTTGTGTTTTGCCGAAAATTCACTGCTAGTTGACCACCTTTCAACTTGTTGTGACCATCAATAAGACGTATAAAGGAGCCGATAACGTGACTATCGCAAATAGCATACCAAGGAATGACATGGAGTGAGTTTAAGAATGGAGTCAAGGAGCCCCGCAGCCGTCAGCATAGCCTTTCGTGTACTGCAAGTGAGGGAAACCAGGACATATCGCAGCCGAGTGCACGAGTAGTGGCAGCCAAGCCAAGCGGATGGTGGACAACGTGCTGGAAGTCGTGAACGACGAGTGGACGTCGTACAACTACCCTCAGACACGTTAGAACGTAAAGGTGAGCTGTATTGTTTTGTTTACGATTCTAGTGCTGAATGCTCGTTAGCAAAGGCGAGTTGTGCGGCCAAATTAAGTGGCTAACGGGTCAATAACGTTGTTGCATTGACTGGTATTGGTCAAACATGTGTATTCAGCACAGAACAAATCATATGTAGTGTTGCGATTAGCGAGCAACAACTTGAGATTTTATTACATTTCTACCCGACATTTACTTGCAAAGTAATATTATGATAGTACAGTTCCTCGTCAGTATTATCTGACCCACCCTAAAAACAAACGAATTTGGACCCTCTGGCTGTAACATTAAGGTTTATTCAATTTATATGACCTTAACAGACAAGTGCTTGAGGACTTGTTTAATTAACAAATACAAAACAATACAGACACGCAAATTTGACCTTTATAACGTTAGCATTAGGTTATATGTTATAACTACTTGTTATAATATAATTAGTGTAATAGCTTATTTTAATGATTGCGTTCAAGTAATTCTGGTCTCGTGGTCTGTGTATAAGACTGAGAAAATCAAGGTGCGAGATCAAATCCTGCGACGATGATATTGTTTTGCTTTCAATTTAGAATTTATTCCAAAACTATTTCTTGTATTATTATAAAGAACTATAGACGGATAATCTTCAAATATAAACTTTGTAAAATGGTAATATTTTCGCATAACTTGTAATAAGTGGGTAGTTGAAAAATAAATATTATTTATTATAAAACTGGTATTCAAATGCTACTAAGGGTATGCAGTGACTACGCTCAAACATATTTGACCTTGTCTTACTAAATTACAAAAACAACGTCTCTTTACCATTTTTTATTTTCTATTTTGTAGGTAGATTTTTTTATTATCATGTCTCAATGGAGTGATTATTTAAAATACAAAATAACCTATTTGCACGAGGAAAAGGTTGGCTGCTTGTGCTGTGCAAGAATAAACTTTATGAAAGTATACTATATGGTTCAAATTCTTTAGAATATTGCGTCTAGCATAACAACTAAGATCAAATTTCAATGCGGCTTGTAAGAGTTGAGTTGGTCTTGTGGTCACTAAGGTAGTGCGGTGTTCATCGTTGTCTACGTTCGAAACCGAGTTTAACCTAAATGTAGCTTTTTGCTCAGCTGTTTTTTTTTATTATTTTATTACACTTTTTTTTTACATTTTTTTAATGGACGACGTAGGATCTTGTTTTTTTAAACGGGCAGTTGGTATAGAAATAAAATTAAAAAGTTGCAAGTTTAAAATGTTTATTATTTCATTAAAACACTTAGGTAAGATAAAATAAGTAAATGCTCATATATATATCCAAATTAATATGCCTACATTTTATATTAATATGCCATAATCAAATCTAACCATTTATTAACATTAAACAAGGCATGCTTATGCTTAAAATAGTTTGTTATCGAGAAAATTAATTCATGTGTGAAATGCTTTACAGATTTATAGCTGCCTATATGTAGTGAATAAACATGTTATTTAAATAGAAACAATCTATTTATAACAATAACATCACCACATAATCTGCAACATTTTAATGGTTTAACAATCAATCCATTGAGCATTTACTTACATGGTGTGTTTAAAAATAGAAAATAAAAAAAAATAAAATTTAAATATTCCTGGGCAAAACGGACCCTTTCTTCGCGATGAGCAGGTGTCAATGAAATTTTCTGTGCCGGTTTATAATTCCTTATCCCAGCAGCGTGTAAATTCCTTCTCACTGTTTCCCCTGAAATATTGTGGTTTATTGCGGTTACACGAATGGGCAAAAAATGGATTTTCAACATGGCTTGAAACAACGGTGGCGGTCGAATTCGGGACTATACTTGATGGCTTTTGCTCCTGGACGAATCCGCTGAATATTTCCATTGTCTCCCTAACGTCTTAGGCATAAACTGACCGTATTTCTCTAAAACAAAAAAAAAACATTTTTGGAACCGTGTATGTAACTTGTAAGGAGTGAATGTAATGGTAAAATAGCCAACTACGCGTTCGTTAATCACAATCAATAAAATTAAATAGGTATAAAAAAACACTTACTGCTATATTAAGTCGATGACCAATCTCTCTAATTCCAACATTCTACTCATGTAAAAATATGATTTTATGTTTGGTATAGTCATTAAGTTGCGACATGATGCTTATTTACACCAAATTGCTTAAAAATACTTATCGAGTTATGTGAAACGATTTACAAATGTGTGTGCGCAGTCACTGCTATTAGGCGTAGTGTAACTTTTGTCACTTAGATGAATTTATTATCTACCTCACGAAGCAAATATATTTTTTACTTCGTATCCAACCATTCTTGGTCAATATAAATTCTGTGAACTTAAAGTTTTTCAATTTACCCACCTGTTTACAAGATAAGTTATTAGTCGTAAATCATATTGGTCGTTCTTTAATAATGCAAGCAATATTGTAGAAATGAAAACAAATTGAAAAAGAAACTGATAATATAGGTGGACTGTATTTTCGAACCCACATGTTGTTCGACGCCAATCCAGCATCAAACCGCTAAGCCACAAGAACTTGTTGGAAATGCGCGAAATTAAAGATTGGGTTGTAATTATGTAGTGTGACTTAAAAGCTTTTCAACTTTAATGTCAACGAGATAATGATTAAAATAGCTTAACAAAATGATAATAATGCCGGTGGCTCCGACAATGTTGGGTGGGTTGACCTTAACGTTACGTGATAAAGATGAAATTTGCGTGTCTGTATTGATTGTATTTGTTCAGTCCGAGTCCTCGAGCACTTGTCTGTTAAGCTCATATAAATTGAATAAACCTTAATGTTACAACCAGAGGGTCCAAATTCGTTTGTTTTTAGGGTGGGTCAGATAATACTGACGAGGAACTGTACGTGAAATATTGAAACTAGGCTTTTCGATTAACATAACTGCGACAGAGTTTTTTGTTACTTATAGCTCTTGTAATAAATTCAGTTTTTAACGGTCAACAACAGAAAGCTAGATTTGATAGAACAAAGGCAGCTATAACAAAATGTTCGGTTGACGATTTCGTGTTATTAGAAAACGAAGAGTGAAGTCAGATTATAAGACTAAGTTAGATCCGAAGTTTTCTAACCTTACAAGTATGCTCACGATAGGTAAAGAAAGATGCCAGTAGGTCATGTACCAGTCGAAGTAGATAGTGATCACAGTGGTGATGAACAAGCCTACATTATGGGAAGCACGCGAGTAGGGGTTCTCTATCGGCCGTAGTTAAGTTGTGTGGTGTCACAGGGTGATGCACACGGATCCATGCGCTGGATGTGTGAGAGCAATGCGATTGCTGGTCGGCTGGAGAGCCGTGGCGTTAGAGTGGTTTACTCGTGTGTGGGTTTCCAGGTGTCTAAGGCTCTTAGTGATAAAAATGATTGTTAATGTGGATAACGATGGTACATAGCTCTGGTTGATGATTTACGCTATGATTAGAAAATCAAAGTTTGTTTACATTACTCTGGTTGAATCTTTTGTTGTCGATGATAGTTTGGATCAAAGTATTACTAACGAATTTGAGGATAGTGATAGTTTTGTTGATGAAACAGAGTAGAGATTTAGTTGTTTAAGTTGTGTGGGGTTCGGTGAGAAACCATAAAGTCCAGGAGTGACTTG